>JAZKJV010004169.1:0-423866 GCA_037367405.1 Ottelia alismoides | reverse complement strand
TATACGACGAAGAACGACTAGTCGTACTAGTTGTTCTATGCAGCGGAAATTAAAATTTTTAATGCGATGAAACCACATGATCCAAGAACACTTCTCGGATCGTTTCGTCTAAATCAAAAATAAGTATTAGGTTTACCTCTTGAAGCGTGGTTGCAATCGAGTCTCTAAACGAAGAGACCTCCTGTCTCAAGTCCGATCCGACGGAGGAGACGCTTGCGAGCGCGGGGATGAACATCGTGCTTCTCGCAATCCATGTTAACGATCCAAGCGGCGGATCTCCTGATCTCGACACACGAGATCCAACGTCTTCTTCACGAGCAAGGCACGCTGAAGTAGACGGAGTTCCACGAGCAAACCATCGGGCAGCATAACGACGACGCTGCGGCGATGGAGAACCTCTCTAGGGCATCCATGGTGGACAGCCATGAGCGGGAGAGAGAGGGCGTGTAGAGAGAAAGAGAGAGAGAGAGAGAGAGACTTGTTGTCTCTTGTTGTGTAAAGAAGAACAATGGAGTGCCACTCCTTTTATAGGGTTTTGGGATCCATGGATCTCAATCCATGGGACAACACAAATCCAATGGCTCTCATAGATTGTGTTTCTATTAATGGCTAAGATTTGTGTTGGTAAAACCAACAACAATTAATTTAATTTAAATTAAATATATGTTGATAAATCAACACAATTTAATTACAAAATTAAATCATCAATACATGGAGATAATGGAAGAGAGAAAGCCTCCTTCCATGTGGAGAGGGGGGACGGCCTCCCTTTCCTAATGGGAGTGGTGGCCGTCCACCCTCCTCCATTAGGAAGGTGGCTATTTCATATTTTATGTAATCTCCATTATTTGCAACAACTTTTGTTGCAAATTATTCTACAAAAAATAATTCACAATTATTTTGTAGACATTGCAATCTTGCCATTGAAAAATTTGTGAATCATATTCACAACCCAAAACAAAATGTAAATAACATTTTCAATTCAATGTCCAATGTGAATCCAATTCACATTAACATTTAATTAACAAATGTAAATTACAAATAGCTCTCTCTTATATATTATAAATCACATTTATAATATATATGACTAATATGGATATTGCTATCCACATTATTCATATCCATGATAATTAAATCACATTTAATCATCTTGGATCTCTATTCTCTTGTTCTCAAATAACATGAATCATATTCACATTATTTACATATTTGATAATCAAATCATATTTAATTATCTAAGACAACTCTTTTTTTTATAATATGAATCGAATTCATATTAATCATGATAATTAAGTCACATTTAATTATCCATTTTCTCAATGCTCGGATACATAAATCAACAATAGAATTATCCATGAACTCGTTCAAGGATAATGCGCTTTCTCCGCAGATACTTGGAGATAAGGACAGGACGATTGTATTGTTCCACGTATAGTGACATGGATATTGAGATCATATCTCAAATCCAAATCGCGGGCCTCCCATAGATGCTTGATTAAATCAAGACCGTAAATCTAATCTTCTCATTGTATCTGAATCACATTCAGATCAATGTCCAACACTTGGACCAAGATCAGATCACTTCTCTACTGAGAGGAGTCACTAAAATCCAGACCCGTTTCATCACTCCCTAGGAATGGAAGCGTCATGGTTATACAATCGTTTATGATCACATCACCCTCAGGTATTCCCAATACCTGTACATCCTGCATACTGGAAGACTCAGACTAAACCCGAAGTATTGGATCAACTTTATACTGTCTACTTCATGATTTTATCAGTAAGTTTCTCATTCGATCATTGGGAGTTGGTATCAATCATACACTTTCCAAAAGCGTATATCATACCTAGGTCTTGATCATATACTTTCCAAAAGTATATATCAAACCTACAAATTCAGTCAAGCTTCCAAAGCGAGACGACCATGCGCACGGAATTTGATTCTTCCCAATATCTCATGAGTGAGCTCATGTCTTCCGGTTCAGTAACTGAACCTGTATGATCCCTTTGAGAGATCGTATTACTCATATGCCCTTATATGCACATCAGCGCGCCGGTGTATAGACCTTGGTTAGGTCATCAACCTATTGGTCTGCCAAATGTACATACTTAGACATATAGTAACACATCTGTCTCCGGTCAGAGGATGTGTGCATGTATCATGACAATATACGATATAGGACTTCGGTTATCTCGATCTCCTTAAGTCAACTCTTTGACCTAACTACTCTGACACCTCCGAATCTCTATTCCTATGCAGAGGACCTGCATCAAGAGGTCGGTCAGATATCAGCCTTTAGAGAAAGGATTGCCATCTCCTTCTCAGGCTGGAGATCATCTCTTAACAATCATTTGATGGTGCTTGATGAGTCCTCAATCTAACTCTTTAGATATTCATCCAAGCACCAGCCTCTATGATTCAATAACTGAATCAATAGATGTATGATCATCAAGATGGCCATGGTACATAACCCTAATTGTACTAAGGGACCTATTATGCAAATTATGTATTCTTCATTTCAGATTAACGAGTGAATTGCAATAACATTTGTTGCATAATGACTCGCCGTGGGCTCGTATTTCCAACACCCCTATGCGTACTGCAATTGGAACATGTGTAAATTTCGTGTGAAATTTGTGGTTTAGCCCCTACACTTTTCGCACGTGTTTCTGTTCAGCCCTTAGAACTTTGTTTTACATATTGGTCCATGTGTGTTTTGGCTTTTATATTGGTTGAATAAAATATAAAATAAACTCCAAATCTTGTGAAATTTGGACACGTGGCTTCTGTTATTGTGTAAAAATTTCACTAATTTTTGGGACATTTTCGTTGTTGTTTGGTATTTTTAAAAAATAAAAAACAACCATGTTTGTCACGGTTTGAATTATAAAATACACTAAAAATATAAAAATTCATCTAAAAATTACAAAAATTTAGGTACTGTTTGCTTTGTTGTTTACTTGCTTCAGACCAATTTTCACTTCATTTGGATATATAAAACACCTAAAAATCGAAAAAGCCTAAAAACATTATAAAAATCATTAAAAATTCTAAAAAATAAAAAAAATGCAATTTTAATTTCTGTAGCTTAGTTTTTATTTCTATTTTTCATAAAATTTGCCTTCAGATTTTTAGAGGTTAATTATATATTTTTAATAGCCTTTCAAATCTGGTTGCACATTGATTCTGATTTTCAGCCTTTTTCTATTTTTATAAAATCAATAAAAATAATAAAATCTTGAGAAAATTAACAAAAACACTTAAAAACATATAAAACACAAAAAAACTTTATCTGAATTTTCTGATTTGTTTTGAAGTGTTTGATAAATTGTTGTTTGTGTGTTGTTTGTTGTTTTTCCTTATTTCCTTCATAATTAAAAATCATAAAAATTTAAAAATATAAAATCCACCAAAAATACATATTATTACGTTATTCATCTTCTGACTACTTCGTAGGCCACTTGGCCAACCCGTGCTCCTTGAGTTCGACCCTGGTCGCTATGCTAAGTTAAATAAATAGCGAGACCACTATTCGGCTTTTTGACTGATTATTCATTTTGGTGGTCTGATTTTCTTGTTGAGTCCGATCTGCGAGATCCGGGTCGCAACGACCCTTCATTGATTTTTCCCTTACCCGGGATTTGTGGGATTTTTGGCTCATCACTTGGTACCATATAATATTGGACAAATGTGATTAGTACGTCATTACTCTTTCTTATTAATGTTTAAATGTACGCTTGAATCTTGTCACTAAACTTTCTATTTCATCCTTGTGGACTTTGTTCGGCTAATTAACTATCAGTTATCCTTAATGACCTACTTCGGGAAGTAGGTGGTGGTGGAGCCATGTCATAGTTCATACTTCATCTAGAGATTAGAAGTTGTATGACTTCAGAGTACACAAAATAGAGGAGTTTGGAACTCCCACTGTTTCGTAGCCACCTTTCTTTACTTGTATCACTTTTGGTTAAGTATGAGGAAGTCGTGTAGATATGAGAACATATGCTTTCTATATATTGGGACATGTGATATGCACAAATGTAACTCTTTATGTTTTTACATTGCATGCTACAGTATAAAAGGAGATAACTGAATGGTTTATCTATTTGTGGTTGTAGCTTACACTAGGTACTTGAACATATTATCTCAACATCATTGGATGACTTAGATCTTGAAAGTGAGTCTATGTGAATCCTGAGTCGGTTCACCAAGTAGAAGTTAGTCAGGTTGCTTGAGTGGGGTGGCACCACATATTGCATCCCTTACATGGTATCAAAAATCGTTTGGATACTGTAACAAGATAATATGCTTAGATATAACAAATCCAATGCAACACACATTTACAATATTCTAATTATTCAATGAATCCTAAGTTCATTAAGTATAGCTATGAGGAGAAGCAACCTGTTCGAAGAGAAAGTTACACTGAGGACTCAGTGGACCTCTATATCACATCGTGATTAGAGATTGAGCACCATCGTCAAAATCCTTAGTCAAAAGTGGCATAAGTGAAGTGGATCGACTAACCCTCTCTCTCTCTCTATTTTGTAGAGATGATGAATGGATTGGGACAACAGTTAAGGTGGAGTTTTTATGTGAGAGTGACAATCACCAGATTTTGGGTTCATGAGTTGTAGGTGGACTGAGGACAATAGGTGGGATTATCAGGAGAGATGGATGAAGTTTTGTATCTAACCATCGATGAGAAGGGGACGTGGAAAGGAGAGATCGATGTGGGTATTCACTGGAAGAGTGGAATTACAGTTGTAGAGGGGAGCACGGGAAGACGAAGGAAAAAGGTGGGGTTGACTAGAGATCAACCCCTTTGGCATGCATGGTGGGTGCTTGTTGGGTGTGATATGGACGGGTGAGAATCATTGACCCTAGGTCTGTGGAGGAAATGAAATTGGAGTGCACCACATGGTGGCATGAATGGACATCAAGTAGTGCAAGGAGAGAAAGGAAAAATGAAATAGAAATAAATAGAAAATGACACCTAATGAAAAAAAACCCATTATAAAGTTTACAATTCCAATGAGATCTACAACTTTTATGAAGGGATCAAGATCACAAGACAACATATGTACTACTACAATATTTTTCATATTTTACAAGTAAAAAAATGCAAATTTTCATCACTTTTGTATATTTATTTGATTTTTACTTAATAATATATACAAAATAAAATTAAATAAAATATTGAAAATATGTTTACATAGTTATTTATTTTTTGGATTTCTAATAATTTAGAAAAATGTGAAGTAAAATACAAATTTGGAATATATACATGTGTAAAGAGTCGATATATGTACAGTCAGAACTTGTTTTTCTCTGATTTTTAGATTTTTTGGATTTTATATTTCTTATAATTAGTTAGTATATAGTAAACAAATAAATGAAAAATAAGTAAACTAAACAAGTTAAATATGTGCAAAAAATAATAGTGTAAAATTAGGTTAATTATATGATATATACAATAGATGCCCAAGACTCAAGTTTTACATATAAACTATGATTTCTTTAGATTTGATCTTATTTTATAGATAATTAGATTTACATTATTTAAAAAAGTGAGTCGAGGTTCATAAGAGAATTTATGAACGAGATATTCAACTTTACGATTTCTAGTCTTTTGAATTAAAGTTTGGGTGTATTTATCAAATTTACAAGTTAGTATTTTCTATTAATCGAAGCAACTTTTATGTACACAATGGAGTTAACTTCAAGTTAATTGAAGTTAACTTGAATTTATTATATCAAGTGAAGTTTGTTTATGGATACCGATAGATATATGCAAGTTTTAACTCCTAAATATTTTGATATTTATTCTAGTTTATTCAATGGGTTTTATTCACAATATATTAGTATACATTAATCTCAATCATATTAATATTTTTAATTGTAATTTATTTTTTGTATTTTATGGATATTTATTGTGCATTTTCTTAGGGATTCAAACCAAAATTTTGATATTAAGTTCACGAATCACATATTCATCAACGGGATACAAGTTTACATAGTCTAGTGATGTGGAAATTATTCTTTAGAGGAAGATTGGAGTACATGCAGCAGTAATAGTTTTGGTAATCTTTTTTATCTCTGTTTGTACCTTCGTGGTGGATTATTCTTTAGTTATGTGGCTCGTGTTCTTCTTGATATGTGTATTCATGAATAATTCTTTCATTTATATGTCATTTTATAACTCTTTACGAGACAATATCAACTAAGGTAAATGGTTACACGAAGGGTGTCTAATGGACCACTAAACAAAGAAAATTAATCATTATATTTGTTACAGTTTTACATCATCTACATGCATGCTAGTCTCTACGTCAACGCGATTCATTCTCGCATGATGGGTAGGTAACAACATGCAACCATAGAAACAATACCAAACTGTAATCTTACATATGTGTACAAAGGTCCAGTGATCGAGTGGTCAAGAACTGTCGGCGGTGGTTGCACGACCGACGGTTGCATAGATCGAGTATCACGGAAGACCCATCCGTGGGTGTGGGGGAAAGGGCAGACTTGGCAAGGGGGCGTTCATGCTCTATAAATGTTGACCTCCACTGAGAGGAGGAGATCATCCGAGAACAAGCCTCGCCATAGGGAGCCCTCCCTTATCCTCATCGCCCCCATTCGTTCTCTCACAAAAAGATGATGGAAACGTACCTTGTTCCTTGACTGGTATCAGAGCTCACCCACGACCGCCGTCTTCATCAACGTCTACAATAATCACCTCCTTTCTTGGCCTTCACCGTTAGCTCACACAAATCGAAGTGGTTGCCGCTACTGCCTCCATTTTTTCTTGAGTTCAGGGAACCCTAACACTGATCTTTGAGATCCATACAAGCAAAAATATTTCCACTGAGGTGGGGAAAATTGAGTACCTTAATAGTACTAATTATGAGTTGTGGAGTAGAAAGCTCTACTACGGCCTGTTACATGATAGTATACACTCCATAATAGAAAAACATGGGCCTGCCCTATCTGAGAATCCAAACATGGAGGAAATTAGGGACTGCGAACAATTGAAGAAAACATATAATCGGGATAGAAGCGTTATACTGACCCATATGAATTTGAATTTGATTCGGGTATTCGAGGCCTAAGAATCAGCTTACGAGCTCTGAAATACGGTTAAGGAGAAATATTACTCCAAGTTGAAAATGAGCATCCAACTTTTTCTACACAAGTACAACTCGTGTAGAATGAAGGAATATGAAAGCATTATTGAGCACATGAACAAGATGATCGTGATGGCAAAGGATTTAGCAGTTGCTGAATGCATAATTTTGATGAGGATGCATATAGCAAGCATTCTAGAAAGTCTCCCATCATCACTCGACATAGTTGCCACATCTCTAAGGATGAACCACAACATCAAGAGTGTGACGGACCAACCTACACAACTGTAAATTGAGCATGACCTTTCAAGGAAAAGATCAAAAGTTGGGATCTTTGAGGTCGAGGAAGAGGAAGAAGAAGCTAATGTGGTGCACGCAAAGAAAAGATTAGGTCCCTCCAAGGCGAATTTCAAAGGAAAAAATGAAAAGTTGCCACGTGTCTTATGTTATGGTTGTGACAAATATGACCATTTTAAGGTCAATTGTCCCAACAAGGAAAAATCAAGAAATTCTAAAGTACCTGAAAACGAAGGCAAGAAGAAAACTGAATTCGCGGCTGTCGTAGAATGCAATTCTGCGGTCACTGACTGTGATGGGTGGTGGATTGATTCTAGCGCAACCTACCACATTGATAAGACAGAGGGGCTTGTGGACTTCAAGGAGCTGAAAAAAGACGAACCGAGGATCTTCATAGATAACAACACCTACTTGGATGTTGAAGGTGTTGGGACATACAGGCTTGACCTAGGCGATAGTCTAATGGTACTTCAGGATGTACTATATGCTCTAGGAATACGCCAGAACCTCGTATATATTCCAGTTGTGCTCAAGAAAACTTTAAAGTTAAATTTTATAATAAGTGTGTATCCATAGGAGAGAATAAGAAGGTCTATGCCATAGGAAAACTTGTGCTCGAGCATGACATGTTTTGTCTTCCTATAATAAGTTCTAGTGAATTAATGAATCTGGCTTCTAAGTACTTTCTGTGTTATTTATCGGATTATGATTTATGACACACGAGGTTGGGTCATCCAAGAAATTTCAAAATAGATGAAATGATAAAATCTGATCTTTTGCCTAAGATTACGGATGCAAGGATATTGCCTTGTGAACATTATTTGACTGGTAAAATGATGAGGAAGCCCTTCTCGACAGGAATTTGGTCAAAGGAATTATTAAGCTTGATCCATTCGGATATATGTGGATCATTGAGTGTCAGTACACATAGAAATAAGAAATACTACACAACATTCATTGATGACTATTCTAAGTTCTCTTATGTCTTTCTCTTTGGAAGAAAGGCAGAAGCCTTTGTAACATTTTAAAGATAAAAGACAAAAGTAGAGATTAAATTGGAAAAATGAATAAAACCCTTAAAACTGATAGAGGTAGAGAATATGCCTCAAATGAGTTTTAGGAGTACTGCATTCAAGCATGCATTTGTAGTCATACTATAATATCTTATACATCACAATAAAATGGTGTAGCTGAAAGAAATAATACAACACTAATGAATGCAGTTAGATGTATGTTGTCACATTCAGGTCTCTCAAAGAAATTTTGAGGAGAAGCAGTGTTGACCACTAACTACATACAAAATCGGATTCCCACCAAGTCCATAGAATCAATGCCATACGGAATTTGGAATGGCAGGAAATACGAGTTGGGTCATCTTCGAAAATGGGGATGTGTTGCACATGTCTTAGTAGCGAGTCAACTTAGAGACAAGCTAGAATTCAAGATATTAAAGTGCAAATTTGTTGGATATAGTGAACATTCTAAAGGATATAGGTTCTTTCATGAAATTAAAGGTGTGATCGAAGGTCATGATGCAAATTTCCTTGAAATTCATTAAGAAAAGGAGAAGAAAATAGAGGAATCTGATCCTCTGATTGTCCTACAGGATAATAAAGATGACTTGGAGATAAGACAAGAATTAGTAGATGATATTGATCATCCATATATATAGAATGAACCTATGGTTAATGATGATTTTTTAGAGGAAGTGGATGAATACATACAATCAATAATTATAATCGGCGACAAGAGAGAGCCAAATCATGGCCTACATGGATGGAATATTATCATTTCTATGGATGTGCGACATTGTGTTACATCGTAGATGAGGATGTATGAGATTGGACAGATCTCCTATCCTTTAATGAAGTAATGATTTCGAACGAGTCAAAATTATAGACGACCACCACGAGGGATGAGTTGGGCTCAATTGAGAGAAACTGTGTATGTGAGTTATGCGATTTGTCAGAAGGTACGCAATCCATAGGATGTAAGTGAGTATTAAAGAAAAAGTATCGAATTGACGGTGTTGTAGATAAATACAAAGAAAGATTAGATGCCAAGGGTTACACTCAGCAAGATGGAATGGACTTCCAAAAAACCTACTCTCTAGTTGCTAAGTTCTCATCGATTCAGATGATCTGAGCTATAATCACATATATGGATTTGGAATTATTCCAAACGGATGTGAAGACGACCTTCCTTAGTGCAAAATTAAGAGATGATATTTTTATGCAACAACCTGATGGTTTTCAGGTTGAAGGCTAGAAGAAAATAGTTTATAAGTTAAGAAACTCAATAAATGGATTGAAACAGACTTCATGAGAATGGTATCTCAAGTTTGATAAGAAAATTATCTAATTTAGATTTATTACAAATAAGTTCGATATGTCATGAAGAGTGGGAGCAAAATTGTTATCATACCATTGTATATAGATGACATTCTATTCGCAAGTAATGACATAGGAATGTTCAATGAAATTAAAGAGAAATTGAGCAATGAATTTGAGATGGACATAGGCGAAGCATCCTATGTTCTAGGAATCTAAATTACAAGAGCCCTAGATTCAAGGACATTGAGTCCAAGTCAAGAAAAATATATTCATACTATATTAAAGATATTTGGAAAGCATAATAAAACTCCATCTCCTACACCGATTGTGCTTGAAAAGAGACTCGGTAAGAGTTAATGTCCTGGAAAGGGGCAGAAACCTTTAGAATTTCCATCTGCACAAACGGTAGGAAGTCTAATGTATACAATGATGTGCACTAGACCTGAATTAGCTTATCCAGCTAGCCTAGTCAGTAGATATCAAAGTAATCCTGGACCAACACATTGGGAAGATGTAAACATGATTCTTCGATATCTAAAATGGATTTTGCATATGAAACTGGTGTATCAAGATGAATCCCTTGAAGTAGTAGGATACTTCGATGCAAATTTCGGAGGGGATGCACATGATAGGAAATTCACGTCAGGTTACTTTTTAATGTTTGCTAGAGCAGTTGTTTCTTGGGGTAGTAAGAAAAAAGGGTGTATATCTAGACGAACATAGGAGGTAAAATACATTGCATGTAGCATGGCCACCACTCACGCGGTTTGGATTAAACGTTTTCTGAAAAACTTAAGCCTAGAATTGTCATAGGACCAATTGAAATGTATTGTGATAATCAAGCTGCAATAAGTTTGATTAATGGGGCTAATAGTTCTAAAGGAAAGCCATTGATATCCAATATCATTATATACAAGATATAATAGCAAAACAAGAAATAACGGTAAAATATATATATCTATAAGTGATATGTTAGACGATTATGTAATCAAGGGAATAGTAGCTAGTACATACATTAAACATGTTGGTTTAATGGGACTCGTGAGTGCATGAGTCAAGGAAGAGGTTTTCGTGAATAACGAACCTCAATGTAGACATCTCCAAACACAACACAAATGTAAATTTGACTTGACTATTGCGGTCAAGTGGGAGATGTAGAAAGGTTCAGTGACTGCATGTTCGAGAACCAACAACGGCGGTTGCGCGATCAACTGTTGCAAAGATCGGGTCTCGTGGAAGACCCAACTGTGGGCGTGGGGAGAAGGCGGACTTGGCGAGGGGGCGTTCACGTCCTATAAATGTCGACCTCCACAGAGAGGAGGAGATCATCCGAGAATAACCCTCACCATAGGGAGCCCTCTCTCATCCTCATCTTTCTCATTCCTTCTCTCTCGTTCTCTCACAAAGAAGACAATTGAAGCGTACCTTGTTCCTTGAATATGTCCATCTTCAGATTGAGTCATTATCATTCACTGCATGAACTATAGTTGTTTCCGTTAAATTTAACTAATGAGCATAGAGGATGAGATCTTAATCCCAATACAAATCTTATACATATACTATGGACAATAGAATGTAACGATTTCAATGAATCATATGCAACATATGTCCAACATGGCATATTTTATTGGATGTTGTAGGTGGATGCTAGGTTCCTCCAGTTGTAGGATTACTTGTTCATTTGGTATCGTACACACAACTCATTTAGGAGAGAGCGAGTCTTGAGTAGTCGTACTCGTGTTTGTCTTTTTTCTCATGTACTAATACTATTGTTAAGATTAGGGTCATATACGGATTGAGAATTTTAATGTGGTTGAACTCCAAATCCTAATAGCAGTTGGGTTGTATTTTATTTATAGTCCTATTAAGAATATGACTATAAGGTTGTAGCTGAGCTATATATATAGGGAGGTGGAGTCATTGTTTTGACACCACCACAAGAGCAATGTAACCTCTAGAGAAAATGGAGAGAGAGAAGAAAGAAATGAAAGAGCAAGAGAACATAGAGAGTTGTACTCGTTATAATTTATAGCGATCTTTCCTCTAGTGGTCGTGAGAGGTGATCGATCACCGTTATATCTGGTTATTCTCTCTTTCACGTGCTTCTATGGTGATGACCGATTGCGCATACGCATCCACATCCGCCCGGTGATCGTGTATTGTACTTTATAGCTCCTCAAATTCTTTGGATATAAATGGAACTTAGAATAGAAAAAGAGCTTTTGTATCATTAGATAGGCTAGAAAAATAACCAACTATTTGCACTGGACTGACTTTTTATGTCACAGAATTCCTTTGTTACCGTTCATATTACTTGGAATATGCTCGGATATAAATCTATAATATGAAATGGGAAAAAAATAATACGACCTTAAATCTAAAAATAGCTACTTAATTAAAAATTGAGATTATTATACCACCGTCTTAAATATGAAAATGAAAAAAAATTAAAGGATAATTAAAAAACAACAACTGCACAACTGAAAAACAGCCCATAAATAACTCAATACCGACATAAAGTCACACAAACAATATTATAACTACATCTACTCGTTATAATACAATCAGAATCCCATCATTCTTCCAACCTCAAGAGCCACTTCACAACAAATTGTAAGAAACCATAAACATACACCAAATAAACAAACAGCTTAACCACCAACTTATTCTCTCCAAAAAAGATGCTGAACTCATTGCCAGTTTAACACTGCAACCAAACTCACCCCCTAAGTCGACGAGCCTAAGCAAAAACCTTTTGGGGGTTAATCTTCAATGTAGGCTTGCCCTACATTAAAAGACATTTTCCTTGGTGTTCAAATCAAGAAAGGTGATATTTCACGTACTGATATAATGTGCATACACTTCTATCATTTGTTGAAGTGGTCTCGATATTTATTCTTCTTTCAGGAAAGATGGTTGACATCAAATCCTATAAATAGAATCAAATGCATATTATACGCCACATCTCCCATTATGTAAAAGGAGCCATGGAATCAAAATATATTACAGCTACCCAAGCTAAATCTTGAAAGAATGAAATTACAGTCTCGTAATAAAATCGATTTAAGTCGCCCAATTGTGCATTATTGTGTACGAAGAAAAATAGAAGGATCCAACACCAAGTAACTAAACTTAATAAACCTCAACATGCCATTGCTTATTCTTCTTCAGCTGGGTGAGCTTCTCCCCCCAGTTCTCCCCTCTCTGCTCCGCTACCCGCTGTAGGGTCTCCTGAATCCCAGGCATCATACCCTTCAATCCGCAAAAGTAAATATGTGCACCTCCATCAAGAAGCTTGAATATTTCATCACTGTATTCCTCGATCTTGTCCTGGACATACATCTTCCCCCCAGACTTGTTTTTCTGCACCCTGCTGAGGGCTTTGTCGAACCTGGATCAGAAACCGGTCATCATGATACTGCACAAGTAACAGGGTAGCAAATAGTCCACAACTTCAGTTACCTGAAGTTGTCAGGGTAGTCGCGTAGATATTTGGTGAACTCGTCATCATAAAGAAGGCTATCTGAGTTTGCTACCCCAAGGAAGAGCCATGCGAGCCCACTGAATCGGAATGTTGGAACAGACTCCATAAACATCCGGCGTAGGTAGCCCCTATAAGGTGCAACACCAGTTCCGGTAGCAACCATGATGTGAGTTGCATTGGGGTCTTGTTCGGGCAGCAGCATTATTTTGCCAGCAGGGCCTGAAGCAAATTCATTTTTGTTCATAACCATATTATTATAAATTAAGATTGAAATGAAGACCTCTAGGATGCAAGAATGAATATCAAATCCAGAAATAAAATGAAAGGCCATCACAAGCATGAAAGGTTTAGATTTTTGTGTGTGTGCTTGTGTACAAAATGCAAATATCTGTATCACATGAAAAGTTCTTAGAAAACTGGGAGCATTAATTTGTCATTTGTAATAATCATTGCCTTTTGACAAGCAGTTATGTTTTTGCACAAATCGGAGTTGCAGCTTTTGTGAATACCATAGGTGAATATATTCTCATACGTTCTAATGGTTTAAAAATTCTTCAATGAAAATGATCGTCTCAACTACGACATTTTAGCAACATATTGTCAGATATAATCACCTCCTGCTGATCAAAAGCTTACCGGTGAGCTTGATTTTGTCTCCCGGTTTTGCATCGCAAAGGAAATTACTGCAAATGCCTTTTTTCGAAGGATCTTCTTTCCCTGTCTCAGGGTCATAATAAACAGCACGGCGAACACATAAGCTGCCAGTCTTGCCATCAAAGTAATCACCGTATCTAGTCGATGCAATAGAGTACAGACGGACATTATTGGGGCTTCCAGGCTTCTTTGGATTATCGCCCTGCATAAAGATTTCAGATCTGTTTCATATAGCAAGAAACCATACCGATATTACTTGGTCTGAATTAACAATAAGGCAATAAGCCATATCTACATCCTGGGGAAATACGGAGCTACACTTTAAAGCGATCTCAGTATGTATTCTTGTAATAAAAGATGGTGATCTCGGTTTTTACTCCAGGGTGTAAGAAGAATAATGATTTCTATGTTGTTGGAACCTATTAACATGACTGCTTATATTGCTAAAACTGAATGGAAGACTGCCAATTTAAGTTGATCTCAGAGCTTATGTACATTTAATATAGATAGATGAAATACAAGAGATCATATTTGATGAATGGACCGGGCCATTTTTGTTTATGCAGTGAATATAATTTTTTAAATTATTTGCCAAGGATTCCGTGCAAAGACCCAAAATGTTTAAATAGAATGTTTTTGAATGATCCGAAGAGGTATATTGCGTTGTTACGACCGCTTCCTGCCTCTATTAGAAGTATCTAATAATGCTCGATCGATTAAGTTGTATCCCATAATTATTTTTATTTTGAGGAATCATGGGGTGAATGCACAAAAAGTTCAAATCCTAACTCATATATTCATAAAACCAACAGAGTACAAAATGATTACAGAGAACGAGCCTCATAGTAGCTTTTCCATGCCCAATTACAATTTCCAAGCAAATTCTCTCCTACCTAAAGATTAACCCAATCTTTATCAAGCAAATTTCCCAGATCAAACTCGTGCCCAGGTAATATCTTTTTTTTGCATTTATGTACATGTTATTTACTTTTGCGAATATATGCATCTTCACTTGTTGTAAGTCTGTAATTAATTCTTCGATTCACTAGGACCTTGTCCACGAAAGTTATTTCTATGATCGAAACATTGTCTCATTAATCATTATCTACATTGTAGTATCGAATGTCCCATCTATAATGCCCTTCACTATCTTCTATGAACAAAAGATATGTTCTAAGTGTAGTTAACTTAGCTATTTTGTTTCTATTTCCAATATCTACCAGTCCACAATCAACATTAACTATAATGTGTTCAATATGACCCATACGTGCGATATAAGGATCATAGATGATCGATGTGTGATATAAGCGTATATTGTAAGTTATTTACTGCTTTAAGAACTTGGATGAACTCCATCTCCAAGATATAAGTCACCAATCAGCATTAGCGTTGATATGGCCAATATGACTGATATGTGCAATGTAAAGGAGTGATATGTGTGATATAAATGTGTATTTGTAAGTTATTTATCGTTCTAATACTTTGGATGATCTTAATTTGCGAAAAATGGCAAAAAGACCTTTTTTGAGCTATTTCTGAGATTTCCACCGAAATCGTCGAAATTTCCTAGAAGTTCACCAAAATTTCCATTTCTAGGGGAACGAAACAAAATAAAAATCAAGATTTCGAACCTTGTTCCTAACTAACTCCAGTTACTCCCAATGGCTCTCAAGGATGTCAGCGACAAATAGGTCCTAAGTAACCCATTGTGTACAACCAAGGTTGCAGAAATCAGTAGTCGTTAATCGGTCAGTGGGATCACAAGGACTTATCAACAGTTGGGCGACTTAATCTGATTTAGTCGACCATTAGTCGGTTTTGAATTTTTAAAATTATTTTAAATATAGAAATCATTTTTAATACATATATTCTTATATATTTGCATAGATACGTACATTTTCTATACTATCATAATGAAACACAAGAAGCAATTGACTTAAAATATAACACTACGCAAATTAGAATAAGTTTGCTTTTAAAAAAAGCAAACAAACAAATAAATAAATAAACTCTATGTAAAAGTCGGCAGAGTAGTCGGCCGAGTAGTCAGGTTGACCGACTAATGTCCGAGTAGGCCTAGTCGAGTCGGCTACCCCCACCCACCCCACCCGATTCAATTAGTCGTCGACTTTTACAACATTACGCACAACACAATGTGGTAATACGTAAGAATCATTACGCCTATATGGGATGAGGTGGGGAAGGACCGGCTCTGCACCACTTCATTCGTCTCCTTTTGGTCTTCTCTCTTTGGGGCACGTGGAAGACAAAGAAAAGAGGTTCTTCTCCCAGTGGCAGTTTGTGGACAATTTGGTTGGCCCGTAATGTGTCCTCTTTTTCAGCCAATTTTTTTATTGAGAAATGTTTGCGGCCACTACAAGCGTTTGCTTGAATCCTGGTTGATGTAATTTGTAAACTATCCTGTTTTAATTTTTTTATATAACTATTGGGGTGGGCACTTAGGCGTGATTCTCCCCTTTTTGGTTTTGAAAAAAAATCGTTTCTGCTCATCTACAAGTGTTTTGAAAGCTAATAAATTATTCCAACTCTTGTTGTACAATACCAAGCCCAAGTTCTTCATATGTACACCTTGTTTTTGAGCATTATCTAGTCTCATCCAATCAATCTCCAAGCACTGTTAAGATTCTTTTTATTTGTTTTGACACTGACGAGACAATATTTTTTTAGCATTATTGCATGTGTATGAGTTGTTTTTCTCCCTGAAAGATAAGATCTCCCCTGGGGTCTGTCCAAGGAAGGATATTGTTATAAATTAATATGCAATATCCTTGGCCAAAGTAGCATGATAGTGGAATATTGTTTCACTGAGAGAGTGAAAGGAAAATTCTAGAAAGGAAAGATCTCGATCGTGGTTTTTCACTCCATTAGGTTTCCACGTTAAATCTGACGTATACATTATGGTTTGCTTATCTATATTCTATCTTTATAGTTGCTTACATTTTTAATTTTGCAATTGTTGATTAGAATATTGATACTGAACAATTCACCCTTTCTATTGGGCCGAACTCACAAAGTAGTAATGGATGCTCCTACATATGGCTCCAACATAAGATGCTTGATGGCCATTAACTCCAGCTCCCTGGAGTTATTATTTCTTGATCTCATAAAGAACTCCTTTCCATTTTATTTCCAATGATTTTAAGGTTTAGCTTAAATATTAAAAAATCTCCACAAGCTCTTCCCTGCAGCAAATTTTTAGCACTTGCAAGCACTGGCGACTTTCTACATGTTTGCCTATAGCCTATGTCGTCGCCTTGTTGGTTCAACGGTACCAATCAAGTTAAACACTTTATTCATTTCTGATGAAGTTTTTTTAGAACGTTCACTTTTTATGTAGACAGAAACAACAAATTTGTGGGCAATGCTGTATCTTTTAATTTTACAGGGTATCATCACCATGGAACTGATTTAGTATATTGAATACCAATTGGCTCACTGTTTGCCAGTAAATATTTTTGTTTAAACATTCCATGTAATTGGCACATAATGTTCTGATTAATTTATATATTTGTAATACATGCATAATGTTTTAATTTAACATATTTAACTGGGACGTACTGTTTAAAACTAATCGAACTATCGCATTTAGCATTGGCCGTGAAATATTTTTAGGAAAATTGCACGACTTTAAATAGTTTACTTCAGTTACCCCAAAGACATCAAGTTCTAGCTCTCAGTTTATTATAAACAGCTCTGGTAACTATGCTAGACTTTGTATTATGGTGAAAACTAAGTACTTACTGGAGGTATGATGCCATAACTCTGACCTTCCCAGTAAGGAACATTGCCACCATGGTCGACAACAATATGACATGTCTCACCAGGAGCTTTGGGCCCAACAATTCTCTCCACAGATACAATTGTTGCAGTGTAAGGTTCCTTAGGTTTGTAAATGTTAATTGGAGGCTCCTTAGCCACCTCAAGATCAAGGGGATTTACTGACACTTTACTGCGGCCAGCTTGTTGTACAGAAAAGCAAACAACCCTGCTTTGATATTTTAAACATAGATTCCTTGGTTTCTCTAACAACGAAAAATGGACCAATTGCTTTCCTTGGAATGCTGAATTATGCGCCTATAAGAAAAAAACGAAAACTGCATGTTTAGAAACTATACAAATTTCAAGATATGAACCATCACTAGAAACAAGAACAAATAAAGTTTGAGTGATAGTTATAAGAAATTTTCCTGGGATTGGAATGCCTTCATCGAAACGAAGTGACAAACATTTGCTAAAGCATTGATAAGGGAGACAGATGATGCCAATGAAAGCAAATGTGACAGCATTACAGCAAATTATGTATGTCAGAAAACAAGTGTCTATGTGGAACAAAACAACATAAACCAAAGACAGGTAAAACCAAAATCAAGCCTTTTCCCCCACATTAACTGGGATTGGCTACATGGATTCCTCGTCTCCAAATTCTGTATAAAACTATCTGGGTAGTAATAAGACACAACGGAGAAATCCGATAAAGAATTTTCCTAAAAGAGGAACAAAAATTATAGAGAACAACATTAAAGCACATTAGAAGTAGAACTGTCACAAACCACTCACTGGTCCTGTCTCGTATTGGTAATAAAAAGGAGGGAAACGAGGCGAACACTTTGTTCAATTTTCATTGTTCTGTTTTTATGAGGCATATTCTATTATGTTAGCAAAATCCTGCTTATTTTAGCTAGAATTATCTGATATGCAGTTTGCTCTAACTGGTTTTTTAAGACCAAAAATTCACTCACTATTCAGGTGAATGTGAGGCTGAATTAGATTACTTCTACAATGTACAATCTTCGGAACAGCTATTGCAAGGGTACTAACTGTCAGGGGGTGTTCTTGTTTTCATATCCAAAGCCAAAAGGACTTGTACTTAACAGCTTTATTTTTGGAACCCGCTTAAATGGTCTAGTGGTTGAAGTGGGCTCCCACTCCAATGACCAAGGTTTCAACCCCACCCTCCCAACCTTAACTAGTAAAAAACAGCTTTCTTTGGGCATTACGACTGAAGAAATGAGGTTGACATCGGTGGGGACATGCTTATATAGAAAATGAGGGGGTGCTACAAATTTATATGAGATTTCAGCACGTTGTCAGATACCACATCACAGTGATCATCCTCACTTTCTTTTTCCAACAGATGTAATTTGAAGAGTGCGACGAAGGTGATTATCATATGATACAAGAATTGGACCTTAAAGCTTCTTGCAGTAAATGCTTAGCAGGTCCATCATGATATAGTATCATTTATTCTGAATGCCATGTAATCCTTATTTTGACTCAGATAGAAACAGGTAAATGACAACTAGAAAAGAAAATATCCATCTTTTAATCAGTTGCTGAGAAAGGTGAAAACTTGACCATAGGAACAAAATCCAAAATGCTGGATTTAGAAATGCACGAAAAAACTTTTAGTTTTTTAATACATATGTATCAGTTGAGTAATTTGTATTTTTTGTCTGCAATTCTTACTACTGAATCGGATAGAAAAGATCGAAGGGAAAAATCAGGTAGGTATGAAGAGTTAAGAACTAAAAAGGAGAAATTTCTTTTTATTCAATAAAGTGATAAGAAAAGGGAGTCATCTTTGCATCACCATGAGTAAAAAACAGGTCAAAGTATGTGATTCAGAAGAACTAACTCGTGTTTTAGGCCAATAATTTGTTATTTATTCATTTATGTCCATAACACAACCATGGCCGGTCCGAAGTCCGGGTAAATTGAGGAGGGTTGCGTTAGATAGCCGACAGCCAGCGTAAAACAATAAGAGACAACTTCCTAAATAATAAATTTTTTTAAAAAAAATTAGGAAGTTGCCTTAAGACAGTCGGATTTTTTCAACATGGATTTAAGCAAACATTTAAATTTCATCGGGGCGTTCCCCACTTGGGACGCATTGCATCACCCGAATGCAATGAAAAAATCATAACGGTCGCTACATTGCTGCTTGTATGTAGTTCAAAATTTGCAAGGGTTCTCGCATGTGCGAGTAAGCAATCTAGTTCCGTTGCATCGCCGTCCGGATGCAGTCCAAAATTTGCAACGATTCTCGCATGATGGACGCATGCAAAAAAAGAAGTTAGTTTAAAAGAAGTTGCGGATAGGTAGTTGGAATATTGGCACTTTGACTGGCAAATCGATGGAGATCGTAGATATGATGGAAAGAAGGGAGATTCAATACTATGTCTCCAAGAGACAAAATGGGTTGAAGAGAAAGCAAGGGAGATCGAGAAGGCATGCTTTAAACTTTGGTATTCAGGTAAAGATACGGATAGAAAGGGTGTTGGAGTGATTGTACATAAGGATTTGAAGGATTGTGTGGTTAAGGTGCAAAGATTCGGGGATCGGATTATTTTGCTAAAATTGGTGCTTGAAGAAGAAATTCTGAATATCATCTCAGTTTATGCACGTAAATTGGTTTAGATGAAAGGAATAAACAAGCTTTTTGGAAGGATCTGGATAAGCTTTTGCAAGGAATCCCACAATTAGAGATGATTTGCCTGGGTGGAGATCTTAATAGACATGTGGAAAAGTATGCTTCAGGGTATGCTAGTGTTCATGGAGGCCATGGCTTCGGGGATAAAAACGAAGAAGGAAAAGTCATTCTGGATTTTGTAACGGCTTATGATCATAGCAAACACTCCCTTTAAGAAGAGGGAAGAGCATTTAATTACTTATAAGAGTGGCACGACTATAACACAGATATATTACTTTGCATTAAGGAGAAGAGATCAGTTGTGTTGCAAAGACTGAAAAGTAATCCCAGGAGAGAGTTTGGAAACTCAACATCGTTTGTTAATCATGGATGTACAAATAAAAGGGCTGGTAAAGAAAAGGATGGTTTCCAAGATCACTAGAACTAGATGGTGGAATCTTCAACTGAAGCAATCAAGTTTTAGGGAGAAGGCTTTAGAAGACTTACCTTGGGATTGTAGGGGAAGTGCAAACGAGATGTGGGAGGCGGTAGCATCTTGTATCTGAAGGTTAACCAAATAGATGCTAGGCGAGTCAAAGGGAGGAGCTTCAAGCCAAAAGGAGGCTTGGCGGTGGAGTGGAGGGGTGCAAGAGAAGCTCAAAATTAAAAGAGCTTGTTTTAAAACTATGTCTAAGGATAGAACAGAGGAAATCGTCACAAACTACAAAATAGTGAAGAAGGAAGCAAAGAAGGTTGTCAGCGAAGCTAAGTTAAAAGCTTATGAAGTTTTGTATCTCGACTCTAAGGAGGGCTAGAAGGATATATTTAGGTTGGCCAAAATAAGAGAAGGAAAGATCAAAGATCTTTCTCAAGTGAGATGCATTAAGGATGAGGAATGTCGCGTGCTTGTTACTCGGAAGAACATAGTGATTAGATGGAAGTAATATTTCCATAAGCTTTTCATTGGGGAAGGAAATAGAGAGATCACTTTGGATGATCTAGCTAGTAGTCAAAGTTACTTGAATCGTGCAAGCTATAGACGAATACAAAGAACGAAAGTTACTTGAATCGTACAAGCTATAGACGAATACAAAGAACGAAAGTAGAGGATGCTTTGAAGGTTATAAGACCTGGGAAGTACAGGACCCGTTGGGAAAAGAATGAAACGTAGTTTATTCCTTGAATCCTATGGGAAAATTACATATGATAGGCAAAAGAAAAGAAAATAGAGCAACGGTACAGAAACACACATATATCTCTACACTCCCCCTAAAGATGGAGCATAGATGTCAATCATGCTCAACTTGGATGAGCACTTCTGAAAAGGTCCTCTGAGCAAAGTCTTGGTGAAGATATTTGATGTTTGATCTCTAGAACTGACATGAGATGTAGAGATAAAACCTTTCTGAATCATGTCTCTTGTGTAATGACAATCCACTTCAATATGCTTAGTTCTCTCATGAAATGCAGGAAAGTTTGCAATGTATAAGGCAGCTTGATTATTACATTATAACTGCATAGGAAGAGGTACATCTATATGTAAATCTGCAACTACTGCTCGAACCCATATCATCTATGTGCTAGCTTGTGCCATAGTCCTATATTCAGATTCAACGCTTGACCTAGCAACCACGGTTTGCTTCTTAGTCTTCCAAGAAACGAGAGAATCAAAAATAAACACAGCAAAGCCTGAAGTAAACTTTCTGTCTTTAGGACATCCTGCATAGTCTGCATCTGCACATGCAGAAATAGTAAGAGTTGCCCCTTTTCTGAATAGCAGTCTTGCCCTTGGAGAATACTTTATGTACTTCAATATCATATATACATCATCCATGTGTATCTGTCGGTGTTGCTCCATGAATTGACTCAAACGACTAACTGTAAAGAAGATATCCGATCTAGTTATGGTGACATAGAGAAGTGTTCCTACTATTTCTATGTACCTTCTCCTGTCCACTTCCTCTATATCATCATCATATAACTTCATACTAGGATCGATAGTTGTGGTAGCGGGTCGACATCCCATCATGTTTGTCTCAACTAGCATATTTGTCACATACTTCCTTTGGGTCATCACAAGACCCTGCATATTCCTAGCAAATTCTAACCCCAAAAAGTACTGTAGGGTGCCAAGATTCTTGGTAACAAATTATCGGCCCAAAAATTCCTTTGTCCTTTTTATTCCCTGCACATCATCACATGTAACCAATATATCATCAATATATACCATGATAACAACCGTACCTCTAGGAGTTCTTTGTATAAACAATGAATGATTCTGAATTTGACCGCATTTGACCTCTGAAATCCATGCTTCTCAATTAGATCTGAGAGCTTATGAAACCATGCCCTTGGACTCTATTTAAGGCCATATATCGCCTTATGAAGTCTGCACACCTATGAATACTCCCCCTCAGCAACAAACCTCGGAGGATGTTGCATATAAACTTCTTCCTGCAGGTCGTCATACAGAAATAGATCGTCATACAGAAGAGAAACATGTGAGAACGTGTCCAGATAATCCACTCCATAGGCCTGAGTAAAGTCACACACAACCAATCTGGCTTTGTACCCATCCAGAGTCCCATCTGCATGGTGTTAATAAACACCTATTTGCAACTGACAATAGATGCCCCATTAGGAGCATGAACTAAACTCCGAGTACCATGAGACTATAAGGCGACCATCTCCTCTTCAATAGCTAGGTGACACCGACTATCCTTCAAGGCCTCTTGGTAATTCCATGGAATGTCCACATCAGATAGAGCAACCACAAATCTCCTAAATTCACCAGTCAAGCGATCAAAGGAAACCTGGGATGCAATAGGATATGATGCACATGTACGCTTCTACTTCTAAAGCGCAATAGGTATGTCCAGATCATTTCGAATTTGCTCAACCTGTATGTCTGTCCCATGTAAGGCGCCCTGCTAACATATCACTAGATCCATCGTTAGGAGCAATGTATTCATAACATACCTGATGCGTGCTAGATGATGAGCGGTGACCATGAGCAGGAGCAGGACGTCGAGTGCAGTAATGTGTCAACAGAGGGACAAGGATACTGGGAGGTGGCGATATAAGAGGAGATGCTGGAGGGGGTACGGGTGAAGGTGGAGCTAGATATGTTGTTGGTGGTGGAGGTGGTGTCATATAGATCTCATTATCAGTGTCTGAAATCTCTCACTTGTACGGGAAAAGTACATCACCGACTCGAAGAATGTGACATCAGTGCTAACAAATATTTCTTGTGCAGTGGATCATATCATCTGTAACCTTTTTGAGTCATGGGGTACCTAACAAAAACATATTTGACAGCTTTAGAAGAGAGCTTGTCAAGACCTGGAGACAACTGGTGAATAAAAGCAACCGAGCCAAACACACGAGGGGTAAGTGAAAACAATTCCTTATCTGGAAAAGCAACAAAAAAAAGAATTTTCTCACCTAAGACAGACAAAGGCATATGATTCTTAAGATAACATGGTGTAAAGACAACATCACCCCAAAAAGATGCAGGGCACTACTCTGAATGAGGAGAGTTCCGGTAACATCAAGTACATGGCAATGCTTTCTCTATGCAACGCCATTTTACTAGGAAGTATAGGCACACGATGTTTGATGAATAATAGCCTGAGTTGAAAAAATTTTGGTAAGAGCACGAGTACAGAAGAGGAAAACACATTATGCACTTCATTTATAAAAGTTTTGATAATATCTCCTGCTTCAGATTTATTCTTTAATAAAAAGACAAATGACAGATGAGAAAAGTCATCCATAGCAACAAGATAAAACATGTGTCCCTAGTGATCAGGAACAAGACAGGGTCCCCAAATATCAATATGAAATAACTTAAAAATGGAGCTACTGCTCCAACTCTGATGACTCGGGAAAGTAGGTCGGTGATGCTTTCCCAACTGACACCTCACACTGGAAGGACGTGTGAGGTGAAATCTACATCAGAACACGAGTTACATGACACATTTTCTCAGTGTTGAGAAAGGTGGGCCAGGTGACCGCATATGCGGCCGCATATACAGAGGTGATCTCTCTAGCGAACCACATATCCTATATTCGTTCAATATTCGGGAAAGGCGCATATGCGGCCGAGTATACGGCATATGCGGCCACATTTGTATTAGGACCTAAACCCCATCCAACTCTAAAAAAACTCAACCAGATAAATGAGATCTCCGATCCTCGAGTCCCCAACCTCTATGCTCCAATTCTCGAATGAGTGGTTCATTTTGATTCCAACTTCATTGTTCTTAAATAAATGATGTCATATCTTTCGATTATGGTCGAGTTGATTGTCATATCTATCGAAAAATGCAACTGAAAAATGCAACTGAAATTTTGGTTCAATTGATTGCTATATTTTCCATAAATCACCTACTATTTTTGCAATGCATATGCATTCATTTTCCTGAGAAACACCACATAACTCTAGCAATTACATTAGTGGTTAACTGGTTAGTTTTTAGAATTTTCACTTACATTCTACAGTTGATCTTGGTGCACTCGGGTTAATTTTTAATACGTTTTTATTCAAAATTTTGGAATATTTATAATGTCTCCTTTTTTAGTATAAATGATCTTAAACTTATACTTGAGCAAGTGCATAGGTAGAGGGAACATTGGTAGGTTCACTTGGAAGTGGTTCTGACATACGCTTTCTCATCCAATATTCTATGTTGGATGGGTACTTTGAGAGGGTGTACTTGCAAAATAAGTTTGCCATAGGTATTTCGTCTATATTATATATTTTTATAACATACCTCTCAAAAATTTGAAATTATTATATATATTATTTATTTTAATTAAAATATTACAAAACCGCATAATCCTTATATACTTCCACCTACCCGCTTACTCACTTCAAACTGTCTGACCGAACGAATACCACATGACTTTCTGAACCTTGCATTTTTTGGAACGGGAGATGACCAAAGCGCAGGTGCCATGTAAAGCCCTGCATAAGAAGTTCAGACCAAGCGATAGAGTTTGCCCTGCTCACGACCGCAACCAATCACCTTTCCTGTAAAGATGTCTGAAATACAAGAGACGATGAGTCAAAATAGCTCGACAATGTAGATCCTTTGTAATCTGACTAATAGCTCGCCAATGTGCATGCAACAATTTCCGTAGACATGAAACGCGTCAAACTGATCTCCCCATGTCTTGTGATCGAGGAATGAATATCATCTGATATAACCATGGTTCTCCCTGGATAAACTATCTGTATGCAGTAAGCAGCTCTTTATATCCACACAAGTGATGTGTAGCATTAGAATCCATGATCCTTTCTGGAACATCAGAACCACTACGTCTAGTAAGTGCATAGGTACTGCCTAAGGTACTGGAAGATGTCGAAGCAACAACATTTGAGTGACCTCCTGAGGTAGATGATGAAGCAATGGGACTAGCAGCATGCAAAATGTCCTTCAATCGTGCAACAAGATCATCAAACCTCTCATATGAAGAGGGAGCAACCAAGGATTCAACCTGCTCAGCTACTCGGGCCGATGCTAGGAAACCATGCTTGGAGAAGCATGTATCCTCTGTATGTCCGGGACGGTGACAGTAAGTGCAGGACTGACGAATACGACGTCCTCTACCACGAAGTCCACGTCCACGGAAGTAAGAAGAGCCTCCTCTACCTCGGGAGGTTGTCACAACCAAAGAAGTCTGACTAGAGGCAGTAGATGGGACATTGATCCTGCTAAGTCTGTGGAAAGCTTCCTCCATTGGAGGAATAATAGCATCCGCAAAAATTTGGGAATGGGCATCCTCATATGCATGATCAATGACTGCAAGGAATGCACCGACCATGGTGGCATTATGATATGTCTTTTGTTGTTCAGGAGTAGACATGAGGGGCATAAAGTTGTGAAGCTTCTCAAACATTCCATGCAGGGATGTATACAAAGAGTGACGTGGTTGTTTATTCTGCTTGATGGTAAAGATGTCGTGCTGAAGCTGCATAATCTTTGTCTCATTCCTCGCCTAAGACTAAGTGGCTGCGAGGATGTCCCACATCGCATTGACGATGGGATGATATAACACATCATTGACGATCTCTATCGTCAATATGCTAGAAAGCCAAACTTTGGCATATGCATCATCTGCCTCCCACGAGGCCTTGACCCTAATTTTCTCAACAGGCTCTTCCTCGGTAAGAATGTGTTTCTTTCCCGTGGATTTCATAAGGCTCATGAACTGCATGGACCGGAGCTCGTAGTCTGTCCCGTCCATCTTGACAATCGACGATGGACCTCTGAAAGCGCCTATGGAAGGGATGTTGACCTTGCTCTCTGACATATTGCTGGGTGAAGAAAGCTAGGGTTTTGTAGACCAATAGATAAGTGTCTACATAGACATATGGGAATTTGATTGCATATGTAGACTTATGCAATCAAATCCATCAACACGAGCGGACCTCGATACGAGTAAGGGAAGCCGTAGAGAGATCTGTTGGCAAGAGCAAGGATCGACGACACCTGGGGGTCGAACACATGAAGGAGAGAAGCCAGTGGTGGTGGCAGTCCGACCCAACAGCGGAAGACCGACGACAGGAGTCTGGCCCGACGATGGAAGGCCAGTGGTGGCGGCTCGGATGAGAGAGGGGCGGCTTGGTCCATTGCCCAAAAGAGAGGGTGGTAGCTTTGAGAGGAGGGAAGGTGGCGGGTGTGATTAGGATTAGGGTTAGGGCACGAGAGCTCTGGCCTAGGGTCGCTGCTCTGATACCATGTTGGGAAAAGAATGAAACGTAGTTTATTCCTTGATCCTAGGCTCTCTTATATAGAGGAGAGACCTATGGGTAAATTACATATGATAGGCAAAAGAAAAGGAAATAGATAAACAATACCAAGGTTGCAGAAAGCGGTAGTCGGTATTCAGTCGGCAGGGTCACCTACTAAGGATTAGTCGGCAGTCGGGCGACTAGTCGGAATTAGTCGGTCATTAGTCGGTTTTGAATTTTTAATTATTTTAAATATATAAATCAGTTTTTATACATATATTTGTATGTATATACATATATTTGTACATTTATATGACATCATGATGCAACAAAAGAAGTAATTGACTTTAAATGTAACATTAAGCATATTAGAATATGTTTGCTTTAAAAAAAGTGAAAAACAAAAAAATAAAAAAGGTTGTTGTAAAAGTCGGCCGATTGGTCGGCCAGACTAGTCGGGTGGACCGACTAAGGGCCGACTAGGCCTAGTCGAGTCGGCTACCCCCCCGTCTCGACTAGTCGGACCGACTTTTGCAAGCTTGAACAATACAGAAACCCCCATATATCTCTACAGGACCGGATGACACTTCTATAGAAGTATGAAGAGTTTTAAATGAGTGTGGTTTAACTTGGCCTACAAATTCATTCAATGTTATTTGATGGAGTAATAAAATGCCTGAAGATTGGAGGAGAAGCATCGTGTTACATCTTTATAAGAACAATTGTGACATTCAAAATTATTCAAATTACATCATACTATGAACAATTGGGAATGTGTGATCGAAAGAAGGTTGAAGCAAGATTCCAAAGTAAAAGAAATTCATGCCAAGTCGCTCAATTATTGAAGCCATCCATTTGTTGAGGAGAACAATGGGGATTATAGAGCTAAAAGGAAAAACCTCCATAAGATTTTATTGATTTGGAGAAGGCATATGATTCTGTTCCACGTGAGATATTCACGATAGTTTTGGAGATGAGACAAGTACATGTCCTATACATTAACCTCATAAAGGATATGTATGATAGGGTTTTATCTTGTGTAAGGATCCTTGATGAATCTCAGATTCATCACTCTAAATCTCATTTATTAAGCTCAAACCCCTCAAAATCATCAGCAATTCTGCATTTATTCTGCATAATTAGCATTCATGCATGTTTTCATAAGAATTACATTTTATCTATAATTTCTACACATAATAAGAAGCCAAAAATCCAAGCCAAAATGACCTGTAAATAACCTAACTTCCCGGATTTTTAACTCCTTCATGCTAACTCCGAATGATCCAAAACTACTTCCACTGTGTACATATCACTCACAAGAATAGATGAAAAATACAAAATATAATTAACCCAAATAAGTGGACCAAACAGCCAAACCCTAGTTTCAGGATTTCCGGACTAAAAACCTCATATCTTCCCCATCCAGTGTCCGTTTTGATCCTACTCACTTTTGAACTAATGTACATTCAATTACCTTCAAAACAAGACCATTCAAGTGAATCGGAGCTCACATGTGAAAGTTGGGTTTTGGGCCTCTTTTGTACATTGTGTATTTTAGCGATTTTTGACCTTATATTTTATGTACATATTTTCTTAATTAATAAAAAAAACAAAAAAATAGATTAAGGTGTCTTTATTTATCTTTGATTTTTTTATATTTTTCCAGATTTTTATCTGATTTAAAAATAACAAAAAAATTATAAAACCCAAAAATCAAGGTATTCTATGTAAATGTGATACCCCAAAAAATTCACTTTGTGCATTTGATTGATTTTGGTTTTGATGTCTTCATGAAAGTTGTAGATCTTATCGAGACGAGCATTTTTCATGAAGGAACTTTTGCGATCCGAGGTCATTTTCTATTTATTTCACATCTTACAAAGTATTAATTTCTCGAATTTTCTGGTGCTGACACGTGGCAGCACCTGGAGCCGCCACGTGTCAGCGTTTTTTGGGCTTTATATATACCCATTTTTATTAAAAAAATTAAATTAACTCCCGCACGTGCGAGGCACGTGCCCACAGGCACGTGCTAAGCACGTGCCGTTTACTCCCGCTTCAGTCCGCCACGTGGCGCGTCCACGGCCGTCCGATCTCGGCCGATCGGACGGCCCGTGGCTATCGTCTTCGCCCAGAGTTCTTCCCAGATTCGGCCGCCCCGCAATCCTCGGCAACCCCCCCCCCCCGAGATCTCCGCCAACGCCAAACCACCTCCGGATCTCCGCCAACGATCTTCCCTCTCTCTCCTATTTAAAGGCCTCGCCACACCCGAGGCCCATTATCCGCCGATTGCACAATAGAAGGGCCCCGGTGGTGACAGCCCGGAGCCCCGCTCTCCTCAGGCGAGATCCGAAGGTCCCCGCGGCCTTCGTTGCAGACGTGCCCCTCCGCCGCGCCATTGTTGCCGAGCTCCGCTTCCTGCGTCGAGCCTCCGACAACCTTCAACCGCCTACGACCAACGATGGCTCCATCGACTTCATCGACAGCCGCCATCGACTCCAGAGCTCCAACAACTCCGTCGTCGCCTTCTCCGACCACGACTCCACCTACGTCAACATCTTCACCTTCTTCGAGCTACTCCGCCAACGCATCAACAACCAACGCCTTCGACACCGCCGCAAGCTCCCTACGCTACCGCCGCTTCATAGCCGTCCCCGCCATAGTCTTCACGCCGGGAGGCTCGCCAGAAGGTCTCCATCGCAAGCCTCTCGTCGCCGGGCATCTTCATCACTGACAGCTGCGGGAGGCGGTGCGTTCAACAACACCGCCCCTCCGCCTCTCTCACGCCGTAGACCGGGTACGAGGCCCGAGACCCCCCCCCCCCCCGCATGTGCGAGGCATGTGTGTGGGGGGACGTCAGCGTGACATCAACCCAGGTCACGTGCAAAGCACGTGATCGTGGGTAAATTACACACACACCCCCGGAGTTTCACCTTTTTGCGCCCAAACCCCTGAAGGCCCCTTCATTCGCACATCAGTCCACGTGGCACGTGCCCCTCTGGACAATTTGTGGAAATCTCCCGCTAATAGAACTTTCTGCTTAGGTGCGATTTTTCATGGGCTTGCATTCATTTAGAATAATTTTTCAATTCTGTATCGCATCCCACATGAAAATTGCGAGGAAGCACTGTAAGTCTTCTAACTGAGCATACATCATTGTTTTCGCGTGCATCGACTTTTCCAGAAATCTTCTCTCTTGTTTTATCTCATAATTTTAAAGAAAATTGGAACTGGACGGTAGACGTATATTTGTGCTCATTTAAATTCTTCACTGATCACCTAATTAAAATTGAGACTGCTAAATATAGCCGATCTTAAGAACCCATAAAATCAAGGATTCTTGCGGGATAGCAACCCCGACCTTGGATAATTTTATTTTTCTAAGTAAGCGAGAGACGACACTTAAGGTTAGAACCAATCTCCGACATTTTCATTCAGACTACTGATTTTAAAAACGATTAGCTACTTCTCAGTGAGGAATACGGGTAGCCGGTATCCAGTCCGGACTTCCTTAACATAGTGGGTGGTTTAAAGGATACTGCGTAAGGCTCCGTCTTAATTAACACGGGTAGCCGTTTTACGGTCCGTACTTACACATATACTGGCTGAAGGTAGATGCAACTAGTCGTACGAACTTGGGATACTCTTTAAGAAAATTTCGGCACCGAGCAGCTCGTTTAAATATTTTCCAAGATTGATTTATCACTAACTAAAATTGAAAAGATAATAGCCGAACTCTTACGGCTTCATTGTGTGAGTTGGTAAAATCGGGGTTTGATTTGTGTTTGCTATGGTGTGCGTGAACCGATACCGAAGACCAAAGCCGCACATTTGATAAAAAATTCTTTTGACTATCCCATGCAATCATCTCTCTTTCTTGATTGAAATCTCATCATGAAACTTTTTCCAAATTGTAGATCCAACCCATTATTTCTTTCAACTCTTTCAAAAATGATCGAACATTTATCCGAAGATCCATCAGTGCTATACTATGAAAACGAATTCGTATCGGTTAGACCCAAAACACCTCCTCCAACTTCAACAAGAGACTCTCAACCACCAACAAATCCGATCTGCTTCATGAATAACAACCCTTTGTTTTCGGACCAAACAAACCAACAACTGACTGAGGTCTCCACTTCTTCATATATCAATCCTCTCTACGCCGATCATACAATTCATCCATCATATTATGTAAATGTCAATCATTCATTCACGGGAGATTATAACCACATGATCGAACTCAACACTTCTTCATATCTCTCGTCTCCCCGCCAGTGATCACCAATGAACAACCATCGTCCTGGATTGACCATAACAACCCCCTTTTCAGACATGACAATCATATAGAGGACTGGACTGAATACATAGAAACACAGGAACCTTGTATGCTGACTCCACCATACCAAGATCCGACCACTCATCTAAGGAATAAATTCTAATCGGACCAACTCCACATGTCTGAATCATATGAGCAGCCGCCTTCCATAATTATTGAGGAGATATTTTCAGAAAATAATGATCATATATTGGACATTCCAAGAAACTCCTCTCCTAACACATATAGGAAAATGGAAGATGAAATTATTGAATCGCAAGAACACACATCGACTGCTCCCATAAGTGATCATGAACAAATTTTTGAGGATGATATTTCAAGGATAAATAAAAGATTTGAATCAATAGAGGATAGATTGCAAAAATTCACCGACCGATTAATCTCATTCTATGGTGGCTCGGACATTAAAATGAATGAAGAAATGATTGGATCTGATTTTGAAAATTTTGAAGATATTCAGGAACCTAGGGACGATTCTGACAATATCACTTCAACATATTATTCCCCTAGAAATGACTATGCCGCTGACTATCATTCTGAACATCAGAACCCCTGCTCATCTGAGGAACACACCACACTCCCACACCACACAGAAAATATCAAAAAAATATAAATATTTGAAAACCATAAAAAATTGAAAATCCAGAAAATTTCATAAAAATTGAGTCTGAAGACGATCTGAGGAATTCGGATCCAACTGTACGGGAAGCACTGGAAAAACGCTTGATGTTTGAACTTCCCTTTATACATGCCATTGAACACTTCCCCGACCTTAAAAGATTTGTAATGGATAAATTAATGATAAAAAAGTCGGGTAGGATACGAATAAAGACTGAAAGACATATCTTGTCAATGGCCTCCTCCTTGGTGTTGAGGAGAAAAACCAAGAGCCGCATAGTGAAGCGGTTGCCTAGATTTAATTGTGAAATCAAAGACACAATTTTCACCCATGCTCGGATTGATGATGATTCACCGATCAATATCCTCCCGACCTCTATATTTCACGAACTCAAACTCGGACCGATTCGGAAGATACGAGAGATTGTTCAATTAGCAGACCGATCGATAAAGACGCCGAGAGGAATCTTTTCTGTCATTATGAAATTCCAAGGTGCTCCGCTCAAAGTAGAATTCACGATCATTGATATTGAGCATCAAGGAGAATTCACCCAGTCTCCAATCATATTCGGAAAACCGTTCTTAGCATTGGCTAAGGCAGTTATTGATTGTGAGACTCGGGAAATCAATTTTAAAGCATTTAGATCGGACCATGTCTTTGAGAAACCACGATCTTGTGAGGAAACCCACGAAGTCCCCGACAGCCGCAACCATGAAGAGGTAGAAGAGCCCTACCCCACCGCTACACCTGAAATAGCGGTTGTTGATGAGACTATTGATTTAGAGAATCTCCCCCCTGCTCTGTTCCCAACCACTCTTACCATGGAAAATCAAGTACATGAATCATATGATCCGGAGACTTATGCATGGTCACACCCTGGGTCGTCCTATTCGGACCACATCAATACGACACAGGAATGCTCCAACATCAAATCAATTGAAATCGAACATGCAGAAACTCTCCCCAGTATTTCGATTCCCGCGGATCTCAAAATAGATAAATCTTTCTTCTATGATCCTGAGCCATATGCATGGTCACACCCTGGGGCAAGCTTCTCTGAATACCTTGATCAAATCATCCCAAATCGAGAGTGCACCAACATTCGGGAGACTAAGAACAAGTACGCAGGCCGAACACCGACCAAGGAGAATTCCGATGGCTATTCATCTGGATACTCAAGTGAACCGACACCTTCACGAAGAAATAAAAAGAGACCTTTGATCTTTCGGAAGAAGAATCAGCTGACGATCCCTCATCAGGTCCGGAAAAGGTAGTCTACATGAGTGAAGTCTGTTCGGCAGCTCTAAAGCCATATCTTCGCAAGGATCCAAAATTCAATTCTCGTTGGACAACTCCCGTTCCTAGCTACTATTCATCCAAAGCTGATACTCCTACCCTCTTCAAGTACATGGAATTATTTCTTATGAGCTGACTAAGACCGATGCTTCTGAGTATTCATCCGAGGACAAACAACTTGACCCCAAGAAGGAACGAATTCTGAGGAAACAACTGAAGAAACAAAAAGACATGAATATCTGGAGGATGTCCACTTTCAAATACTATTCCTCTGAGGATAATTCTGATGATGGATACCTTTCATCTGACTCAAATACTTCATCCATTATCCATCATGATTTTTCTGAGGATGAAACTGATAATAGTTGGGAATCATATGCCTCATCTCCATCTCATCATTACGATCTCCCACCGCAGGCTCACAAGAAGATCAGCCGAAAACCGCCTTAATCATCGGCTAACCACCCTCCCTCTCGACCACGTCGGTCCCCTCGTACAACTTCTTCCTCTATTTAGGCCAAGGCCTAAGTATAGGGGGGGGATCGATGCCATCTGTATATACCATTTCTCTCATCACACTTCTCCTTCCCGATCACTCCATTTCCACCCTTCTCTTATACTTATGCTGACCAGAGCCTAAGTATAGGGGGAACCGACACTCACCTTCTCATTTACATATCCTGACCGCCTCTTATGCGCTCTTCTTCTATACTTAGACTGTTCACAGTCTAAGTATAGGGGGCGGACCATTGTGTATTAATTTTCCACTCTCTTACGCTTAGTCCGAGCTATGTCTTCATTACGCTTCTTGTGCTATGAGGACACAACACTCGCTAAGTATAGGGGGGTCTGTATATATTTTGTATATATTTTACCCATATCTCGTATTTTCGCGTAAGTCTATATGTATTTACGGGGTGGGTAATTAATTTGAAAAAAAAAGAAGAAAAGAAAAGAAAGAGGATTTTGCTACCAACACTGACTTTGCCCAAAATTTTTTGAAAATGGCTTCTTATTCATTTTTGCATAAAAAAATCCTTTGCATAAAAAAAGTGTCTGCATTTCACACACTTGCACTTCATCCAACATCGCATTCATTTGCATCTGTGAAAAGTCAATAGAATCTAAACCGAGTTATGAGCAGAAACCGGGAGTGGTTTGGACATGACCTTAATCCACCTAATTTTCAGACGAACTTCACCGAGAAATAGGATTTTAAGAGCTTCAGGTCTTTGACTTAATTCTTTAAGTTCCACATGACAATGTGCAGCGTTTGGCTCTTAGTATCTAACCTGGTCTCTTCAGTCTGGGTACAACTCTGGAATAGGGAATTAATTTGTACTCTCGCACTATGCACTTAGCTCAACTCAGACGGGATGTTGGAAGACTGTGAGTCTCTTTTCTAGTAGCGTGGAAATCTAAAGACCGGAGTACGGGTTGAAATAAAGCTTCGGAAAAGGGATGGACGGTTGGGCACAATTTTTTCTAAGACCCCAAAAAAATGTACGGAACAAAACGATTCTATATCCGTAGGGGCACAACAAGATCCAAGCAGATCCACCAAAAAATCCAAATACAAAGAAGCCACTACCAAATAAATATCTGACCAAAAAGGTCCAAGCTTCAAGAAACCTGAGGATCTTGGTGGAGACTCGGCTACACTGGCCAACTTCACAAGGAGAGGTGACTACACTGGCCACCCTCTAGTTCTTTTCCCCTTCTTCTATCTTCTCCCCCAATTCGATTGTAAACACAACACGACAGACCTTAGAAGGAAATACCTGACTCCCCGAGGACGAGTTACTGGAGAGGAGAGGAGCATGGTAGTCCGGCATTCTGGATGGGAAGAGCTGAAACCTTTCACACACATGAGTCGGTTGTTCAATATTCATAGGGTATACTTTGGGAAGAGAATTAATCTAAGATGACTTCTGAGCCGAAACTGTAACAATGATGTCTAAAACTTGAGAGCTGTTGATTTTAAAATTCCAAGTCTCACAGAAGTTCCGACACACAAATAATCTAAAGGTCGAGTTTAGTTTCACTTCCACCTTCAGTTTATGGTCTTGGTATGGAACCCAATCTCATTTCACCTCATGGCATTCCTTTTTAATGCTCAGGGACGAGCATGGTTTAAGTATAGGGGGATGATGAATCTCAGATTCATCCCTCTAAATCTCATTTATTAAGCGCAAACCCCTCAAAATCATCAGCATTTCTGCATTTATTCTGCATAATTAGTATTCATGCATGTTTTCATAAGAATTACATTTTATCCATAATTTCTGCACAAAATAAGAAGCCAAAAATCCAAGCCAAAATGACCTGTAAATAACCTAACTTCCTGGATTTTTAACTCCTTCATGCTAACTCCGAATGATCCAAAACTACCTCCACTGTGTACATATCACTCACAAGAATAAATGAAAAATATAAAAAATAATTAACCCAAATAAGTGGTTCAGGATTTCCGGACTAATATCTTCCCCATCCAGTGTCCGTTTTGATCCTACTCACTTTTGAACTAATGTACATTCAATTACCTTCAAAACAAGACCAAGTTCAAGTGAATATGAGCTCATATGTGAAAGTTGGGTTTTGGGCCTCTTTTGTACTTAGTGGTTTTTGACCTTATATTTTATTTACATATTTTCTTAATTAATAAAAAACCAAAAAAATAGATTAAGGTGTCTTTATTTATCTTTGATTTTTTTATATTTTTTCGGATTTTTATCTGATTTAAAAATAACAAAAAAAATTATAAAACCCAAAAATCAAGGTATTCTATGTAAATGTGATACCCCAAAAATTCACTTTGTGCATTTGATTGATTTTGGTTTTGATGTCTTCATGAAAGTTGTAGATCTCATCGAGACGAGCATTTTTCGTGAGGAACTTTTACGATCCGAGGTCATTTGCTATTTATTTCACATTTTACAAAGTATTAATTTCTCGAATTTTCCAGTGCTGACACGTGGCAGCACCTGGAGCCGCCACGTGTCAGCATTTTTTGGGCTTTATATATACCTGTTTTTATAAAAAATAAATAAATTAACTCTCGCGCGTGCGAGGCTTTCACTCCCGCTTCAGTCCGCCACGTGGCACGTCCACGGCCGTCCGATCTCGGTCGATCGGACGGCCCGTGGCTATCGTTTTCGCCCAGCGTTCTTCCCCGATTCGGCCGCCGCTGCCTCGCAATCCTCGCCAACCCCAAACCACCTCCGGATCTCCGCCAACGATCTTCGCTCTCTCTCCTATTTAAAGGCATCGCCGCACCTGAGGCCCATTATCCGTCGATTGCACAAGAAAAGGCCCCGGTGGTGATAGCCCGAAGCCCTGTTCTCCTCAGGCAAGATCCGAAGGTCCCCACAGCCTTCGTTGCAGTCGCGCCCCTCCGCCGCGCCATTGCTGCCAAGCTCCGCTTCCTGCGTTGAGCCTCCGACAACCTTCAACCGCCTACGACCAACGATCGTTCCATCGACTTCATCGACAGCCGCCATCGACTCCAGAGCTCCACCAACTCCGTCGTCGCCTTCTCCGACCATGACTCCACCTACGTCAACATCTTCACCTTCTTCGAGCCACTCCGTCAACACATCAACGACCAACGCCTTCGACACCGCCACAAGCTCCCTACGCTACCGCCGCTTCATCGCCATCCTCGCCGTACTCTTCACGCCGGGAGGCTCGCCAGAAGGTTTGCATCGCAAGCCTCTCGTCACCGGCCATCTTATCGTCGACAGCTGCGGGAGGCGATTCATTCACCAACACCGCCCCTCCGCCTCTCTCACGCCGCAGACGGGTTACGAGGCCCGAGACCCCCCCCCCCCCCCCCGCACGTGCGAGGCACGTGTGTGGGGGGACGTCAACGTGACATCAGCCCAGGTCACCGTGGGTAAATTACACGCACACCCCCGGAGTTTCACCTTTTTGCGTCCAAACCCCCGAGGCCCCTTCATTCGCACATCAGTCCACCTCCAGAGGGCACGTGCCATGCACGTGCCCCTCTGGACATTTTGCGGAAATCTCCCTCTATTTATTGGTAATTACCGCAAAGTCCCCCCTGCACTTTTTTTATATTATTCATTTTATATTGCATTTTTACCTATGTATTCTCCCTCTGTTTTGAACCTCTTCTCTATATTATTTCATTTATCCAAAAATAGCATGATGTTTGTCATTTAGTTCCCTACAGTTTGACATATTGTGGATATTTTTGTGAACGTTGGTTAATTAATAATTCATTATTTTGTGGAAAATTGCATACTTTGCCCATCTCGTGCTCTTAAATTTGCCTTTAATTAACCGTTGCTCTAAAAATTCCCTAAAAATCATATATTGTAGAGTTAATTGTGCTTGACATTATGCCCAAAAAGAATTGCATTTGCATGCATAGTTTGCCCTGTAAAAATCATTTTGCATATTTCAGTATTTGATTTTTAATAGGTATTAGATCTCACATTTTCGAGGTTTAGGATTTTTCTGAGATCAACACCTAATGATAGACCTTAGATAATTTTGTTTCTGAAAATAATTAGGTTTAATATTTATTATAATTAAATATTGAAATTCATTCTGTTTGCATTTGAAAATTCATAAAAAAATCATATTGCATCCAAAAATTTCAAAAAAATTACAGTGCATTCATTTAATCATATTTTTCATTGTGGCCAAGTTTCATATTTTTCAGACATCATTTGAATGTAGTTGACATTTTAGTCCCTAAAATAGGCCAAAATTGCATATTGCACCCTTTATTGCATTGAAAATTCCAAAAAAAGATCGCCTCGAAAACCGCGCACGAATTTTGATAGACATAATTCTAGGTTGTTCCTTTGCCTCCTTGTGATCAACCTTGGGACTTGCCCACGTAAAATAAACATAAAACCACTTGATTAAAAATTGATTAAATATTTGTGGTTATTTTCTTGAGCGATTCCGATTGCCGCCTACAACGAACGACACATTAATTTTTATGCACGAACAGAAAATAAATCCACATTTTTAACGTTGCGATTTCGGACTCATCAATCCTGTCTGGGAAGACTGACTTTCTTGACATCAACGCTGGTTTACATCAAGGTTCAACTTTAAGTCCATTTCTTTTTACTTTGATTATGGACGAGTTGACAAGTCACATTCAGGATGAGATACCTTGGTGTATGTTATTTGTTGATGATATTGTATTGAATGATGAGACTAGAAATGGAGTAAATGAGAAGCTTGAGGTCTAGAGACATACATTGGAGACTAAAGGATTTCGTACAAGTGGGTTAAGACTGAATATAAGGAGTGCACTTTTGATGGAAGCAATGAAGGAATCAAGGTAAAGATTAGTGACGGTAACATTCAGAAGAGAGATTCTTTTAGATACTTGTGATCCATTTTGCAACATGATGGGGAAATTGATGGAGATGTTACTAATAGAACAAATGCAGACTGGCTAAAGTGGAAAGGAGCCTCTGTTGTCTATGTGATAAGGAAATTTCTTTAAAAATCAAAGGAAAGTTCTACAAACCAGTTGTAACATCTGCTATGCTCTATGGATCTGAATGTTGGCCTGTGGACCATAGACATGTGCAAAGAATGATAGTAGCAGAAATGAAGATGATAAGGTGGATGTGTGGACATACACATAAAAATCAGAATCAGAATGATGCAATCAGAAGGAAAGTTGGTGTAGCTCCGATCGAGGATAAGATGCGAGAAAATCGCTTGAGGTGGTTTGGTCATTTGCAAAAGAGGTCAGCCGATGCACCAGTTAGGAGATGCGAGTTTTGGGATGTTGAGCCGGCTAAGAGAGGGCGACGACGACCCAAGAAGTGTTGGAATGAGACTATACGAAGGGATCTTAGTTTTTTGGCTATAATCTCAAGATTGACCCAAGATAGATCTGAATGGAGGCAAAGAATCCATATAAACGACCCTACTTAATTGTGGGAAAAGGCTTTGTTGTTGTATTCATCTATGTCCATGTCCTCCATTCATGACCGGACTTCTCTGGTTTTTTCCGACTTTCCTTACATACCCTTGGATATTTTGTATTTACATGTTGAACACTCTATATTTCATATTTATATAAACCATTATATAATATAGCCTTGTGTTTTCTTCCGTCATATTTGTATTTTCTTCCATCATATGTGTCTGTTAATATTAACGGAATTCATTAAAAATTGTCATGTTTATCCTTCTAAATAACACATATTTATGAATTAATGTCACTCCCCACCCCATCCACCACCACCTTTCCTCCCCCAACATCCATCCCTCACGGCTTACTCCGCCACCTCAACCACCACCATGGCCCAGTGTTCACGAAAGTGGACTGTGCTATGGGCACGTAGCCTACTCAGCGCACCGCATGCATGAAGCCCCCCTCTATGTGCCCTTTACGCATATGTGGGCCATATATGCGCATTGTGCGCCCGCTTAACGATCCCGCTTCTAGAACCCTATCGAGGGTTTAGAAAAAGCTATCGAGCCCCCCTACAGTCTTCTCTGTCACCTCCTATCTCCGCCTCCACCACCGCCTTGAAGCACCTATGCCTCCGCCTCCAACAGTGTCGCGAAGCACCTCCACCGCTCCGTTCGAAGCTCCACCTCCCAGCTCTACCGTGACCATGATAACCTCCGTCAGGTAAACCTAGAGCCTCGTTTTATCTTATTTGATGCTCTTTTTTATGTTTGATTCTTTTTTTGATGTTTGATTCTTTTTTGATTGTATGTCACTGTTGTACTGCAAGGTTATTGTTTGAATGCTATTTAATTTCTTTTTGGAGTAGTGTTTGTTATTCTGTAGGAAAGTGAAGCAATAGGCTGCAGTTAATGAAATAAATCAAGTAAATAGTTATGTTGAAAACTGATGTCTTTGAATTCTTGGTTTTTAGGGATTCTAAAGGAACAAAACTGGTGCAAATGACATGCACCTAACAGACAGGACTCTAAATTAGTCTGAATGTTTAACCATGATTTTGGAGTTAATAGATTTCAGAAGAGAAACAATGGAATGCAATAGAAAATTATAAAAACATAATTGTGATTCAGCATGAGATACGATAACAACTATTGTTTGAATGTTCCTTTTAGTGGTTCATGGGTAGGATGTTATTATTTTAGTGGTTCATGGAGAGGGGGTTGTTGATGTTATTGTTTTGAGAGGTTGTAATGTATGTACTGTTGAGGGTCGGTGAGTTCATGGAGAGGATGATTTGGATGCGGAGTTGATCAACCATTTTTTATCAATTTCGGCCACTTGAGAAGGCCATGGTGGAGCAGATTATTGTTTGATTTGTTTAGGATGTGAATTGCAGTGTATGTTATTGTTTGAATTGTTTAGGATCATATGAACTGTAGTTTATATTATTGTTTGAATTGTTTAAGATCGTATGAATTGTAGTGTATGCTATTGTTTGAATTGTTTTTTATTTTGAATTAGTTGTATTATTTTGATTCTATATATTAATTCAGAACATATAATACTTTTTTTGGTGATTTTCTATGGTTGAACGTTAGGTAATTACGGCCTTCAAGCTACCATCTGACAGTGGTTATTCTCCTAAGCTTGGAGCTGGAAGCAAGCCTCCTACACAGAGCGATACGGTGGAGTTCTTTGTTCCCCTCGGATCTAATGTTCCGGATGGAAGTATGCTTTTCCGGTGTATCCGAGTAGCCCTAGCATGGTTACTTACTGCTTATGTCAGAAAGTTGTGATCGGAGAGATCAATCGCATGAAGCAACATTTAACTCATATTAAAGGCAATATGGCATCTTGTCCCAAAGTGACTCCTGAGGTGAAGAAAGAAATTAAGGACAACATGGAAGAAATTAAAGTGAAAAGGAATGAGAAGAATGCGAGAAGGAAAGACCTTCAAGAGAAAGTACCCATCAATATTAATCATCCCTTGACTGATGGAGAGAGTGATGGGAAAAGGCATTGAACTACACCAGAAGATATGCCAGTGGAGAGTCTCCGCCAATCCATCATCAAAGATACCCTTGCCAAGGAGGAAAGCGCGCGTGCGAAGTCATTCATCGTAAAGCACTTCTACGATAATGACATCACTTTCAATGTTGTCAAAAGTGACTCCTTTCTTCGAATGTACAAAGCAATTGGGCAGTATGGAAGGGAATATAAGCCTCCAACGTACTATGAGCTTACAGAAACCCATTTAAAGGAACAGGTTCAGGAAACAAAAGAGTTTTTGCAAGGTCATCATGAATGTTGGAAGACTTATGGATTTTGCATTACGATGGATGCCTTGACTAATGGTAGATGAAGGACCATCGTGAATATTTGTGTCAATTGTAAGCTTGGACTAGTTTTCCGAATTCTATTGACTCATCTGCAGATTCTGAGGCAGTAAGGCTAAAATTTTGAGCTGAATATCGACAAAGACAAGAACAACGACTGTCTTCATATATACTCATACAAAAATTTTGAGCTTGATGAGACGATTTACACAAAAGGATGAGATAGTGAGGCCGGGAACAACAAGATTTGCTCAGTTGAGACTTATGTCTTCTTTTGATGAATGAAGAGCTTGTAAGCGGTACAAGACAAAGAAGAGTGAAATGGTTTCAACCATTGTTCTAAATCCTTCATTTTGGACTCAAGTGTCTTTGATCTTGAAGATCATTTCTTCGTAAGCATACTCTACGGATTGTTGATGGTGATACAAGGTCGACAGTGATTTTGTATACGGTGAGGTACAAGATGCAAGAAAAGATATCATGAGCATTTTCAAAGATGTGGAGCATCTTAAAAAATTTTGTTAATGCCAAGGACTCGAAGTCAAAAGGAAGGCTGGATAGCCCCCAGTATCTTGTTGCATATTTTTTGAATCTTTATTTCTTAATAGGGACAACATTCAAATCCAGAGGGAAGGCCTTGCTACGAAGGGATTCTTGAATTGTATGGATTTTTTATATCTTGATTTAGAGATCCAAGATATCATCACAAGGAAAGAGTTGCCTTTATATGAAGAGGCAGAAAGATCATTTGGCAAACCTTTGGTTGTCAAGTGAAGGTCAATCATTGATGATGATTTCAATTCGGGTATCCATTCTCATTAAAAATTCATAGACTTATATGTTTAACTATTATTAATTATTTATTCTTATAAAATCCGTTGGTGGGGATTGCATGGCATGCAAACGAAGGAGATGGCAATGAGAGTTTTAAAGTTTGCAGCTTCTTCCTCGAGTTGTCAAAAGGAATTGGAGCACTTCTGAGGCAGTAAGGCTAAAAAATTAGTGGAACACATGTCAGTTGTTACACATCATTAATGAGATGGTTAATGATATATTTGTGGTTATTTCGTAGATATACACAAAGAAAAGGAACAAACATGAATTCAAGCAATTAAATAACATGGTGTATGTTAGATTCAACACCATGTTGAGGGATCAACATCTTATAAAACAAAATGTGATCTAGTTTCCACAAATGATAGAACCCATGTGAAAGATTGGATTAGTGAAGAAGATGATGGAGATGATGAGGTATTCTAAGGATCGGGGCTGACATGGAACACATAAAGGGTGATGCAACTGGTGCGGATGATTTGGTGCAATAGAAGAAGCCAAAGGCATATTACTAGTCCAACCTCATAGCCGAGCTTAAATAAGGAAGAACTCCCATCTGAGGAAGAGAGTAAAGAAGATGAAAACAAAATCGCATTGAAATTTGAGGATAATATTAGGATTGTTTTGTACTCAATAGAATATTGTTACTTGAACATTTCAATTTTCTTATGCTATTTTAATTAGTACATTATTGCTATCGTAAAAATCAGTCAACTAACCTGATTGGTCAGTCTGATTAATCCGATCGGGTAGGTTATTGACTCGACTAGGCCAAATCAGTCGTTAACTAGGTAGACCCGATTACTCGGCCAACTAATCGATTTAATCGGCTAAGTAAGCATCGTTTTTTACATCGGGAATTTCTGGATAAAAAAAAACACACTCCGAGTCCAAACACTCGATTTGGGGGCCGGAGTTTAGGGGTTATTGTGCTCCAGTAACCCTTATTCCTCCAAAACCCATCGCGCTCCAGCCCTTCCTCCTACTGGAAACCCCTTCCATCACCCTCAGATGTCATCATCATCCCCTCCTTTGTATCATCGGCAACATTACGTCGAGTACTCTGTGCGTTGATCCTCTACCATGCTCTCCTCTCCTTCCTAATTCCACATCCTCCCGCCAAGAACAGGAACTGAGGTACCTTTTAGGGGTTTTTTTGCACTCTATTTTTTTCATTACCATTTTATTGCTCTATATTATCATCTATTGTCGAGAGTTACGGTTATGTAACATTGTATGATTCATCTATTGTTATTTATTTTTGGTTTACCTATTTGGGACTAGTTTGAGAGGACAATAGCAAGAAGATTGTTGCTGCTGTCATTGCCTTGTTGAACAGTACCCTTAGGGTTGTTATTGCTTAACAGCTACTATAAAAGGGAAGCCCGAGGAGAGCTAAAGTTGCAACTGAAGCTTCCATCTACATGCTTCTAATTTTTCAATATGATTTGCTTCTTTCTATTACGCTCTTGCCTACCTTCATCTATATAATTTAACTTTTAGGTTAAGTTGCAAATGTTGGTGTGGAGAAGGAGACGAATAAGATATCTATTCCATAGGGCTATGGTCACTTATATAGAGAGAAAAACCTAAAGAGTACAAGAGGGAAAATACATAAATATCCTCGAAGGGTTACGGAACCCGAAGGGTTGAAGGTTAAGGAACCCGAAGGGTTACAAACATAAATGTAAAGATAATAACTCTAACACTCCCCCTCAAGTTGGAGCATATATGTTGATCATGCCTAACTTGGATACTTAGTTTATGAGGCACTTCTTTCGAAGAGCCTTTGTGAGGATGTCTGCAAGTTGAAGTTCAGTGGAGATGTGTGGAATGCTGATTCGTTATCCCTGTAGTGCATCACGAATGAAATGGCAATCAACTTCAATGTGTTTTGTCCGCTCATGGAAAATCAGATTGGTGTTAATGTACGTGGTAGACTTGTTGTCACAGTATAAGGGTACAAGAGTGGCAACTGACAAGCCAATTTCAGTTAGGAAAGAGACAAGCCATGTGATCTCACAGGTAGCCTGAGCTATTGCCATGTATTATGTTTCCACACTGGATCTGGAGACCATTGTCTGCTTCTTGCTTCACCAAGTGACAAGTATTCCTTCAAATATAGAAGGATCAAAAGAACATCCTGCCAATAATTGTAAAGATGCTTCTCCGTATGCTAACTATCTTTACCAACAACATATGATATATCGGGCCTAGTAGCAGTGAGATAGAGTAATTTTCCCACTAAGCTTTTGTACCGTGTTGCATCCTCAAAAGCCGGATCAGTAAATGTTGCATATTCTCTCACTTCTATATGGATTCCAGACGGATTGCCTCCAAGTAGTCATACCTCAGTCAGAATATCGAGGCAATACTTCCTCTGTGAAAGATGGAGCCCCTCTGTGGTGCGTATTACCTCAATGCTAAGAAAATAACGAAGTTGGCTGAGGTCTTTCGTGACAAAGACTTTCTGGAGGAAGGTCTTGGTCTCCTGAATATCGTCTACATTGTCTCCTGCGACAACCATATCATCAACATATACAGCAAGAATGACTATGCCAGTAGACCGTCGTCTAATAAAGACATAGTAGTCAGATGTTGTCCTCTGAAATATGAGTGTGTTGATCTCCGTAGTGAGCCTGACAAACCATGCCCTGAGGCTCTTCTTCAAGCCATAATTGGCCTTGCGTAGTCGACATACATGCTCCCCCTCAACTATATACCTTGACGGTTGCACCATGTAGACCTCCTCCTCAAGATCACCATAAAGAAAGGTGTTCTTCGCATCAAGTTGATAAATGGGCCAAGCCTTGTTGGCAGGAACAGAGAGAATGGTACGTATCGATCCCATTCTAGCAACGGACGAGGTCTCAAAATAATCAACTTCAAAGGTTTGTGTGAAATCTTTGGCAATAAGTTTGGCTTTCAACATGTCAATAGAACCATCAAGCGACTGTTTGGTCGTGAAGACTCATCGACAAGCCACTGGGGTTTGGGCGAACTCCCGAGGGGCACGACACTAGATCCCACGTGTCCCGAGTGGTAAGTGCATCCATCTCCTCATCCATAGCATGTCGCCAACCATGATCCTGCATTGCACTGAAATGATCTCTTCGAAAGAAATACAATTCAAAGCATCTGCAAATCTTTAGTCACAACTGCATAGACCATCCGTAAAAGTAAAATGTGGCATGAGGTGATACGTACATTGCCTTTTGCTTGCGTGGAGCTATAGGAAGCTCCTCAAGTACATCCGGAGCAGTAGTGATGAAAGCACTCGAAGTGATCATATCATACTGCATAAAAAGGACAGACAAAGGTACAAACACTGTTGTAGAAGGTATAGAGGTATGCTGGCAAATATAGACGATTGGTGGAGGGATGTCCAGAGGAATGTGACTCACAGTCTATGTGAAATAACTTGTTTGCTCAAAGAAGGTAACATCAACAGACATATAGTATCAACGTCCAACAGGATCATAGCAGCGATAGCCTTTCTGGGTACGAGAGTACCCAAGAAAGACGCATTTGATGGCACGAAAGAATACAATAAAAAATTCACAAAGGTATGGGAAAAGAAGACTCGGTAGGGTAAAGTAAGGAAAATGGAGTTGCCCCTCCGAGAACGGACGAAGAAACACGACTGATGAGATAAACTACGGTAATGATAGCATCCCCCCAAAATTGTTTAGGAACTCATTTGACGAAGAAGAGATCTGGCAACATTTAGCAAGTGTTGTAGTTTCCTCTCAGTTATACCATTCTATTGTGAGGTATATGGATATGACGTTTGGCGAACAGTTCCCATGGATGCAAAGAAAGAGGTCAAGTCCTGTTGGGTTAACTCAAGAGCATTGTCAGTACGAATGATCTTAACAATTCTAGAAAAGAAAGTTTTAACATATTGGAAGAAATTTCTGACAATTTGATTGATCTCCAAATGCTCCTTTATTAAATATACCCAAGAAGATCGACTATAATCATCAACGAAAACTATAAAATAGCGATGACCCCTTAATATGTGGATCGGACAAGGTCTCCAAACATCACAATGAACAAGATGAAAAGCTGCAGTACTACAAGACTCAGTACGAACAGGAAACGAAGCTCGATGGTGTTTCCCGAACTCACACGCCTTACACTAAAAGGGCTTCCGAGCAAGGAGTTCATGAACATGGAGATGGCCTTGGCAGAGGGATGCCCAAGGCGTAGATGTCATAGGAGGTCTTTGGAGACGAACACAACATCAACAAAATTGGAGTCTGAGGGTATGTCATGATAATATAGGTCGTTCTTCTCATAACCCTCACAAAAAATTTTCATCGTCCGAATGTCCTGAAAATAAAAAGACTCGTCAAATATCACACGGCAATGAAACTCAACACAAAGCTTGTGAACTGACATCAAGCTAAGAGGAAAATCAGGAGCACAGTGAACTCCAGAAAGTCGAAGCTTGGAAAAGAATTCTATAGTTCTGATAGTGGTAATGGGTGATTGAGTCCCATTAACGACTCGAACTGACTCAACGGAGGTAGATGGTACGAAGGAGATGAGTAGACTATCTTCTCCAGTGAGATGAGTAGAGGCATTGTAGTCAATAATCCAAGCTGGAGCAGGAGTGACAGTAGAGTTGGCTATTGTACCTGAAGGAGTAGCCAGAGCAGCGGTGGTAGAGTTAGGAGTAGTAGGCCCTGGAGTCTGAAGGATCTGCATCAGACGGAAGTAATATGCGTCATTAAGATGAACAGTCTTTCCACCGGAGGTTGTTATAGGCGATGCATCTTCCACATCATAAGCATCCTCATAGGCTTTATTTGCGTGATAAAAAGGTACGCCAAACTTCTGTCGGCATCGTTCAGTCAGGTGGTTTCATCTACCACAATGAGTACATGTGGCAGTAGAGTCTCGTACACGGCCAAAGTCACGGCCTCGTCCAGATTCCCGTCCACGGCCACAACTTGGATCACGACTACGTCCTCCATGTAAATTGTATCTGTCTCCTCGCCCAGATGAGGCAATGTGTGCAAAGTTCTCTACTGAAGGTAAGACGAGAGGTCGGGCAACAGATGTCTCGAGTTCCTCAAGTCGACAAAGATTGCCTTCATCGTTGGCAGTATATCTAATATAAGAAATTGCTCCTTCATTGCATGGTATCTAGAATGCAAGCCATCAAGAAAGCGGTATATCTGCCAGTTAGGGTTGGGCATGGGTCGGGTTGGGCCGGGCCTTGAAGGACCCAGGCCCAAGCCCATCTTAATAGTTCGGGCCTTGGGCCGGGCCTAGGCCCGCAGTTTTTGTAATTCTTCGGCCCAAGCCCAGGCTCGGCCCAACTTCTTCGGGCCGGGCTTGGACCGGGCCGGCCCATCTGCAGGAATGCAAGCAGTCTTCATATTACGTCTTATGTACAACAAACAAATTGTGCATTACGGAACTCATCAAAATTGTTGATGATTGAGCATCGATTCTTATTGATCTAAAAAAGCACATGAGCACATGCTAAACTAGTAAGGATATTAATTTTAACAACAAAAATTCCACTCCACCAATATAGCTAAATATTCTTATAGGATATTTGTTGAATTTTTCTGTGAATTATGGGCTTGAGACCTGAAATATAAGGCTAGAACCTTACTAAAATGGAGTTCGAAAGATGTGTGATACGACAATTATAATTGGTGGGATGAATAGCACATGTTTGATTGCATCTCAAGAATCAGAACAGTGAATTAAAAATATTAGATCTGTCATCTTGTGGTTCAATGCTACATGCCCTTGCAACTTTGTTTGCCCTCCTTGTCTATGCATAAGGGTTATTGGATACGAAACATGAAGGTTCGGCATAATGCATGAGTTCAAGTGAGTTTGAAGAACCAGAACCATGATTTTCAAATATGCATAAGGATGCGGGGTTCTGAAGTTACATGTACTTGAATTTGGAAGACACGAAGTAGCGTGTAGAAGGAAAATGGAATAGTTAATGCAATGGAAAAAAATGTTCCATCAGATTAAAATACAAGATCATTCCTTTTTTAAACAAAGCAGATTGTTGATATCATCTTGACAAAGAAACAAAAAAGACAAGATGCCATTGCATTAGGATAGGATAATCATATACAATACATGATAATTTACCCTTAATTTTGATCTATCTACAAGATAATTTACCCTTAATTTTGATCTGCACATTGTGGGAGGTGAAGACTTTCTTGAGAAATAAAATTAAGGGTTAAAATACTGTCGGGAAAAGAGGAGAATCTGTAGACATTTTTAGCAAGAAAACATTATTGGTCCATCATGTTTAGCAAGTTAGTGTGACACTAATCATTGGGATCCTGTCAGATAATGCCTTGACCTTAAAACATTGGAGTCTTGTCAGATAATGCCTTGACCTTAAAATCATAGGGGTAAATGGTATATGTGACACACATCCAAACCCATAAGTCATCGAGCCTGCGTGCCTAGATCCGGGCCGGGCTGGCGGGGCGGGCTGGGCCGAGGAAAGCCCAGGCCCGACCCGAATATAAATTGGGCCTACAATTTCGGCCCAGGCCCGACCCATCGGGCTTGGGCCGGGTCGAGTATCTTGGGCCGAGATTCGGGCTGGGCCGGGCCGGCCCAGCCCAATGCCCATGCCTACTGCCAGTCAGAATGCTCTTGTATATGTTTGGTACAACATGATGACTGAAGTATTGCAAGCTCCTCACACAGACTGGAGAGATGCTTGTAGTACTCGATGAGAGTGGAATCACCCTGAGATGCTGATCAGATTCGTTTGTAAATGTCTGCAAGGTGTGACTTCATCTTCTTATGGGAGTATGTTCGCTTGAGATCCTCCCACATTTCCTTGGCATATTTTTTATAAAGGAGATTTAAGGCAATGTGAGCCTCAACATTGTTGGTCATCCAGTTGATAACCAAGTAGTTGTTCGCATGCCAGTTGTCGTAGTCTTTGTCCTTTTCATCTAAAGGATCTTAAGTCAGAATGTATAGTATCCTCTAACCACCAATGAACACCAAAAAAGATCGAGACCAGAGCATGTAATTTTTGTGCCCTTGAGTTTGATAGTAGTGCCTTGTGCATGGTATTAAAAGGCGCGCCTCGAGGCGGTCGAGGCATACGCCTCGAGGCGAGGCGGGCCTTTTTAGCCTCGAGGCGTGCGCATCGGCCTTGTCCAGTGAGGCGTGCGCCTCGAGTGCCTGAGGCATAGCCTCGAGGCGTTCCGCCTCGAAGCGGTCGAGGCGTTTTTGTTTTTTTAAGATTTCTTTTATGATTTTAATAGTTACATGGTGGTTTGAGAAGCTTATAAATATATACTTGTTTAGGATAATGATTATACAAGTTAAATGCCTAAATCCGATGTTTCTTTAGTACCCATAACTCCACATTTACTATTAATTATGCGTAACTATTTCAGCAAACTGCTTCATATTTACTATTAATTATGTCTAACTATTAATTTATGCAAAATGTATGCTTAAATTTGACCTCTTTCATATTCATATGCTTGAATTTGACCTCTTTCATATTCATATTTACCATTAACATGCCAAATTATTTTAGCGAACGCTTACTATTACATCCTTAAACATATAAAAATGTGTATACAGCGAGACCCCCGTTCTGATAGGGTATGGTGCAACAGGGGGGATGCATACAACCGTTCTTCATATGGGTATAGTAGAACATATAGTTAGGATTCAAATCATATGATTCATATCAACAACTTGGATATTTATAATGACAACTATAGCCAATCCCTTTTAGATATTTTTTTTGTGATAGTTATAAGTTATAACCAATGATTTTCTTTTGATTAGGTAGAAATTTAGAAAGGTTTATGGCATTGAGTCATTGACATATCCTTTTTTCATGTTCTTATCTTCATAATATCATCATATATTACATTGTTATATACTATATGTTTAGATTATATTATTTCATCAATAAATATATGTATTATATATTTTATAATTATTTTTCTATACAAAACTGAGGCTTACGCCTCGACCGCCTCGAGGCTACGCCTCGCCTCGCTTCCAGGGAAAACGCCTCGTTCCGCCTTTCGTTTTTTCAAACCTTTCTTGTGCCATAATATTCGTGGCCAAATAGCTTTGTCTCGGTAGAAGAATGCGCCATGGTGGTCTTAAAACAAAAAAAAACATCATGTGATCAAGTAAGGATGCATATAAGGGCTGGAAAATGCCCTAAAACTCATGTTTTCCCTTGAACAAGGGTTGAGGGAAAAAACCTCAACGGACAACAAATCTAGAGTCCTGGCAGCAGTCCAAGATGATTTTTGGATCTCCAAAGAGACCTGCGGTACCCGTGGAGGGTAGCTGTGGGGATGACGACCTTGTAGGAGGTCCTGGAAGCACTGGGGAGCGCTAGCGGAAGGGTTGTGGGCCCCCTAGTGGCGCTAGCAACCTTCGTGGGAGGTTCCAGCAGCACCGATAGGTGTTGGAGATGCTCCCTTGAGGTCGAACTACTGCATTGGAGGCGATTAGAGGGCCTTGTGCAGGGTCCTAATTCAGGGAAGAGGGCTCGCACAGCCTTTTGCGAGGCTTGAAGGTGGTGGTGGGGATTTTAGGTCAGAACCCTGGTCTAGGACCGTTGCTCTGATACCATGTGAAGAAGAGCGACGAATGTGATATCTATTCCATAGGGATAGGGTCTCTTATATAGAGAGAAAACCCTATAGAATACAAGAGAAAAAAATACATAAATACTACAGAACCCGAAGGGTTGAAGGTTACAGAACCCGGAGGGGTTACGAACATAAATGTAAATATAATAACTCTAACAGTTAGGATATAAACTATGAAAACATATAATTATCATTTTTTCTTCTTTTTCTATAATTGCTTCTTTTTTAAGCTTTTATAAACATGAAAATTGCTAAATCTATGTATATATATATATATATGAGAGCATATGTATTAAAAATTGATTATATATTTAAAACAATCAAAAATTCAAAATCGACTAATGCCCAACAAAATATGATTAGTATCCCTATTGTCGATTAATCCTTTGTCAGTGACTCGTCCAGCTGAGTACCGACTTCTGTAACCTTGTACATTACTAATGTTATTTGTGTTGAAATTCATATTTGTTTCGAATACTAACATATTTTGGTGATTGTTGTCAATTATTACGTGTGCTAACTTTTCTATTGAAGTATTGATATTTGATTGATAGAGATTATTTTGATTTCTACATAAAAGTCATTTTTCTTAGATCTTCTGTTGGAACACATTTATTCATAAAATCAGTTCAGATTAGTCATTTTTGTAGATATTTATTTATTTTTAAATAAAAAAATTAGGAAACCGAGTAGAAGTGCATATACCCCGCCTACCGCTTAATCGTTATTCAATGTCATGTCTGAAGGCATACGCGTACCACTTTCTTGAACCTTGCCACAGCCCCGCCCACACTGGAGACACATTTCTTCCTCATCTCGCCAATTTTTGGCACTGAACCTCTTCCCAAGGAGACCCATCTTCCCCTTCATACATGCGAGCAACCACAACAAATCCGATTAAAGAAGCAATCCAGCACTATCTCAGATGTGTTGTAAATTCACACAATAGAAAGATCCAGATTTCATTTATCTATCTTTATCTTTTTGTACAGAACAAGCCAATATGTTATTCTCTTGTTATTCAAGTTAAGAAGAATACAAAAATAGATATTTTTGCTCTTGTTATTTAGTTGTCTTTCTATAAAGAAAGAGCCAATCTGTCACGACCAAACACAAATCTCAAATTGACAACACAATCTTCATTACCCCTTGTAAACAACATGGACGACGATCAGGATCCCCTAGAGATGCGAGCACAAAGATTCAAACACCATCCCTAAAACATTCCTACCAAGGACATGCCTTAGGGAGTCTCACAATTCCTCCAGAACACAAATCTTTGAACTCCTTGATAGCAATGCACACACCTGATAATGTTGTTATCATTGCAAACAGAGCACCACCTCAGCTACGCATCCTCCTCGACGAGAACATTACTGCTTCCTTTGTAGTCACGGCAAGGAACTACCCCCGCATCGCCTCACACATGGTAGACAAATGTGGGGTCCTCGACGGCCACGACATCATCAAGAGTAGAACCAAGTTCGTCATCAGCGTGCAAGAGTCGGATCCTGTTGGCACTGTCAATCCACCTTCAACCGACCAAGGATTGGGGAGTGAGAGGGAGGGACAAGGAGCTCGAGCTCGTGACAAAAGGAGGGGTCCATGGCAAGCTCACGCTTATTGACATCGACACAGAGCCAGTAAGGATAAAGAGGGCACAAAAATCGTCGAATGTGGGGAGGACGCCCTAGACGTCACATAAAGGGTCAACTTCTTCGACTTCGAAGGTGGCACTTTGGATCTCTGGTGGGTGATGGCGGTGGTCGACCATCAGAGGAAGCAGATTATGTGTTGTTCTTGCACTTGGTGGGGAAAGATGAGTGGTTGTAGCAGTGGGTGAAGTATAGGTCGAGATGCAACCACTTTGGAGGAGGAGGGATCTAGAGCCTCCAAGGGATATTGTTGGTGGTGGGGAGGAGGGGAAAGGTTGAAAGTGGGGGAATGTAGGGGTCAGGGGAGGAAGAGGAGGGGCAGGGGTTGGAGGTGAATAAAAGAATCAGCATAGTAAATTAACGCTGGTAAATTAACTCAGGAGAGTGTGGTTAGTTAATGGAAAAAAACGAAGAGGTCATGGTGTAAATGGAAGTCATTATACATGGGACATAATGTAGTCCAAAAATATGGAAGAGAAAATGTAATTACAAAATTATAGAAATGTATAGGTGTAAAAATGGATTCTATTTTCAATTATGGATGATTATTCATTTAACTTCTTTTATTGATAAACTCAAACATAGCATCTTAGGTCACCGTTTTCATTAATTTCATCACATGAAAGCGCAAAAAGAGGGGGCAAAGACCACATTAAAAGAGAGGGCCAACCTGGCCTTAAGAAAAGAAAATCTCTATCAATATGCCCACTTACATACTCAATTTTCCACATGGTTAACCGCTTTGAAAATCAAGATCGTACAGTTACAACTAAATGACACTCTCTTCGTGCATTACAAAAACAGAAGGTAAAGGGAAATAGATCCTCCGAAGATGGGAAGCACTTAAAAGAGGAGAGACCAGTTGTGGTGGGTGATGCGAGAAGGGGAAAGGTCGTGGGCGAGGGCCACCGATCGTGGAGAGGAAAAGGTGAAGGTCTTTCTTGAGAAGGAAAAGAGGGCTACCAACCAAGGAGATGTGAGGGAGGAGGGGAACTGGACTTTTGTCTCCCGTCAAAAGTGTGGTTAACGATGCTACAAGTGCGAGGTGTTTGGGCATCTGGCTAAAGTATGCTCGATGTGTCCCGAATGTTTTGGTTGCGGTGTGAAGAGCCGTCAGATTGCTGGGTGTCCTAGGTCCCGAAGGCATGACCAAAGGATACCTTCTCGATGGAGCTTGTTGAAGATCGATGCTATTCCAAGGAGGCGTTCACCAACTCTTTCTGCGGCGGTAGGAGGGAGACACTTTAACGCCATCGTAGAACAAGAGAGCTTGCAGTTAGAAGGGAGTTCATTGGGTTCCTAACCAAAAAAAGTCATCTGTTGATCGGAGTTTGCCTTGAGATGGACTTAGGGTCCATTTAGGCGGTTTTACGTTAGAACCTCGACCCTTCTTTTGCGAGAGATGTGGTTCTTGTGAAGGAAAAGCTATGTTGCGCAAGAGGACTTTCAACTGAAGAGGCCGAACATGGAGGGAGGAATATTATGGAGGGTACCACATATAACCGATGGAGAAGTTTTTTCCTCTTTGAGGTATGTTGCTCGGGTTCTTGGAGTAATATTCATGTCAAGAACAGTGGAGGTGCTCGGTCCAGCATTGCTAGAGCTTGGCACCGTCTCTGCGAGTCTCTCGGATGGTCAGCTTCCGAGGACAAAACCTATGGTGATTGTCGTTTCTATCGAAGGCGCATCTTGCCTTCCCTCTGAGTGTTCGTGTTTGCTTGTTGTGGGCAGAGCATGCTTCAAGTTGCTTGTTCGAATGGTACCACCTCCTCAGCCTCTACTTTTATGTGCTCCAAGTGGAGTCATGCTTGAAAGATCAATAGAGACGACAAAGGAGCTAGTTGTGACGACTGCTTCGGTGATGGAGGTTAACGATGCTGAAGTTGCAGCAAAATCGATGAGAGGGGTGAATCTTCCAATTTTCAAAACTCAAAAAACTCGTGTTCTAGAAAACGAAGAACTCATTGTGCAGTTGCCTTGTGGAGAAGGTGAATCTTTCTCTTTCGAGGTGTTGCGCCCGATTTTTAGGGCTCACCAGGATATTTCGATGATGGAAATCGTAGTCGGATGGATGTGCAAGGTTATATGAGGAACCAAAAGACCCAGCTTGAAAAGCTTTCGATGACTCGACCCGATGAGCGTATGGTGCCAGGACCCGATTTACTTCAGGAGAGTGGATTCGAAGGTCGATTGGTGCTTTCATATGAGATCCACTGGTACTTTGACCCATTGAACCGTTGGCGTCTAGATCCAGAGATATAGTATCAGAATCCAACAGATTTGGGGCTCTTTTAGGAATGGCACCGGACTCGGGCAACGTGGAACTTGATACCTCTCGACTCGATTTTGGCATCGCCAAAGGTGAAGTTGTTCGAACAGGCTGGAGCCAGCTCACATCTTCGACATGTTCTTGAGTTGCAAGAGTTTTTTCGGAGTAGGGGTCGTCGCTTTATACGCATGTGCCGCACATGTCCGTGATCCTCAGGCAACACAGCTGCGAGTAGATGACCGGGATGCTCTTCCCTTGGTTACTTTTGGGGAGATACATTCACAAGGTTCGAGCTATGTTTGGTTCAAGGCCAACGACAAGGCAACATGCATGCTGGACTCCGCAAGCACATATTTGGTTCATGCAGAACCACTCCTGATTCATGATCAACCATTGGACGATTCAACCTAATCTACCTCCTCTGTTGTAGAACGATGTAATGGAGGGAAGATGAAGCAGTGCATGCATAGAAGAAGGCCCTTGGCCTCAATGGCAAGAAGTGTGGCGATCCCAGAAATAAAATTTCGAGTGGTTCAAATTGCGAGTGTGATACCCATTTTGGGGAGAGATAGAAAGGTAGAGGTCTGAGTAACGAGAAGAAAAGAAGAGGCACTGGTTCAGTATTGTAATCCTTACTACAAGAAACAAAAATTAATTGTTTACACCAATTTCATTTGGAATTCCTTGGGTGTGGGAAATCTTTTAGAAATCAAAACATTGCAAACAACAAGCAGTGAAGGGGGATTGGCCATCGCTTGGAAGAGCTCCATCTTTTCTTATGTCTCTAAGACTAAAGGTAGATATATCTTGATGGTTCTTCTGTAGAATATATGTACAGTCCGATCAGCATAGTTTCTCTAGTAGAGAAGGTTGATATCCTAGCCTTTGTCTTCGACCACATCAATCAGCATAATTTCTCTAGTTGAGACTTCATATGTCGAGGTGTCCCTTAGAACGTCCATGCATGAGCGATTTTCCTTGTTAATCATTGGAACTTGTGTTTCTTGCCTTTTCTAGGTAAAGTTTGGGATTTTTACACCCATAACCCTGAGTAATTTCACAATAACATTCATAACCATGCATAATCGCGAATTACACAAGAAAACTCGAGTAATGCTTAACCTTTACATGAAATAACCCTGTGTCAAATGCCGTTTCGAATCTCCGTTAACTTCGACGAAAAAAGCTAATTGTGGACAAGTTTGCCCTTGAAAATATTTTATATTTACAAAATGATGTTTCCCTCCCCTTCCTCCAGCCTCCTTCTACACGTGGATCTCTTCCCCTTCTCCTTCCTCCAGCCCCACACCGCCTGCAAGCTGGCGTCCCTCTGCCGTCTGAAACCACACTCCGTTGACTTACACTGGAAGCATTGCGGGCATCTCCCAGCCGCCGTTATCTCACCTCCTCGCCTTCAAGTCGTCGTGCACTGGTCGAGAGCCCCTTTCGAGCATCGCCTCCCCTTGAGAAGAGCACCCCCCTCCCCTGCCCGCAGCGTCGAGTTCCACCTGGTCGAGAGCCCCGCCCGAGCAGCGCCTCCCCTCGAGCAGAGCACCCCCCCTCCCCCTCCCCTACCCGCAACGCCGAGTTCCACCTAGTCGAGAGCCCCGCCCAAGCAGTGCCTCCCCTCGAGCAAAGCAACCCCACCTCCCGAGCAGAGAAACCCCCTGCCCCCGCCACACCGAGTTCCACCTGGTCGCAGCGCCTCCCCCCGAGCAGAGAAACCCCCCCTCCCCCGCAGCGCCAACCTCCTGGAAGCACCCCCGCCTCGAGTCCCACTTGGTCGAGAGCCCTTCCCGAGAGGCACCGCCCCCTTGAGCAGAGAAGCCTCCCCCTCCAATGGAGCTCCCTACCCCCCCCCCACCCCCCCACCCCGAGCATCGCACCCCCCGAACGAACCCCTCGAGCACTGCAGCCCGTCCAACCGATGGAGGGCCCCCCATTGTCGATCGATGGAGCCCCCCTCCCGAGCACCGCAACCCTGCCGATGGAGCCCCCTCCCCCGAGCACCATAGCCCCTCCCGCCGATGGAGGCTCCCTGCTCGACCAGGTTTCATTGGTGGATTGGTTTTGGGTGCACTGCAGCCTCCCAGCCGACCTGGTCAAGGCTTTGGAGGATTTTTTTTCATTTTTTTTATTTGGGGTAATCCTAAACATTCATCGGTAGATTGGTTAGATTAACTCACATATATGGTTGAGTTAACGTTTAAAATTAACGGAGGGTTACGGGTGTGAAGTGAAGTGACTATTCAAGATTTCTCATGTAATTCACGATTATGCAGGGATATGAATGTTATTGCGAAATTACTAAGGGTTATAGGTGTAAAAATCCGTAAAAGTTTTCGGTGCCTTTACAGTGTTCTGAAGGAGAGATTTGCAATCAACGTGACGGTGGCCCTTACCATTGTAGTGAAATCACCTCGAGGGCGAGGAGTACTCAAAAAAACCCTATGTCATAAAAACCACAACAAAAGCACCAAGGTCCATGCTTGCGATGATACATATGGCTACCATTCTTCAATCTTCGCTCCATTGTAGTTGGTGTCCCTCCGCTCCTTCCCCCCTATTTGGTAGAGCCACAAGCCCTGACATCTTCCCAGGATCGCCATTGCAACTGAGCCCCCTCTATCACCTTCTCTCTCGTTATCCCAAAGATTGATTGTGTTATGAAAATTGTAAGGTCATTCCAAGTAACGGGATAATTAACCAACATTGTCTTTTAGTTTTGAATATGCATATAAAAAATTATAAATGAAGCTAATGTTGTCCGTAAGATGAGAGCTGAATGTTTAAATTTTAAAAGAAAAAAGAGAGTTACAAGGAGATGAGGCTACAAGAATTTGATGGGGATATTGTTGCAAAGATTGATGAAATGTGGCATTCAATGGTTAGTTGTATACAGAAAAGTCGCAAAAGAGACTTTAGATGTGTCCCATAGAAGTGCAATTTACTAAAGGAAGCTTAGATGTTGGAGTGAAGAAGTATAAAAGAAACTTAGAGTGAAAACAAAGAGTTTAAATGTTTTGTCCTCAGTTAGAACTTGTAAAAGTATGGTTTGATGGAGTAGTTCTTTCTTTCTTCATTTTCCCCAGATAAAGAAGTGAAGACGGCATGACATGCAAAGAAGTTGAAAGCTTGGGAGCATTTGTATGTTAAATTTGACTCCGAAGAAGGTATACGAAATATTCTCAAGGTAGCCAAGTTTCGGGAGCAAAAGACCAGTGATCTTACATAAGTCCATGAAAATATAAAATAAGCGCACCATCATGAACAAGAAGGCCAACATAACACGCAGTCCAAGATGGTCATAAAAGTTTACCAACTCACACAAGTCCCAATAATAAAGAACTTAGGACTGAATCATAGAGCATCGTAATTCTATTTTCAAAGAGATAAAAATACTGATTTAAATGCATAACTATAACACTCGCTCTCAAGCTGTACTTGAAAAAACCTTAAGTTGTTGCAAAATAGTCATTAACAAATCTTTCACTCGACGCATCATTTGGGAAGAGGTTGCTCGAAAGGGATAGTGTTAGGAGGAGACCCCTTGCAGAGGAGACAACATTGAGACACCCTTGCTTGGATGAGAAGCTTTGAGAAGATTCGTCAGAGGGGGATAAATAGAGTGATAATCTCCATGCAATCAAGTTGACGAGCAACATAAGTTTGAGAAAATTCCAACCAGTAATAGTATGAATTCATCCAAGCGGTAAGCACTCGAGAGATTCCTTATTCCTAGACATGGCCAATGGGTCGAGGGCTCGCCCGCCCAGCCCACACATGGGCTGGGCTTGGGAGAGAATATATGTTACATAGCTCGGCACGGCTCGGCCTGCTCGTTAAGTGGGGGGGCCTTGGACATGTATCACATAGTCCAACTTGGCCCAACCCGACCTGTGGAAAATAAATAGTAAAATATATAATTTATATAAAACTTTGGACTGAAATTTTTTATATATGTTTAATGATATAAAAATTAAGAAGAACAAGTATGAAGCAAATACTTTTAGCTACTACTGGTTTTTACGCACTAGTTATGAATGAGAATGCACGTAGTAGATATAAACTTTTAAACCTGCAAATTTCTCATCATCTCACCATATTTTACTATGTTATCGTGCGATCTAAGTCAGTGAGAATATCACAAGATGGATCAAGCCACTCTAACATGTTACTGTAAACCATTGTTGTTGCTATCACTCATATTGATCATAATTTAATTGCAGCCGCAAAATATCACTATTTTAGATTGACACTTCTAACGAATACTTGAGTTTGAGTAGCATGTGTGTATAGATGACAATGCTATTTAAAAAAAAGTGCAGGTCCATAATACTAAATTAAATGAAGATGCCAAGCGTGTAATGTATGCATAAATTATCATATTATCCAAGTATCTAGAATCCGCCCCCTTCAACTGTTATGATTAAAAGTATGTGGTTGTGGATCAGAGACATCATTAATAACTGAATAAAACAACAATTCAATGTGCATGCATAACTTTGTGCATGTAGAGAAGTTGCGGAGATAGTCCTCCTATGTTAATAGTACCTCTATCAAATGAATGAGTTGTTCACAAACAAAAAAAGTGGCCCATGGGTTGGCCAAATCCGACCCGGCCCAGTCTTGGGCTGGGCATGGGTTATGAAGTATGGTCCATGGACCGGGCCGAGCCGGACCTTGGACGAGATAGTTTTTTTACCTTGGCCCGATGCACGACCCGACCTAACCCGGGGTTTGGCAAGGTCTACTTGTTCCTATGTGAGGAGAGAAGAAAAGACACCAACCTACACCCTCCAGCAACTGACCTTCCATCTTCACTTTTAAGTCTGACAACTAAAAAGACAGTGGATTGACTGCAATAAATGATTTATTTTCTAGTGTTGAGGATTGGGTTCTTAGGAGAGTCTCTTAGACTGGGACTTTGAGTGATGCTTCGACTCGACTCTTGTAGATGCAATTCACACTTAATGCCATATCCTCATGCTATATCTACCAGGAGGCAGTCATATAAGACTTGAACTGGACCTTGTCTCCACACAGAGGGTGGGATGCATCAGAGTCCATGATCCACTCTGTCATATATGCACTACTACTATTAGTAAAAGCGTATGTGATACCTGAGGAGCTCGAAGAGGCTTTAGCTGCAGTTGCAGTATATGTGGATCCTGTAGTGGCAGTGCCAGCCATTGGAGTCACTATCTCCCAAATACGCGAGATAATGTCATCAAGGCGTGGATCTGCCTAAGGAGTTGTAGTGTCTGAAGGCCCAATCTGCTCCGCCACACAAGCAGATACGTGATATCCATGCTTCTGATAGCATGTGTCCTTAGAGTATCCTGGACGACGACAACAGATGCAAGGACCATGTAGGCATCCACTACCTCTGCCACGGGGACTACATCCTTCGAACTGAATAGAACATCCTCTGTCGTGAGAAGCAAACATCAAAGAGGAGGGTTGTATGGTGGCAACAAGTGGAATAAGATTCCTACTGAGACGATTGTAAGCCTTCTCCATGGGAGGTATGGTCGGCCCAATAAGGAGCCGTGCACGTGCTGCGTCATACTCTGGGTCAAGCGCAACCAAGAAAACTCCAACTATCGTGGAGTTCCTGTATGCCATCGGTCCATCTGTTGCTCTGTGGAGGTCGTAATCGACGTGAAGATGTGAAACTTCTCGAATATGCCACGAAGCGAGGAGTAGAACATGTGTTGTGGACGACCATTTTGCTTTGCCATATGTCAAACTGAAGTTGAAGAATCTTGGCCTCGTTCTTTGCTTGGGCATGCGTGGATGCCAGGATATCCCACATCACCTTGGCGGTGGGTTGGTTCACGATATCATTGGATATCCTGTGATAAGGGTCCTAGAGAGCAAAATACATGCATACGCGTCATCTTGCTTCCACGAAGCATTGTCCAAAATCTTATCTGTCGGCTCTGGCTTCGTTAGAATATGCTCCTTATTGTTTCCCTACATACGGTACGGGTCATAAACTGCATGATTACAACTCATAGTTGGTCACGTCCATCTTCACGAAGGGAGCCAAACCCTTGAAGGCACTAGACGAAGAAAAGATATCACCCTTGTTTTCTGGCATTATGGAAGAACGATCGGAAAGACAGAACTCGACTGGGGAAGTAGACCGATTTGAACCAGTCTACACAATCATATGGAGGATTGGTTGTACGAGTAGACTCATACAACCATCCTCTTCAATCATGGTCATGTTAGGGCCAAAAAACGTGATCTAAAGGTCTGAAATCATGTTTTTCTAACCAAAATCAGATCAAATTAGACCGTTGATCGGCGCATGAGGCACTAGGGTGCCGTAGGTGGCACCAACAGTGTAAGGAGGCCTCAGGTGGCCTGGTAGTGCAGAGAAGAGGTCTAGGGACCCTTGGTTGCGGGGTTAGGATGCCCTAAGGGGCACCAGCAGCGTTGATGGTGGCCCCAGGTGGTCTAGCTGCAGCGAGAAGGGGCCTGAAGGCCCTCCTTGCGGCGCACGAGATGTCCTCCTGGCGACGCATGAGAATTTGAGCTAGTGGTAGCAGCGGAAATTAGGTCAGAAGTTAGGTCTAGGAATGTCGCTCTGATATCATGTGAAAAGGAAAGAATGAATTACCAATTGATGAAGCCCTAAGGTTCTCTTATATAAGAGAGTAATATGTTGGGCAAATTACATAAAGAAGACAAAGGAAATAAATATTACATAAAAGATGTGAAAGATAACTAATATCTCAACAATAATGGTTGACTTGCGACCCGTTTCCGATGGCTCTTCATCCCGACAGCAGACAAACGAGCTTTGGTAGCAGATTGCTAAGATAACAATTCTTGGATGCCATTTTTCACTTCTGCCCTTTCGGATCAAAGGGTGGAGGATCTCCTTATCTAGCTTGATTCTATTAGATATATGGAGGACTTGACAATAGGTCGAGATCATTGGTTATGAAGGGGGATACTTCTCTCTCAAGTAAGCTTACCGAATGGTTGACACACCCGCAACCCCTATGCATGTATCTCTTGTTTGTGACCGTCACTTCCTCAGTGGCCTTAATTTGCCAACTCCCATCTTTTATTTTCTTGTGAATTCTGAGAAGAATCTGAATTTAGACTACAGATAGATGATCCAGATTCACACATGATGTTATGATGGATGCCCCTTTGTAACAATTGGATGGATCTTCATTTGCTTTCTGAACTGACAATTGGACAGATTGCGGCAAACAAGCCTCATGTTTCCGCATCTCGTCGCTTTATCCTCAACGCGAGAAGCACATGTGGCAGATTGCTAGGATGATGGAGTTTGGATGCCCTCTTTCCTTTCAGATTTTCCGGATTAATGCCTAGAGGAGTTCCTGCACCTATTAGATTCCCTGAGTCAGTTACGTGGTTCGTTGAGTGGTAGGGACCATTGGGCTTGGAGGTGAGGAGATTTTTCGGTTAGGCTTGCAAACAAGGCAGTAGATAAGTCACCAACGATGTTTGATGGTGTACTAGTTCGTGACTGCAAGCTTATTTGGGATATGAAACTAACGAGTTGGATTTGCATTTTCGTATGGCTATTACGAAGGGGTTGTATACTGACTAGGGATCGTTGCTCCAGACTATTCGTAGGTGCCCCTACTACATGCCCACTCTGTTGCACTGTGATATAATCAATTGAACATATGTTCTTCATTGTGAAAAATTTCCTTGATATGGAGTCCACTTACCCATCACTGAACAGGAGGAGGTGCATTTGATGCCATCCATGCACCTATAGAATGTTTTATATGCCCTTGATTTTCATATGAACTTACTTTCTATTAGTCAAATTACTAAGGATTTGCATTGTCGTGTCATTTTTTACCCTTCTTCTCTTGTGTTTCAGGACATCCTCACGAGCATGGTGATTAGATATGATCGTAAGCAGTGGGGGCTCTATAGACTGGTCCAACCTCCTCATGATGGTGCCTCTACTATTCCTACTGAACCAGTCTCATCGTACATGTTGCGCCTTCGTTTAGGCCACCTTCCTCTACAAAAGCTGTGTCATGTCCTCCCACAGATCTCCACGCGATCTTCCTTCCAGTGCGAGGTTTGTCAAATTGAGAAGCATCATTGTTTCTCATTTCCATCTCATAAGAGTTTGGGAAGTTCTTAGTTGTTTAAGCTCCTTCATTTAGATATCTGGGGTCTGAGTCGTATCCCTGATCACCAGGGACACCGTTTTTATCTTGTTGTTGTAGATGACTTTTCTAGACTTTCTTGTGTTTTCTTGTTAAAAAATAAGTCTGAGGTTGGATCTGTCATTCTTGGAAAAAGTAAGAGATTTGTTTATGCCTTGAGCCCCAAGCTCTCTTGTATAGAGGAGAGACCTATGGATGAATCACATAAAACAAACAAAATGAAAAGGAAATAGATAAAAAAAGTGCATAAATATAAAATATATCACTACACTCACCCTCAAGATGGAGCATAGATATCTATCATGCTCAGCTTGGATGAACACTTCTGAAAAGACCCTCAAAGGCTTTAGTAAAGATGTATGTCGTATGGTCCCCTGAGCTGACATGGGATGTAGAAATGAATCCCTTCTAAATCACATCACGCATGGATGCAAAAAACGGCCAAAACAGCCGTTTCGCACCCTCCCCGCTCCAACCCCACTCCATTCGAAATTTCGAACCCCACTCCTGACAACCCTAACCCTCCCCCCCTCCCCCCTCCCGCAACAGCCCTTACGGCGGCGCCGCGACAGCCACCATTCGCGTCACGCACAGCCATGGAAGGAAATCTCGGTGATATATCGCCGATATATCGATATCGACATGGGACCGATATGGGCACCGATATGGCGATATATCCCGCTTTCCTGGCATTTTCTTCATAAAGGCTCGTCGATCGAAACGATATCGATATCGATACGGCCTTCCATGAACACAGCCCTCGCCGCCGTTGTGGTTCCTCTGAAGCCCCGCCACTGCTATAGCCCAATCATTGTTGCGACTCCTCCGTAGCCCCGCCGCTGTTGTAGACCCGCGCGCACATGTTGTTGTTGTAGCCCCGCCGCTGTGAAGCACGCGCAGACACCCTAGTCACCATCGTTCCTTACAGGTTATAATCATCTTCTCTCGTTTCTTCTAACTTGAGGAGTAAATAACCGTTATACCTTTTTTTACCTTGGATTGCTAGGGTTTGGTTGAGAGGATTAGATTTCAAAGCTTTATCCTTTCTAGCCAAGACTTTAGATAACATAACTTGGAGTACGTTAATTTGATCAGCAAGGTCCTTCAACACGCCTTCTCTACTTGTGGGTGTATCTATATCAGCAATGTTACTCAAATTTGATGATACAACTAACCATTTTATCATGGCTTTCTCCAAGACAATCCTATATGTGGAGCTCTTGACAACTATCGACTTGGTGCCTGAGCATGCGTTTTTCATTGCTGCACTTTTACTATTTTTTATTACCTCCGCGTATCGAATTCACCAATTATATCTATGTCAGCTTGCATATTATCTTAAGATCAATTAATTTGGATATGACTGCATGTTATTTGCGATATCTTCAAATGCATTAAGATTTGTCAGTAAGTGATGTCTTCTTATAATGTTATTCATGTGGATATTTAATATATAACATTGGTGAATAGGTATGATCCTTGAGTAAGAGATGAACACTCAGTCTTCTGATCCTGTGACAAGTAGTGGAACGAGGACGTATGCCATGTGTTTTATTCCACAAGGATCTACAGATCCAGGATGGAAGTTTGGTTATATGCTTACAAAGGATGATCAGAATACAATTGTTTGTAAACTTTGCAGCAAAACCATCAAAGGTGGAATTTATAGACTCAAGCAGCATTTGGCTCATATTGGTGGACAAGTCTCTTCTTGTCCCAAGGTTGACAAAGAGATCAAGAAAGAAATGAAGGAATATTTGGGTGGAATATTAAAGAGAAAGGCTGAAAAGATGAAGGAAATCGATGATCTGAGGAATGATGTTGATGTCATAGGAGGTGATGTACCAACAATGGGCTCAGCAAAAGAGCCTCACATGCTTGAGTCAATGAATGAGACAATTTCTCGACGAACGACAATCAAGGATGCATTTTGTAAATATCAAAGAGAAAAAGCCATCTTATATGTATGTCATTGGGCTTACAAAGCAAACATTCCATTCAGTGTGTTTCAAATGAAAGATTGCCATAAAGCATTTGAAGCAATTGGACAATATGGTCCAGGGCTCAAACCTCCAACTCATTATAAGATGTCCGTTCTACAATTGAATAAGGCGGTTAAGGATGTCAATGATGCCTTAGCACCACATAGAGATATGCGAATAAGTATGGGATGTTCTATCATGATTGATTCATGGACTGATATCCGTGGTAGAAGTATTATGAACTTGTGTGTGAATTGTTCACATGGTACAAGTCTTTTGAGATCTATGGACTCTTCTGATGAGCCACATACTGTTGAATACATATTCAACTTGGTAGTTGAATGCATCCAGGTGGTTGGAATTGAAAATGTTGTCCAAGTTGTTACAGATAATGCATCTGCAAATATGGTTGCAAGGAGGATGATGAAGGCAAAGTATCCAAAAAAATTTTGGATCTCATGTGATGCCCATTGTCTTGACTTGGTGTTAGAGGAGATGGGGAAAGAATCAAAGGTGAAGAGTGCAATCTCTAAGGCAAGGACGCTTACGGTCTTCATTTACAGCCACACGAAGACTTTAAGTATGATGCGTAAATTTACACACAAAATACATCGTCAGACCTGGGCAAACTAGATTTGCTACCACATTCTTACATTACAGAGTGTTCTAGAGAAGAAAGAGAAGGTGGGGCTCGTGTTCTCTTCAGATGAATGGAGAGATTGTAGATGGTCAGGAAAGGAGAGGTGGCAACATCCATTGTCATGAGTCCAACATTTTAGAATCAAGTTAATCTAGCATTGAGGGGGTTTTCTTCATAAGGCAATATATGGCCTTAAGCAAAGCCCATTGGACCTCCCTCGTCTGTAGATTAACTTGATCCCAAAATGTTGGACTCAAGGTAATGGATGTTGCCCCCACTCCTTTCCTATTCTTCGACCCTTTACAATCTCTCCACTCATCTGAAGAGAACATGAGCCTCAACTTATCTTTCTTCTCTAGAACACTCTGTAATGTAAGAAAAGCGGTAGCAAATCTAGTTTGCCCAGGTATGACAATGTCTTTTTTGTATGTAAATTTATACATAATACTTAAAGTCTTCACGTGGCTATAAATGAAGACCGTAAGCGTCCTTACCATAGAGATTGCACTTTTCACCTTTGATTCTTTCCCCATTTCCCCTAACACCAAATCAAGACAATGGGAAGCACATGAGCTCCAAAAAATTTTTGGATACTTTGCCTCCATCATCCTCCCTGCAGCCATATTTGCAGATGCAATATCTGTAACAACTTGGACAACATTTTCAATTCCAACCACCTGGATGCATTCATCTACCAAGTTAAAAATGTATTTAGCAGTATGAGGCTCATCAGAAGAGTCCATAGATCTCAAAAAAACTTGTACCAAGTGAACAATTCACACACAAGTTCATAATACTTCTACCACGGACATCAGTCCATGAATCGATCATGATAGAACATCCCATACTTATCCACATATCTCTATGTGGTGCTAAGGCATCATTAACATCCTTAACCGCCTTATTCAATTGTGGAACGGATATCTCATAAAAAGTTGGAGGTTTGAGCCCTGGACCATATTGTTCAATTGTTTCAAATGCTTTATGGCAATCTTTCATTTGAAACACATTTAATGGAATGTTTGCTTTGTAAACCCAATGGCATACATATGAGATGGCTTTTTCTCTTTGATCTTTACAAAATGCATCCTTGATTTTCGTCTGTCGTTGAGCAATTGTCTCATTCATTGACTCAAGCAAGCGATGCTCTTTTGTTGAGCCCATTGTTGGTACATTACCTCCCATGGCATCGACATCATTCCTCATATCATCGATTTCCTTCATCTTTTCAACCTTTCTCTTTAATATTCCACCCAAATATTCCTTCATTTCTTTCTTGATCTCTTCATCAACCATGGGACAAGAAGAGATTTGTCCACGAATATGAGCCAAATGCTGCTTGAGTCTATAAATTCCACCTTTGATGGTTTTGCTGCAAAGTTTACAACAATTGTATTATGGTCATCCTTTGTAAGCATATAACCAAACTTCCATCATGGATATGTAGATCCTTGTAGAATAAAACGCATGGCATCCGTCCTCATTCCACTACTTATCACAGGATCAGAAGACTGAGTGTCCATCTCTTATTCAAGGACCATATCTATTCACCAATTTTATATATTACATATCAGCATGAATAACATTATAAGAAGGCATCTCTTAATGACAAATCTCAATGCATTTGAAGAGATCACAAACAACATGCAGTCATATCCAAATCAATTGTTCTTGAGATAATATGCAAGCTGGCATATATATAATTATCTATCTTGTTGGGATCAAGTTTAAAAGTCCTATACCTTCATTTTTATTGTTGATCAATTCTAGATTGAGAATATTTGAAGTCAAATGCTCAATGTCAATAGACCACCTTAAGTATATTATCAAATTCAAATCGAAGAAGAAAAAAATCTGTAATTAGGGTTCAATTCCTTGACTACCAAGCTATGACCCATAAATAATGGTGAATTCGATACGCGGAGGTAGTAAAAAAGGAAAAGTGCAGCAATGAAAAACGCATGCTCGGGCACCTAGTCGATAGATGTCAAGAGCTCCATATATAAGATTGTCTTGGAGAAAGCCATGATAAAATGGTTAGTTGTACCATCAAATTTGAGTAACATTGCCGATATAGATACACCCACAAGTAGAGAAGGCGTGTTGAAGGACCTTGCTGATCAAATTAACGTACTCCAAGTTATGTTATCTAAAGTCTTGGCTAGAAAGGCTAAAGCTTTGAAATATAATCCCCTCAACCAAACCCTAGCAATCCAAGGTCAAAAAACGTATAACGGTTATTTACTCCTCAAGTTAGAAGAAACGAGAGAAGATGATTATAACATGTACGGAACGATGGTGACTAGGGTGTCTGCGCGCGCTTTGCGATGGCGGGGCTACAACAGCAGGTACGCGTGGGGCTACGGAGGAGCCACAACAATGATTGGGCTACAGCAGCGGTGGGGCTTCAGAGGAACCACAACGGCGGCGGGGGTTGTGTGTGACGCGAATGGTGGCTGTTGCGATGTCGTTGTAAGGGCTGCTGCAGGAGGGGGGAGGGGGGAGAGTTAGGGTTGTCGGGAGTGGGGTTCGAAACTTCGAATGCAGTGGGGTTCGAGTGGGGAGGGGGCGAGGGCTAGAGTTGAGCAGGTTTTTTTATTTTTTTAAGTGATTTTAAATGACCTTTTAAACGGTCGTTTAATGCCGCTTAAATAACTCTCATGCATATGAGCCGACTTTGCTTAGTCGGTGTGGTTGAATGTCGCGTGCGCTTAAACGACCGTTTTTTGCATCCATGGATACATGTGCATGGGCTCGACTAGTTCGGCTGCAACGGCCTCTGCTCCGGGTTGGATGTACGGTGATGCACCCAAGAATGGTTCAGATAGTGGTTCCGGCTTTGTTGGGGGTCTCAGGTGGAGAGATGATGCTCGGGGCATGCAACTGGGGGGGCTTTTTGGTATCATTTATTGCAGGGTGGTGATGATGGAAAGGAGGAGGAGGAGAGTTGTGTCGTACGGGCAGAATGCAGGGAATATGCAGGACCAGAATGAAGGAAGTTCTTAGGAGGAGAGGGGACTAGAGCGGGGATCGCTCTTGGGGGGCTGTTTGGAAGCAGTGGAGGCCCCGCAGCAGATGGACCCGCTTACGGTGACTGGGGGGGTCTCACGACGATGCTATGGTGGAGGGGCTCGGGCCGCTGGAAGCACGATAGGCTGGGGAAGGAAAGGTGGATGCTACTTTCTGGGAGGGGAAGTCGTTGAGAGGAATGGAGCGGGGATTGTTCAGATGCATTGGGGTGGTGTCGCCAAAGGGTTTGTTACCGGTTCCCAAACGAAGGTTCTGTCATGGAATGTTAAGGGGATTGGGGCAGTCGGAAAATAGGAGCGTGGTGGGAATCTTGATAAGGGAGAATAGTGTGGATGTGGCATTGATTTAGGAAACAAAGCTAGCGGGGGGTTGGAGGAGGTTTAGAGGGCAGCAGGGAGCGGGTGACTTGAGAATTTCAGGGTGGTTGGGGCAGTGGTTGCAGCGGGAAGTTTATTGACAGGTTGGAACCGTGATGTGTTCGGCCTGGAGGGGGATGAGATTTGTTGAAGACATTCGTTTTCAATCGTGTTGGTGCGAACGGCAGACGGAACCCGTGTTTTAATCTCCAATGTTTATAGCCTATGCAGGAGTTTGGCTTTAGCGGATGACCTTTGTGCAGCTCGAGCAGTTTACTCAGAGATCCCATGGATCATTGGCGGCGACTTCAATGTGACTTTGATTTCGGTTGACCGGCCTGGGGGAGGGTGGGTGGATGATGGTGGTTATGGATGCAGCGGGATGCCGGTACACTTGGCGCAATTCGAGATCGAGGTCACGCATCGACTGATTTTTGTTGCCCACTGAGGGTATAGAGTTATTTCCCTTGGCGGAGTCATGGGCACTCCCCCGGGCTCACTCGGATCACACGCCTCTATTGTGGTTGTCAAAGGAGGAGTGTCGGCACAGGTTCTACTTCCGCTTCGAGAAGGCGTGGCTTTTGGAGGAGGGATTTCACGAATTGGTGATGGAGTTTTAGGCGAATTGTTCGGCTCAGGGGCAGCGGCGACAAGGTTAGCAAGTAAGATGAAGGCTCTACAGGAGTTTCTGATGTACCTAGAAGGGTGATTCGGGAGCAGTGGCGGAGGGCTCGAGAGGTAGTGTGTCGGTTGGACAGGCTGGAGGATGAGCGGGCGTTGACGGAAGAGGAGCTGAAAGAGGGGGGGTTCTGTTTGGAGGAGATTTTGAGCGAGGATAAGAAGGAAGAGGTTGTGCGGCGGTAGAGGGCCAGGCAGCGATGGGTGAAGGAAGGGGATGCGAATACACACTTTTTACATGCTGCGACAAGTGGGCGGAGGAGGAGGAACCACATTCGATCAGTTGAGGTTGAAGGGGTGAATGTTCAGAGGGATGGGGAGGTGGGGGCGGTTCTGAGGGCGCACTTTTGGTCTTTCAATCGTCGTAGTGGTAGGAAGGACTGCGGGTGGTAGGGGAAGGGTGTGCCTACACTTTCAAAGGGCGTGGCGGCCAGTTTGGTCAGGTTGGTGACTGAGGAAGAGGAAAAAGGGGCGTCGTGGATGTTAAATGTGGATGGGGAACCCGAGTCGGATGGGTTCCAGTGTGTTTCTACAGGGAGTTTTGGGAGGAGCTAATGGGAGATGTGATGGAGGTGGTGGTGGAGTTCTACGAGGGAAATTCTGGATTTGAGAGGTTGAATAGGGTGCTCATCAGTCTGCTGCCAAAGAAAAATGTATCGGTCAGTGTGGAGGATTACAGACCCATTACGCTGTCAAATGTGATCTATCTTGTAGAGATCTATTATTTACTTATGTACCTTTCTTGTATTTTTCTTTTCTGTTGGACTCTATGTATTTTACCCATAAGCTACTCTCCTATATAAGAGAGCCTAGGGTGGATGGAATAAACACGTTTTTCTCATTTTCCCAACATGGTATCAGAGCGACGGTCCTAAACCGGAGTTCTCGAGTCAAACCCTAACCCTAGCCTCCACCCTCAAGTCCTCCACACGCGTCGCGCGCCGCCTTGCGCTGCCTCAGTCCTGAGCACGCGACGTCGGTGATCTGCTGTGTGCCGCCTCCTGCGCGCGCCTACGCACGCATTCGCGCATCTCCTGTGCGCCGCCTCCTGCGTGCCTGCGCGTAGGAACAACCGCGCGCCTGTGCGCCATCTCCTACAGGTTGCATCTCTAGTGCGCGTAGAAATCGCAGCACTCACGCATCTTCCGTGCGCCACACTCGCGCATCTGTGCGCCAGTGCACGCACATCTGCACGCGCATCTGCGTGATCCTCTGCGCGCGCATCTGCTCGAGTGCGCCTGTGCGTGCCCTTGACGTGATCCTGCGCGTGCATCTGCGCGCACATCTACGCGTGTGATCTCCGTGCGAGTGCAGCCCTAGGCCAGCACGCGTGTGACTCCAGTCTCGTTCCGTGCGCGCGTTTCCAGATTGATGGGTTTGATTGCTTGCGTCTACACATGCAACAAAACCCGTCAATGTCCGTGTAGACAAAATCATATATTCAGTCTACTCCCCTAGTCTTCCTATATCATAATGTCAGAAAGCAAGGCAAATATTTCATCCACAGGCGCCTTCAGAGGTCCAGCGCCTATTGTGAAGATGGATGGTTCAAACTATGAACTGCAGGCCATGCAGTTCATGAGCATGATGAAGTCAACCGATAAGAAGTACATTCTTACTGAGGAAGAGTCTGCTGAGAAGACAGGGGTTAATGCCTCTTGGAAGGCAGATGATGCATATGCCAAAGTTTGGCTCTCTGGAACATTAGCAATTGAGATTACTAACGATATTCTCCTTCAGCCCATTACCAAAGCAATGTGGGACATTCTGGCTGCTACCTACTCACAGGCAAAGAATGAGATAAAGATTCTGCAACTTAAGCATGACATTTTTACAATCAAGCAGAATGGACGGCCTCTCCACTCATTGTACACATGTTTACGTGGAATGTTTGAGAAGCTTTATAACTTCATGCCTCTTACAGCCACTCCAGAGCAATAGAAGACCTATCAGAATGCCACTATGGTGGGTGTTTTCCATGTTGCCCTTGATCCAGAGTACGAGGCAGCACGTTCACAGATCTTGGCGGATTCTACTATTCCTCCTATGGAGGAAGCTTTTCATAGGCTAAGTCGTATCACTGTCCCTTCGTCTGCTACGAATCAGACCGCCTCAGCCATGACAGCTAATCGAGGTCGAGGAGGTCATCATCAGTTCCGTGGTCGTGGACCTCGGGGCAGAGGAGGCTGAGTTCGACCATCATGTACTTTTTACCATCGTTTGGACACATTGAAGACACATGCTATTCTAAGCATGGGTTTCCTGCTTCTGCACGAGTCATTGAACAGATCGAGCCCCCATCTGCTTCATCTATGGATCAACGCTTTTAAGATCTTGTAGCCCGTCTGAGGGGCATCATTCCTCCATCTGGTCCCGTTGCATCAGCACCTACTTCTGAGAGTCACTCCGACGTTGCCGCATCAGCATCTGCATCCACCAGTACATCAGGTAGTACTTATGCATTCACTAGCAGTAGTGGATCAGATACTTTAGAGTGGATTATGGACTATGATGCCACACATCATCTGTGTGGTGATCAAGGTCTACTTACAGGATACAGATAGGTTTTTTCAGGTCGTATTGTGGTTATTGCTAATGGAACACATTCCCCGAAAACTAGTCAGGGAGAGATTAGATTGACACCATCCATGCATCTCAAGAATGTGTTACATGCACCTGATTTTTCGATGAATTTGTTGTCCATTAGCCAACTTACAAAGGATTTACATTGTCAACCAATTTTTGATCCATCTTCTCTTGTTTTTTCAGGACATCCTTACGGGCAATGTAATCGGGCGTAGCTATGAGCAAGGCGGCCTCTATCGCCTTAGTTCGACTTCCTATGCTGGAACATCATCTCTACATGTTGGATCCATCTCCCCATTACTATGGCACAAGCGCTTTGGACATCTAGCACTTCAGAAATTGCGTCATGTGTTACCCTAGGTTTCACCTCACACGTCCATTCAATGCGAGGCTTGTCAGTTGGGAAAGCATCATCGGTCTACCTTTCCCAGTCGCCAGTGTCGGATTAGTACTTCCAAGTTTGATTTATTTCATGTCGATATCTAGGGTCCTAGTCGTGTTCCTGATCATCAGGAAAACACAGGTTTTATATAGTTATTGTGGATGATTTCTCTCGTGTGTCGTGGGTCTTTTTGTTAAAGAATAAATCTGAAGCGAGGAATATTATCATCAATTTCATCAATGAAGTTTGTAATGTTTTTTCTACATCTGTTAAAATTGTGAGAAGTGATAATGCCCTAGAATTTTGTAATCATACCCTATCCAGTTATTTTTCATCTCAAGAGATCATCCACCAAACATCTTGCGCCTATACTTCCCAACAGAATGGGGTTGCTGAAAGGAAACATCGTCATTTACTTGATGTCACCGGGTCGCTTCTTATACGGAGTCATGCCCCTCATTCTTTCTAGGTTGATGTTGCTCTTACGGCTTGTTATCTCATTAACCGTATGCCGTCATGCCGTCATCTCCACGAGACAGGGGTACATACGTTCTAGTGTTGATCATTCCTTGTTCGTACAAAGGACACCCAGAGGTATTATTGTAATTATGGTGTATGTAGACGATATTCTGATTACAGGCAATGATGAACAGGGAATCCATAGCGCAAAAGAAATGTCGGGTCGTGAATTCGTCGCCAAGGACCTTGGAGTTCTCAGATATTTTCTAGGACTGGTGTTTGCCAGAAATCCTCATGGGTTGGTAATGACCCAGAGGAAATATGTCACTGACCTGTAGAGTGAAACAGGAATGCTTGGCTGCCGACCTGCCACTACACCTATGGACCCCAGTATGAAATTATATGATGATACTGATGAGGTGGATAGGAGAAGATACAGAGAGCTAGTGGGCAAACTTCTCTATGTTACCATTACCAGGCCCGATATCTCCTTTGTTGTGAGTCGAGTAAGCCAGTTCATGGAGCAACTACGTCAGGTACACATGGATGCTATACATATGATACTCAGGTACCTTAAGTCATCTCCAGGGGCGGGTCTGCTGTTTAAGAAAGGCAAGGAGGTTACTATCTCAGCATGTGCAGATGCAGATTACGCAGGGTGTCCCAATGATAGGAAGTCCACCACTGGGTTTGCTGTGTATATTGGAGATTCTCTAGTCTCATGGAAAAGCAAGAAGCAAAAGATCGTAGCAAGGTCTAGTGCTGAGTCAGAATATAGGGCTATGGCCCAAGTCAGTACATAAATGATGTGGGTAAAGGCTGTGCTTACAGACCTATATATAGAAGTCCCACTCCCATGGCTCTGGAATGTGACAATCAGGCGGTTCTATTCATTGTAAATAATCCAGCATTTCATGAACGAACCAAGCACATTGAGGTAGATTGTCACTTCATACGTGATATGATTCAGAAGGGGTTTATTGTTACATCTCATGGATGGAGCGCAGGGACGAGGGTGGGGGCGTCGCGGGAGAGTGGCGTCTGGTCGTGGGGAGCCGGTCTTCTGCTCGAAAGCCTGGTCCTCAGAGGGCGCGTGCGTGTCCTCGGGAGTCTCCTTTCGGTCGTGGGTTCTACCGTTGTGGCGGCTTGGATCATTGGGCGAGGTCTTGCCGGGAGCCTCTTTGCTACTTCGGCTATCGCCGTTTTGGGCACTCGCAGTGGAACTGCCCTGGAAATAGGTCGTACCCATATGTGCTGATTGGTGAGGGAGGCGGACCGGGAGCTCTATTCTTGGCGACCTCCGACGTGGGGCGCGTCTCCAAGGCGGCCTTCAAGGGTGATGTGGCGTGTCTTTCTCCCTGGCGGGCCATGGTGAGGGGGCTTCTTGCTTCCGAGGCGCGGACGCTTTTGCGGGGCTCGACGGAGCGGTCCCTGCTGCTGAGGTGGCGTGTTCCTACGGATGCGGACGTCGCCGTAAGGCCGGGTTTGCTAGCTAACATCATCGTGAAGGGGGTCCCGTTGAGGGCGAGGTCGAAAGGGACCATCTCTCGATTGCTGCGGGGCGTGATCGATGTTCTCGTCGTCGAGACCACTGGTTGCCAACCTGGTCAGGGGTTGGATGTGGTTCTTAGGGTTCGCCCGGTAGGGGCCAACGTGCTTGGTTGGTGAGAGGTATCCCTTGAAGGCAAGCGGTTGTTGCTAAAGCTGCTGAATGCAGACCTTGCGAAGGCTATCATGGCGCCGGGGCGGAGGCGGTGGGAGGGTCTGGCGGTGCCGGCAGAACTTTTGGTTAACAGTGGCGACAACTTATCCAGTGGGCAGCCGCTGGGCGGGCGGGCTCGTTTCCCAGGCGGAGCAGAGTCGGCATCTGTGGGCTCCCCGGGGGAGATGATATGGTTCGGCGCTTTTCCCAGGATTGGGGGTACAGGGCAGGTGTCTTTTTCCCTGCCCTGGCGTGTAGCGAAAGAGGCGGTTGCAATTCTCGAAGGTGGTGGGGCTCACTTCAGAGGGGGGCACGTCGCCTGCTTTCTGGGTTGCTCGGCTACTGAGGAGTTGCGGGTCGAAGGGAGTGGGAGCTTTTCGGGTTGTCAGGTGGAGGTCGCAAATCCGATGGTAGGGGCCTTGCAATCTCAGGAGGCGGGCGTTCGAGCTGCTGCGGTTTTTCCGGATCTTCTGGCGGGTCCAGGTTCGGGCCCGGGTGCCGTCGTCTCTCTTTGCGGAGGCTCTTCCTGTTCGCCTTGCAGGGTTCCCCTCTCGCCTGTGTTGGCGGGGGAAGGAGGTGGAGATGTCGTCACGCCGTCGCGGCGCGTTCGGTGGGGGTCTTCGGGCGGGACGAGGAGTGGTGCACTGCTTCTAGTAGGGGCGGGTCTGCCGAGCCTGGGGCAGGGTTGGGGGCTCCGAGTTCGATTGACGGAGTTACTTCAGGAGTGGGGGAGCGTGGTGGTTCTCTGGTTGCTGGGGAGACAGGCGTTGGTGCAGGACCTGTGGGCGACGCTTCTGTGGGGTTGGGTGGATCACTTGCTAGAGCCGGGGGGAGGAGGGATCTCGAGCCAAGCTTTCTTGGAAGGGGAGGGGAGTTTGCGGTAGGGGCACTTTGGTTTGGCCTATAAGAGGGGGGAGGGGCGAAGAAGTACTGGGAAGGGCGTGAGGGCTGCGATACGGGCATCCTTGGCAGTTGATTCCCCGTCGATGGCTGACTATCAGGGCGTTTCTACCTCTGTTATAGTGCGGAACAGATTTGCGGCTCTGGATAGAGCTTTGGTTTGCAGGTTGTGGGTTATTCCTCCTCCGAAGAAGGCGGTTCAAGACTGTTTATGAAGATGCTCTCTCTGAATGTTAGGGGGTTTGGGTCGCCCCGACAAGAGGCTTGGGGTGGTAAACTTGGTAAGGGCGGCAGACGTTGTTTTGCTTCAGGAGACCAAGTTGCAGGTGCTGGATGATTCTGTGCGTCGTGAGCTCAGTAGGGGAGGTGCTTTAGCCTTGGTGGCGAAAGGGGCTAACGGTGCGTCGGGGGGAATCATCTCTGGGTGGCGTGTTGATTCCTTCGACTTGCTCATGTCCTGCGAGTTCATGTTCACGCTGTCAATCTAGCTGCGGCGGAGGGCGGATGGTTGTTGCTTTTGGGTCACCAATATATATGGTCCATGTATGCGGGAGGATCGTACTTTGGCCGCGGACTTGGCAAGTGTTGCGCTTGAGGTGGAAGACGCGGTCTGGATTATAGGTGGCGACTTGAATGTCACCCTGTTTTCGGGTGACAGGTCGGGGTAGACAGGAGGATCTGATCCGGGATCTAGGGAGTTCAGGGAGGTGGCTAATTCTCTGGGTTATCTATCGTGGATGCGACTGGGTGCAAATTCACTTGGAGGAATACGAGATCCAGGTCCAAACTTGACAGATTTCAGATGTTCGTTGAGGCGGGGGAGGCCTTCCCGCTGGCGAGGGCGTGGGCGCTTTCGAGGACGCTATCTGACCACACTCCCATCTTTGGAGCTCTGGCGAGGACCGCCCGGGTCGTTTCTTTTTCCGGTTCGAGAGGAAGTGGTTGCTGGAGGATGGCTTTCGGGATTTGGTCACTGAGCACTGGTAGAGTGTCGTGGGGGAGGGGTCAGCGGTGTCGCGATTCAGAGCTAAGCTGGCATCCCTAAGACGGTTATTGTTATCGTTTGGGAAGGATGTCGCATGGCGACGAAGGGCGGTCAAGACAGAGGTTGAGGCGGGGATTAGCAGGATGGACGGACTGGAGGATGAGCGGGGGTTGTCTCCGGCGGAGGTGGAGGAGAGGGCCGTGTGGCTCGAGGTCGTGTACCTGGAGGACAGGAAAGAGGAGGTCCACTGGCGGCAGAGATCGAGGCAGAAGTGGCTAAGGGAAGGTGACGCGAACACGCGCTTTTTCCATTCAGTGGCGTTTGGGAGAAGGAGAAGGAGCTTTCTACACGAGGTGGAGGTGGGGGGCGATGTCGGGCGAGAAGAACATAGGGGCCGCTTTACGGGAGCACTTCGTGAGGGTCTCAAGGAGGGTGAGGGGGGAGGACGCATGGGGTTGGACTGGCCGGGGTGCTGGGTCTTTATCTGCTGCTCAGTCTGAGTCGTCGGTGGCTGCTTTCTCTGAGGAGGAGGTCCGCAGAGCTGTTTGGGATCTGAACGGGGACGGGGCTCCTGGTCTCGATGGATTCTCTATTTCTTTTTATCGGGAGTTCTGGGAGATGCTAAAGGGAGAGATTTTAGAGGTCTTAGAGGAGTTCAGGTGTGCCAACATGAGTTTTGAGAAAATTAACAGGACCTTGATCTTCTTGCTGCCCAATAGGGAGAACCCTGTGGATGTTGGGCACTTTAGGCCTATCTATATTTCCAATGGCATTTATCTCATCGTGTCCAATGTGCTTGCGAGCAGGCTCAGGGCAGTCTTAGCTTCTGTGATTTTACCAGCCCAATCTGCGTTCATCCCTGGTCGGTATATGGCAGATGGCATCGTTTTTGCGTCCGAGGCTTGTCTAGAGTGGCAAAGGTCTGCGAAGAAAGGTGTTGTTTGGAAGATTGATTACGCCAAGGCCTACGATTGTGTTAGCTGGAAGTTTCTTTGGACTTCGATGTAGAAAAGGGTTTTCCAGAGGAGTGGATTGGGTGGATTAAGAGATGTGTCACTACATGTCCGTGTTCCGTGTTGGTTCACAGAAGGCCGGAGGGTGGGTGGTTCCAGCCGCAGATGGGCGTGTGCCAGGGTTGCCTGTTAGCTCCCTTGTTGTTTGTGATGGTGGCGGATTGTCTGGTCGTCTTGTTTCAGGGCAGGCGATTGAGGCGAGGTGGTGTGAAGGTTTCAGGTTTGGGGATATATCCATTCCAATTCTACAGTATGTTGATGACACGCTGATTTTCCGGGGGGGCGGAAGAGCATAATCTTAATGCAGTTACTTTGGTTGATCTATTCGGCTGCTTGTCTGGTTTAAAGATCAACAGGCAGAAGTCGGTGATGGTTCCGCTCGCGATGGATGAGGAGGAGAGTAGCAGACTCGCGGAGTGGGCAGGGTGTCCGCAGGGACAGTTGCCGATTACATATCTGGGGCTACCTCTCATTGCGGGCAGATTGAGGAAGTCGGATTGGGATTGTGTTCTGCGCAGGAGGAGCGGCTGGAGGGCTGGAAGGCCACCACCCTTTCCAAGGGTGGGAAGCTTACCCTGCTGAAGCATGTTCTGTCGGTCATTCCGGTATTCTTCTACTCCACGAGACTCATGCCAGTTGGGGTGTGAAGGAAGGTGGAGGCCCTAATGAAAGCTTTCTTCTGGTCGGATGGGAAGCAGTCCGGAAAGGGGTTCCACCTGGTCGCTTGGAAGGATGTCGTGGTGCCAGTCTTAGAGAGGGGCTTGGTGTTCAGGACGTGGAGCTGATGAACAAATCTTTGCTGGCGAAGTAGACGGTGCGGATCTGGGGCACATCCGACTCTTTGATCTTGCGTCTGTTGAGGTCGATATATGACGTTGCCGGGGATTTGGTGGCAAAGAGGACCCGTCATGAGTCTTCCTTATGGATGGGCATCCGTGTTGTACTTCCTGGGCTCGTGCCCTTCCTCCGTCCAAGGCTGGGGATGGTCTCTCCTTCCGCTTCTGGCAGGATGATTGGACTGCGGATGGGGTGCTGGCCACCTAGTTTCCGAGGCTGGTGGCTTTGGCGGCAGACAGATGGGTGCGCGTGGCCGAGGTGGCTGATTCGGGATCGTGGGCTCTGAGGTTCCACTCCGATCTCTTGGATCAGAGGATGGCGGATTTTTTGCGGCTTATATCTGAGATTCTCACTGTTGAGGAGATGTCAGGTGACCCAGACCACTTCATTTGGGTGGATGGTAAGTTCTCGGTGATGTTGGCTTACCGGAAGTTGAGAGTTGGAGCAATAAGGAGTGATGAAGACCTCTGCACGGACATGAAAGTGATTTGGGCGGCCAAGATTCCTAATCGTGTCAAGGTCTTCCTTTGGTGCCTTAGGAGAAACTGTATGTACGATAAGATGAGGAGGAGGAGGATTCTGGGAACCGCGGATCTGCAGTGTGACAGATGCGGGGAGGAGGTGAAGGATGCGGATCACATCTTCTTTGGTTGCAGGACATCGGCACAGGTTTGGGATGCGGTGGGAATTCCGTGGGTCCAGGCATCCGGCCTGGATCCTTTCTGTAGGTCTATCCGTTCGGTGGGGCTTGGGTCCTCTGGGGATGTGTCCAGGCCCTTCGTCATTCTGTGGGCGATCTGGCTTGGCAGGAATGATTGTATTTTCAAGGGGTAGCGTTTCTACTGGGAAAATGTAGTTACTCAATGTAATGTTGTGCACAATTTCTGGACCTCTAACTGATGTACTTTATGGTTACATAATAAATATTTTGGTGTGGTGACTCCTGCCTCGGGAGGGCTCCCCCTTTTTTCTAGTCAAAAAAATTTGTTTCATCTCTTGTTAGCTCAGAGGATCAAACTGCGGACATTTTTACCAAGGTATTACTTCGAAGGCCATTCCAGAAGTGTTCGTCCAAGCTGAGCATGATTGATATCTATGCTCCACCTTGAGGGGGAGTGTAGAGATATATTATTTACTTATGTACCTTTCTTGTATTTTTCTTTTCTGTTGGACTCTTTATGTATTTTACCCATAGGCTACTCTCCTATATAAGAGAGCCTAGGGTGGATGGAATAAATACGTTTTTCTCATTTTCCCAACATCTCATTATTGCGAAGATCCTAGCCACTAGGTTGAGGGGGGTTCTGGATCAAATTGTGTCGCCGGAACGGTCGGCTTTTGTTCCGAGGCCTGCTATGGCGGATGGTTTGGTCACGGCTTCGGAAGTGGTGACAGATTGGAAGAGATCAAATTTGAAGGGGATTCTGTGGAAGGTGGACTTCTCAAAGACGTATGAGTGGGTGGACTGGTGTTTCCTCTGGAGCTCTTCGCAACGGAGAGGGTTTCCGGCTCGATGGATCGCCTAGATCAAGCGGTGCGTCACGATGATTTCGAAGGCGGTGCTGGTCAACGGCCGCCCAGAGGGGTTTTTTTCCAACTACAAAGGGGCACTAGGCAAGGATGCCTGTTGGCACCGCTTTTGTTTGTTGTGATGACAGATGTGTTTGCGGTTATGATGAGGCTGGCAATGACTAAGGCGTGGTGGCCGGGATACAGGAGAGGGGACATTTCTATCCCATTGTTGCAATACGATGACGACATTGTTATCTTCTTGGGGGCAAATGAGGAAGGGCTTCAAAGAGCGAAGGCAGTAATGGAGATTTTTGGAGACATTTCGAGGCTTAAGGTGAACCGAGACAAGTCTGTTGTGGTCCCTTTCGGGCTTTCAGAGGTGGAGGTGAGGTTGGCTACAGGGCCGCTGCAATGCCCGGTGGCAGCATTGCCTATTCCATACCTGGGGCTACCCCTGGTGGCTGGTAGGGTGAAGATAGCGGAATGGCGACTTGTAGTGGAACGAATAAAAGGGAGGTTGGCCAGGTGGAAGGCGAAACTGTTGTCCAATGGGGGAAGCCGGTCCTGCTGAAGCATGTCCTCTCGGCGATCACGGTACTCTTCTGCTCTACTCAGGTCATGCCCAACTGGATTTGCTGCAAGATTGACGTAATCTTGAGGGAAGATTCTTCTAGTCGGATGGGAAACAAGCTTGAGATGGTTGTCACTTGATTGGATGAGACAAGATTATAGCATCTAAAAAGAGGGGGGCCTTGATGTCAGGAGACTGGGGAAGATGAATAAGGCACTAATGGCTAAGTGGGTTGTTCGGGTATGGGGAAGTCTGAGGACTTGGTATGCAGAGTGTTGAGGAAAATATACAAGGTGTCGGTGTCGCTGACAGTTAAAGCTTGGACGCACCCCTTCCTTTCTGTGGAAGGGGGTGATGATGATTGTGGCGGAGCTGGCATGCATGGGAAATGGGCATGTTTTCTGCTTATGGTTGGAAGAGTAGACAGGCAAGGAGGCCTCGGGGCTCTGCCACCCAAGGTTGATGCAGCATGCTGTGGACAAAGAGGTGGTGGTTGGGAGGATCTGGGGGGAAGGGGCTTGATCTCCATTATTTGTAGTAGAGTTGTCGGACCAAAGGGTGGTGGAATTTATGGAGATGCAAGTTGCGTTAGCACATGAACGGGCATCGTCGATGGGTAGGGATCATTTGGTTTGGGACGACGGTAGATTTTCCGTCAAGAAGGCCTACTCACATTTCGTCGGGAGGAGCGTGGTGTGACAGAAGAGGAGGGGTGGATCTACGCTGGTTCCGTCTAGGATCTAGGTTTTTCTGTGGCTATTCAGGTTACGAAGGGTCCTCACGAAGGAGCGGCAGGGACAGATCTTCGAGGTGGATGACGCTTCGTGCGATAGGTGGAGCTTGGCGACGGAGAGCTAGGACCACTTGTTCTTCTCGTGCCCGCGTTCTGCGGATGCGGCGGAGGGCTTGGACCACTTGTTCTTCTCGTGTTTGCATTCTGCGGATGTTTGGGTGAAGTTGGGCGTTCCGTGGCTTATTCCTCTGGATTTTGAAGGTTTTTTGAGAACTATGAGGAATGTATGTGAAGTGGGGCATGAGGACTGTACGTTCCCATTTGCAGTGCTCTAGGCCATCTTGTGTGCATGGAATGGTGCCATATTTGGGGGGGGGGGGGTCTTTCCACTGGAAAGATGTGCTTTAACATTGTAAGGTGTCGTGTAAAACATGGGATATATAGCATCAGGTACATGTAAATCCTTTTTGGATTTTTTCCTTTTACGAATAGATTCTCTTTGTGGTAACCCCTTTTTTTTAAGCCAAGAAGAGGGGGATACATTCAATGGGGTTCACCCCAATATATTAAAAGGTAAGAAAGTCAGGGATACAAACAAGAAAGAAAAAAGAGCGACCCAAAGGAGGCGAGAAACCTCCAGGTCTGGGCGTAAAAAAACAACAGAAAAGGGAAAACAAAACACTAAGCACCACTCCAGTCAGCCACCAAAGCCCTCGCGCGACAGAGCACATTCTCCAGATAAAAGCATTGCGCAGAGAAGATGGCCTCGTTGCGACTAAGCCATATCGACCATAAACATGCCACCGGTGCCAAGAGCCTCCTTCTAGCCATATGTCTACTCAAGAAGAGAGAATCACAGAAGGTCTCCACATCACAAGCTTGCACCCAAGCCACGAGGGGGTCATCCCAAAGCCCTCGGACCATAGGGCAAAGAAAAAGGATATGGTCCAGGGATTCCACATTTGAATCACACAGGACGCAAATATTGGAAACCGAGGGCAACAACCTTAAACAACGATCACGCGTCAAAAGCCTCTTTCTGCGGACGATCCATAAGAAGAATACAATGCGCAAGGGCAGGCCCAAGGTCCAGAAGAAACCACAGTCTCTCACCAGGGAATCCGATCGAGCAGGCAGAGTATCAAGCAATGATGCATAGGCCTTCCGAGTTGAGAAGCCACCATCCCTCCAAATTTAGTGATCCAAGCCCACAGAAGGCGAATCCGCATGAGCAAGGACGTCCATCAGAGCAAGAAAATCCAAGAATCTCTGATCCGAGAAGTTCCCCAGAAAACGAGGAGACCAACACGTATTCACCCAGCAGCAAGCGACGGAGGCATCCTTATTCTCCGCCAAAGCAAAGAGACGAGGGAATCGGACAGAAAGTGGCTCTCCCCCCAACCACCTGTCATTCCAAAAGGAGAAGGCACGGCCGTCCCCTAGGACAGGCTTGAAGGTCGCTCTGTTCTTCAAAAAGACTTCCTGAACACCACGCCAGAACGGAGAGCGCGCCCCCAAATCAACATCGCCAGCCCACTCCCTCCCATGAAGCTCCCTCAAGATCTCAATAAAGAAACTTTCAACTCTTCCCCACACCCTGCTTGCCCACTTAAGGAAGAACGCGTCATTGACCAGGTTGAGGCGCTAACCCCCAAACCCCCTGCCTGCTTCTCCCTCACCACCTCCTCACAAGCGATCAGGTGAATCCCTCTCCCAGCGATACCCGATTTCCCCCATAAGAACCTTTTGAAGCAAGACTCAAGTCTCCTGCAAATCCCAGCAGGCAGACGTCGAGTCGATAAAAAGTGCACCGGAATGGCAGCAAGGACCGAGCGAAGAAGAACCAGCCTACCACCCTTTGAGAGGAGCGGCGCGCGTCAACCTGCCAATCTCGTCTCAACCTTCTCCACCACCACACTCCAATCCCTAAGTCTTGGCCTCTCAACCACCAAGGGAAGGCCCAGGTAATCAATCGGAAGGCTCCCCAAAGCAGAGCCCAGAATGTTCGCAAAATCCATCGCCACAGTATCCGAAAGTCTAAAAGGAATAACCTTAGATTTGGTACCATTTATGCGCAACCCCGATAATTCGTTAAAGAGGTCCAGAGTCACCGACATTGCCGTGACCTCCGTATCACCTCCTTCAATGAAGCACAAAGCATCGTCCGCAAATTGAATTAGCGGCACAGAAATGGCCCCCTTGGAGAAGCCCTTGGAGAGGCCCGCAGCAACAACCCTATCGACCATACGAGCCAAGACGTTCGAAGCAAGAACGAAGAGAAGGGGGGCCAGAGGGCATCCCTGGCGCAGGCCCCGTCGCGGTTGAAAACGTCCCCCTTCCAAGCCGCCATTGAGCAATAGAGAAAAAGAGACGGTAGTCACGCATCTCCTCATCCATGAAATCCACAACTCCGAGAAACCGCGCCTCCTGAGGACCGACCACAGGAAAGCCCAATCAATGCTATCATAAGCTTTAGCGAAATCAAATTTCCAAAGCACCCCTTGACGGCCCGATACTTTCCAATCTGCCACCAATTCCGTCGCAACTGCAATACAGTCCGATATTTGTCTCCCCTTAATGAAAGCCGCCTGCACGGGTGAAACAAGCGAGTCCAGCACTCTAGCGAGTCTCCTAGCCAGCACTTTAGCCACAATTAAATAGATGGCATTTGATATCGAAATGGGGCGAAAGTCCCCAATGTCCTCCGCCGCATCCCTCTTTGGAATCAAAAGCAATAGGGCTCTGTTCAGCCTATCAAAACCCGCATTTCCTCCACCGAACTCCACAATCACCTCAAAAACTTCACTTCCCACCAAGTCCCAAAAATCCCTAAAGAAAGCCACAGAAAAACCATCAGGCCCCAGGGAAGCATCAAGATTAAGATCCCACACCGCCTCTTTAGTCTCCAACAACGAAATTGGCCTAATAAGCATGGCACAGTCCTCCTCGGAAACTTTGGGAACCCCCAAACCCAACCACTTCCAACAGCGCGAGGATCGAGCCGACATGACACCCCTGAAATGTTCCATAATGGTGGATCCCATTGCATTGTCCCCAACGAATCGCTCCCCATCAACAGAAATAGCGTGTATTGAATTGGTTCGTTTCCTCCCACTAGCAACCCTGTGGAAATAAGTCGTGTTTGCATCACCATCTTTGAGCCACTTTAGCCTGGAGCGCTGACGCCACTCAATAGCTCTCTTCTTGTCCTCCTCCGCCACCTTTTTTTGCGCAGAGGACCGCTCCACTGAGATTCCTCTCATTCTCCACAGCATCAAGCCTCGAAATAATCTCCTCCGCCTCCTTTCTAAGAGCCACCCGCGCCAGCCGGGTCTCCCGCTTATAGCGCGCCAATCTCCTCCGCAATGAATCAAGCTTCTGACTAAATCTTGCAGCTGCAGATCCCTCCACAGTAGAGGAAATCCACTGGTCGGTCACCACACCTCTAAAGGAAGGCTCAAGGAGCCAGCAGCGTTCGTATCTAAAGAGGCCCTTCAGAGATAGAGTCTCACCAGAATCCCATAAGATCGGCGAGTGGTCGGAGAAGGCCCTGGGTCTAGAAGATACCGAGCAGGAAGGGAAACTTTCCATCAAAGCATCCGAAGCCAAGTATCGATCAATCCGGGATCGAGAAGTGTCACTCCTCCATGTATATCTTATATCAAATGCCACCAAGTTCTCCAAAGCCAATGAGTCCACAGTCTCTTTGAAAGACAAAGACCCCGGGTCACGCCCGCCCCTCGCCCGGGGGCGATCAGCAGAGTGAAAGGTCACATTGAAATCTCCCCCAATGATCCAAGGGAGGCCAACAAAAGTACGCCCCGCATCACGCATGTCCTCCCACAGTTCAGCTCTTCTGATATGACAGCAGGGCCATAGACACAAGACACAGCAATAGGAGAGGTCGAGTCTATTCTAACTAGCACCACAGAAAGCATATGCCTCCCCAAGATGGAGGAATCAAGCGTAAAGACGGCCGATTTCCACGCGATGAAGAGGCCCCCCGCCGCTCCCACCGCATCCAACGAAGTAAAGCCATCCAAGGCCCCCGCACCAAAGGAGCGCCAGAGAGCATCATCCATCCCACGCAGTTTCGACTCTTGGATCAAGGCCACATCACAACCCCACTCCAACACGCGGGCACCCAGCGCCTTTCTCTTCACGTCGTCCCCCAGCCCCCTCACGTTCCAGGAAAGAATTTTCATTAAGAAGAATGGCGGCTCCCTCCAGAATGCGCAAGGCCAGCCGCCTCCGCCACAGTGTCTATCAACGACGCACAAGTATGAATTGGCGCGAATCCCGTACAAGACCTGTTCCTCCTTCGATATCTCTTCCCCGATCGCTTATCAGATCGAGATCCCTGATCGATAACACGGTCCACAACAGAGTCACCCAACACAGGGCTAGGCAAAGCGAGAATAGGCGAGCCCACATCAACATTGGAATAAGGCCCCAGCAAGGATAGCGAAGTTGAACCCATCATTAAAGGCAAAGCATTGTCGGATTGGAGGCCCGAGCTCCGAACCGAGGAAGGAGCTGAGGGAGAGTCATGAATCACCACCGCAACATTATCCGACCCAATGATGGGCCCAATAGAAACCCGGGTGGTGTCCGGATCCGAATCCGCGAGAGAAAGGAAGAATCCCCACCGGACCAAGACCCGAAGCACCCCGATCCGCCAACAAACGAAGAAGAGAAACCCGTCCATGCGTCCGAATAAGAAGTGTTCATCGTACGGTCCACCTTCCAGGTAAAAGAGCCAAGAATCGAATCAACCTCGGACGGTCCCCACAGAGGCAGACCGCCACGTAGGGCGAAATCACTCGGGAAGCGGGAAGAATCATTGAAGGGGCGCGGGCATTCAATCCAGGGGGGCGATGCTTCGCAAGCACCCGCATGCAACGCCAGCTGGCCACCGGGAGACGAGACGCCATCAGCAGCCGGAGAGGCCAACGTCATGATCGAGGGAAGCACCGGCCCAGCCACCGCCTGCGGCTGAGCAAGAGGCTGCAAGAAAGATATCTCCACCAGGAACGAGAATCGGCCAACCGAGAAGGTCTCAAAGACCACCTTGCCCCAGATGTCATCAAGCGAACTTCTACCACATTCCAGAAGGACCCGAGTTGTCTTCCAATCTGAGCCTGGCCTGTAGCCATCCCCCACAATCGCTAGCAGCTCCCCCCATCGGCGAAGGAGATTGCCCAAACCGTGCATCTTACGAGAGAGGAATGGAATCCCTCGCACCTCAACAACACAAATATCAACATCGACGCAGGCTCCATCATCGTAGCGCAAAGGTCTCCAGGAGATGTCCTCAAAAATATCACTCTCCAATAAGCTTTGTCGTTGATCCATCGATAGGCCCCAAACACAGCATCTTGAGTTGTCCAGAACAACCATGTCGCCATCGAACATGGGTCCTAGGAAACCATGCAAACGCAAGCCCACGCTACTCCAATCTACTCCTTTACGTAAGGCTAGCCCCACAGCAACTCCATCACGCCCACCCCCCTTCACGAGGTGGCCATGCAGCGAACCATCAGGCGACACCACCCGCCCCCTCCTTTGAGAAACAGCTTCCACGCCGCAGCTCCCACCCACCTTCTCTAGGTTGACATCGCTAGCAAAGAGGATTGTCGAATCCCCCTCAGGGTCCTTGGCATGAGGGTCCTTCGAAAGAGTGGGGGTCGTGGAATCACGAACCACCTGTGCGAAAGGGCGCGAACTCTTCCCCCCCCCCCCCCCGGGATCACGTCGAAAGAAACATCATGCACCTTAACCTCCTTCCCGACCGTAGGGGAGTCCTAGTGAACCAAAGGAACCATACGGGTAGCCCCGAACCAACAGAAAGCTTTCTTGTGTCCAACCCTTCCACAACGAAAACATCTTGCAGGCATCCCACAGGTCGTAGCAGTATGACCACGTTCGCCACATCTAAAGCAACGCTTACCCGGCTTCTTGTAAGAAACACGAACCCAAGCACCACTCCCTTCATGCTCCTCGGAGACTTGCACATCATCGTGAGCCCTCCCCCGGAGAACGCCTTTTCCTTTGAAGTCGACTCGACCCGCGCGGACATCGTTGATGACGCTAGCCGAGCTCTCCATGCCTTTACCAGGAACGAAGAGAGGCACTCCCGCGAGAGATGCCTTCGGTCTCCATGAAGTTCTTGCATATGAAGTCCTTCCTCTTGATGTGACTGAGGGGCGAGCGCCTCTGGATTCCAATGCTCGCTCCGGATGCTCACGTGCATCAACCTTAGGCTTCCACCGCTCTCGCACTCTCCACCAGCGTTTCTCTCGACCTCTCTCTCCACCTCCCATCCTCCTCCCACATCTACTATTTGTGAGACTTCTTGTGGTAACCCCTTCCCAGGGAGGCCACCCGATCTTCCTTTCAAAAAAAAGTATGTAATGAGCACATTGTTTCTAGTGATGGCACTGCTGAGCTGTCGGTGAAGCGGGATTCCTAACAGAATGAGCATATATCCTCTCAAGAGGGAAACTTACAAGTTCATGAGATGGCAGATGATCTTGATGTATTGATTGCTCCCCTAAAGCAAAAGACGTACTTGTGCTCCATATCCTCCGGCAGCACACGTTTTTTGAAGCAGACGTTCGGAGGATTTCATGAGATTTACCATGGTACTGTCCGCTGTGGAAATACCACGGACATATCAAGTGGCTATTCAGGACAGTCAATGGCATTTTGCCATGGAGGAGGAGATGATCACGCTACACTCATGTGGTACTTGGAGCCTTGTTTCAGCTCCAATTGGCACATCTGTTGTTGGGTGCAATTAGGCATTCACGTGAAGCACCAAGCCTATGGCAGTGTAGATCGCTACAAGGCGAGACTTGTGGCACGTGGGTTCACCCAGACATATAGGGTGGACTATAGAATACATTCTCTCCGGTGGTCAAACATTCTACTCTGTGTATCCTTCGGACCTTCTCTCAGTTGTTGTGACACGGGATTGGCCCATCTATCAGCTTGATGTGAAGAATGTTTTCTATATGGTGACTTACAGGATGAGGTTTACATGCAGCAAACACCTAGGTTCGCTACTGAGAGGGGATATCAGAAGGTTTTCATGCTTCAAAAGGCGATTTATGGCCTTAAACAGAGTCCAAGAGCATGGTTTCATAAGCTCTCAGACTTGATAGAGCAGCAGAGGTTTGTGTAACCTATTGTCGATCACTCTTTGTTTGTTCACAGGACTCAGAGAGGTACAGTTGTCATTCTTGTCTATGTTGATGTTATCTTTGTTACAAGGGATGACGAGAAGTGCATTCAGGTTGCTAAGGATGACCTAGGTCAACAGTTTGTGATCAAGGACCTTGGTAGTTTACACTACTTCCTTGGACTGGAGTTTGTCAGGAACCACCAAGGTCTTGTGATGACCTAGAGGAAGTACATTACGAATCTTCTTTTTGAGACAGGTATGGCAGATTGCAGATTTGTCACTACTCCTATGGACATGAGCATGAAGCTCTATGATGATGACATTAAGGGGGTCAACAAGAGGAGGTACATGGAGCTTATTGGCAAGATTCTTTATGTGACCATCACCAAGTCAGATATATCCTTTGTCGTGAGCAAAGTGAGTCAGTTTATGGATAGCCCAGACATGCACATATGGATGCAGTCCATATGATTCTGATGTATCTAAAGGTCTCACCTGGTATTAGCCTTCTGTTTAGCAGGTGTGCATCCCTTGCAATTATAGCATATGCAGATGCACATTATGTTAGGTGTTCCAAGGACAGGAAGTCTACTTCTGGCTTCGCAGTGTTCATAGGAAGTTCCATTGTGTCGTGGAAGCGCAAGAAGTTGACTGTGATTTCCAGATCTAGAGTTGAATTAGAATACAAGGCCATGGCGTAAGTTAGTACAGAAACGATGTGGGCCATATCTAATTCTAACTGACATGACTATTAAGGTGCCCCTTCCCATGTACCTCCAATGTGACAACCAGGCTATTCTTTTCATTGCAAACAACAACGACTTCCATGAGAGGACTAAGAACATCGAGGTGGACTATCAATACACTCGTGACATGATACAAAAGGATCTCATTTCCACTACTCATGTTAGGTTTGGAGAAACAACAGATGTGCTTATCAAGGTCCTAGCCAGAGGGCCTTACCAGAGATGTTGCTCCAAGCTAGGCCAGATTGATATCTATGCTCCAGTTTGAGGAGTGTTGAGATATTAGTTATCATTCATATCTTTCATGTAATATTTATTTTCTCTGTCTTCTTTATGTAATTTGCCCAACAGGTTACTCTCCTATATAAGAGAACCTTAGGGTTTCATTAATGGGTAATTCATTCTTTCCTTTCCATAATTAATAATACAGTTATCTATCCAGAAAGCAAAGGCATGCCCATCCCCAAACTATCAGGCGGAATAAATCAGAGCATTGAGGCAACAAAGAGCAAATTTCCTTCCAAAAAACTGAGGTGGAAGTGGAAGGGCTTTGCATAGAAAAATCCCTAATGACGCCATAGGGTTTACAAATAAGTTTGGAACATAAGCTTTCTTCTATGCCCCCATATCCTAGCAACTCACTTCAAAAAAAGCACCTTGTTCATGGTTTCCAGGAGGAGGACCCCACACCACCTTCCTCCTTAGGAAGAGTGGTCGTCGCCCAGTCGGCTAAGTGGACACCTTTACTTACTTGATCACCTTTTCCCCATAAGAATCTATGCATAATCATTTCCAAGCATTGTTGAACTCCAATCGAAAATAAGCCTTTGATAACATAAAATAAACCGAAATGACGATAAAGACTGCCTTTATGAGAACAAGGTGTCTGCCTCTAGATAGCAACGTCGCCTTCCAACCATCCAGTTTCTTTTCGATCTTCTCGATAACAGTTAACCAATCAACGGCTCTAAGATATCCACTAATCAAAGGACAACCCAAGGAAGCGAATAGAAAGAGAGACACAGGATGTGCTCAAAGCCTCTTCATTGGCTAAAATGTATCACTCTGATATACCAAAAGGGATCAAACTAGGCTTGGCATTGTTCATAGCCATATCAAAGAGCTCGTCAAAGATGGTAAGCGCAATAGCCATTCCCATAGCTTCATTCTGCCCCCTTTCAATAAAAAAGATTGTATTTATCCATATAGTAGAGGTAGAGATAAGTCACCTGAAGAGTATGCCCCGACTAGTTGCTTGATCAACCATACGGGCAAGAACATCCACTGCATAACAGAGAGCATCGGTACCAACAGGCAGCCATGTCTGACTCCACACTAATGCTAGAAAAAACCCCCTTCTAGGTAACCGTTAACAAGAACCGAATAAGAGGATGTTTTTACACATCTCTTTATCCAAGAGATCCAGAGATATGGGAATCCTCTCTTTGCCATGGCAGGCCATATAAAACGTCAATCGACCGTGTCGTAAGTCTTTGAGAAATTTCTAGAGAAGACCGTTGGTATATCTTCTTTTCTAATCGGCTATGATCTATGTTGCTATAGCCAAATTATCCCCGATCTGCCTACTAAGGATGAAGGCATATTGGACTAGAGAGATGATTTTTTCCATAACACAATCCAGCCTATTGGTGAGAACTTTAGCTACAATCAAGTACATGGCATTAGATAGTGTAGGGCGGAAGTCCTCCACCTTCTCAGAAAACTCCTTCGGGAGGAGGAAAAAAAGTGCCTTGTTCAGTTTGTTGAACCCCGAGTTGCCCCTCATAAACTCCACCCCATTTGTTACATCCACTCCAACTAAATCCATAAACTCCTAGAAAAAGAGAACAAAGAATCCATCTGGGCCAGGCCCACCATCTGTGTTTAGCCCCCACATTATTGCCTTCATCTCCTCATTCGTGGTTCTACACAGCAATTGATCAGATACTTGCTTCTAACAACTGGGCTCCCCGTCCTGTCCATCTCCATGGTATGGCATCCGCCCTACGAGAGAAAGCATGGAAGTAGTCTGCCAGAGCTCTCCCCACGTCTTGATTACCTTCAACTCGCCTATCATTGATCATCACGCTATTGATTAGGTTATGTCTTCTCCAACCACAAGCAATTCTGTGGAAGAACTTGTTATTCACATCCTCTTTCCCGATCCAATTTTGTCTAGATCTTTTACACCACTCCATAATATGCATCTCGACCTCTTCAACAATTATTCTATGTCGCGTCATTCTTTCCTATAGCTCAAAAGAGGTTAGTTCTCCAGTGTCTTCAATAATGTCCAATCCGATCACCTCAGACTCTGCCTCTGCACAATGTGCCTCTCCTTGTTCCCAAAACCTCCTTCTTGTAAGTGCAAACGCAAAGACGCCAATTTAGATGTCATATGTGTAACTGCAGAACTAGAGCATTCTATCGCCAATCAATTCTTTCCTACCAAACTCTAAAAGTTTCTTCTAACAACCAAGACTTCTCAAGCTTAAAGAAAGAACGAGGCACCACACTTCAATCGTAATCCCATATTAAAGGGGTATGGTCCGAGCGAGACCTTGGTCTGGATGAAACCGAGGAAAATGAAAACAACTCCAAACGATCAGAGGAAGCCGAGAAGTGATCTATCCATGAGCGGGTATCAGAGTTTCACCAAGTGTAACGGATATCAGTAGTATCCACAACCCTTAGCATCAGGTCATATATCAACTCCATGAAGTCGTTTGAAGTTTGTATGTCATTCCGTCTTCTCTCCTTTATCTGGGAAAAAATGAAGAAAGAAAGAACTACACCATCAAACCAAACTTTTACAAGTTCTAATCGAGGAGAAAACATTAAAACTCTTTGTTTTCATTTTAAGTTTCTTTTATACTTCTTCATTCCAGTAGCTAAGATTCCTTTAGTAAATTACATCTTCTTGGGATACATCTAAAATATCATTTGCGATTTATATTTACACAACTAGCCATTGAATGCCACATTTCATCAAATCCTTACAACAATATCCCCATCGCTCATCTCAATTCTTATAGCATCATCTCCTTGTAACTGTCTTTTCTTCTTTTAAGATTCCAACATTTAGTTCTCATCTTATGAATACCATTAGCTTCCTCTGTAGATTTCCTATATGCACATCTAAACCTAAAAAACAATGTTCTTTAATTATCATGTCACTTGGAATGACCTTACCGTTTTCATAATACAATCGATCTCTCGGATGATGAGAGAGAAGGTCAAAGAGAGCGCTCACTTGAAACGGTGAGCCCGGGAAGGTGTAAGGGCTGGGGGTTCTACCAAAATAAAAAGGGAAGGAGCGAAGAGCCACCGACTGCAAGCGAGTAAAGGATGAAGAAGGGTGGTAATCGGTATCTCGTTGCAAGTGGGAATCTAGATGCCTTCATTGTGGTTTCATGGTCATAGCGCTTTCGAGTACTCTTCGCCCCCCAAATGCTTCCACTGCAATGGCGTTGGCCACCATCACGTTGATCGCAAATTTCTGTGTCAGAACACTCCAAAGGCATTGAAACCTTTTACCCAGCAAAGTCAAACAAAAGGTTCCGATGATTAACAAGGAAAATCGCTACTACGTGGATGTTCTAAACAACACCTCAATAGATTGAGTCTCGAATAGAGAAACTATGCTGATTGACATGGTCGAAGACAAAGACTGGGATATCAACCTTTTAAGCCAGGAGATACAGCAGGCCCTAGACATTAGCTTCTGAGTTTAGGGTATACGAATCTACAAGTTCTACAAATGCTAACCCGCACAAATGTCCTCATCCACTGACCAAGTAACCATCCTCGTGACATCTCCCACCAACATGAAGCGCGATGGAACCAGTGGGCATCCATGTCTGTCCCCTTCTACCATTGGAAAAAACCTCCCACCAGATGCATGGTTATAATCACACATCTCATTCGCAAGATCCACTCAACATGAAACTGCATCAAGAGAGATGGTCATATGAAACACTGCCTCACTTTGGAAAATTCAACTTTCTACAGCAATCCATTGTTCTTCCTCCTTTACCAGTAATTAATGGTCTCGAAAGCAACAACCATTATCCAACATGTGTATGACTGGAAGGAAAGCCATTAGTAAAGTATAGATAGATGAGTCCAACATCCCTGAAGGTACTCATGATCACCTTAGTCACAATGAGGTACATTGCATTCGAAGGCACAATGGGCGAAAATCCTCCACATATCGTGCCCCCTCCTTCTTGGGAATAAGAAGGATGACAAAATGGTTCAACCTCTCGAAACTTTGATTCTCCTTCAGTAATTCCTCTACCACTACCAAAAATACATCTAGCTTTGCCAATCCAAAATATCATAGATGAAAAAGATCGAAACCACATCTGGCCCATGGGAACCATACGCATTCGTATCAAAGGCATCAACACGAATCTCCAAATGGTTGAAATTGCGCACCAGACCAAATGCCTGAGAGTCAGAAAGTCGGGGCTCATTCTTGCCCAACCATCTCGCATCTATAAGCAAACCCTTTTGCTCACTTCACAGAAATCATCAATCACTACAGTCCAATGGCACGTTCACCCTCCACGTGCTCTCCCCCCACTTCAATGAATCGGATAAGTTGAGTCAACTTCTGTCATTAGCCATCGTGCAAGATACTTCACGTGAACTCCCCCACTTCAATGAATCAGATAAGTTGAGTCATCTTCTGTCATTAGCCATCATGCAAGATACAGGTATCTACATCCCCCTTATTCATCCCAAGTTTGCCTAGAGCATTGCCTCCAGTCCACTACACGCTTCCAATCCTCCTCCAAAAACACCTTGTGTTGAATCTCTCTTGTAACTCTCCCATCCACGTTCGACTCCTTGGTGTCCTTTAGTGGATCCAATCTGGACCACATCGACCTGGGCAAAAGCCATTTGCTCTTCCCGTCAAACCCATATCTCTCTTTTGAAGGCCATCAACATATGGTGCATGGCCTCAAGGCATGCAACCATGTCTCTTGATGATACAACAACAAAACCTTTTCCCACAATTAAGTAGGATCGGTTACATGGATTTTTCGCCTCCATTCAGATCTTATTTTGGGTCATTCTCGGACTTAAATACAAATAACTAAGATCCCTTCGGATAGTCTCATTCCAACATCTCTTGAGCCTTCCTCTCCCTCCCTTAACCGGTTCAACATCTCAAATTTTGCATCTTCTAGTCGGTGCATCAATCGATCTCCTTTGCAAATGGTCAAACCATCTTAAGTGATTTCTCTCGTCTAATCCTCTATCAAAGCTATACTAACTTCTTTCTGATCGCATCATTCCGTATTTGATCTTTCCGTGTATGACCACACATACACCTTAGCATTTTCATTTTTGCTATTGTCATTCTCTGCCCATGTCTATGGTTCACAGGCCAATATTCTGATCCGTAAAGCACAGCATGTCTCAAGGCTGCTTTGTAATACTTTCCTTTGACTTTCAAATGGATTTTCTCATCACAAAGAACAGTAGAGACTCCTCTCCACTTTAACCAACCTCCATTTATACTATGAATAAAATCTCCATCAATTTCACCATATTGTTGCAAAATAGATCTCAAGTATCTAAAAGAATCTTTGTTCTGTTCTGAATGTTATCATATTCAATATTCACCTTGAGTTCTTCACTATACTTTCCATCAAATGTACGCTCTATATATATCCAGTCTTAGCCCTACTTATATAAAATCCTTTAGTCTCTAAGGCATGTCTCCAAAAATCCACCTTCTCATTTACTCTATTTCTTGTCTCATTAATCAACACAATATCATCGGCAAACAACATACACTATGGTATCTCATCTTGAATGCGACTACTTAACTCATCCATAATCAAAGTAAAAAGTAATGGACTCAAAGCTGAACCTTGATGCTGACCGATGTTGATGTTAAAAAAGTCAATCTTTCAGACCGGATCCTTACACAATATGAAGCCCCATCATACATATCCTTTATAAGGTTAATGTATAGGATAGATACTTGTCTCTTTACCAAAACTCGCTACAAAATCTCCTATGAGACGGGATCATAAGCCATCTCCAAATCAATAAAAATTATATGGAGGTTTTTCTTTTTAGCTCTATAAATTACCAGTGTTCTCCTCAACAAGTGGATCGCTTCAATACTTGATCGACCTGGCATGAATCCGAATTGTTTTTCAGTTACTTTGGAAACTTGTCTCAACCCTCTTCTAATTACACCTTCCCAAATTTTTATAGTATGACTCATCAGTTTGATACCTCTATAATTCGAACTATTTTGAATGTCTCCTTTATTCTTATAAAGAGGGACCACAATGCTTCTCCTCCAACTTCAGTCATGTCTCTTGATATGACCCAAAAAATGAACACCTCACAAGCAAAGAGCAACGCAGTCACAAAAGGAGTCGTCTAACAACCACAAGCTCTAGAATAGAAAATATTAAACAAATGATATGTCTCTATTGATTCTCGACATAAAGGAGTATGATTAAAAGGGAAATGATGTATTGGATGCATAGATGCCTATGGAAAATCTTCAAGAAGATCCACAAAACCAAGAAAGAGATCAATACGCGAATGCGACAAACAATTCTGCGGTGCTATTTAGTGTAGAGATATTTCTATGTTCCTATGTACCTTCTCTATTATTTTATTTCTTTATGTCTATCTTATGTAATTTACCCATAAGTCTCTCCTCTATATAAGAGAGCTTAGGATTCCCAGGAATGAACAACACTTTTATTTTTCCCAACATGGTATCAAAGCGACGATCCTAGACCGGAGCTCTCGTACCCAAAACCCTAACCCTAGCCCCACCTTCCGCCCTCACCTCTGCGCGTCGTCGCCCACCTCCGCGCTCTGCCTCCCCTACGTCGTCCCTCTCCGTGTGTCGCGCATCTGCATGTGGCAACTCCGCATGATGTGCCTCCACGCGTCGCTCGCCCGCTAGCCATGTCAACTTTCTCCCGAGGTCGCCTTTCCATCGCCAGTGCGCGACACGGTCTCCGCCGTCGATGTCGGTTCCTCTGTTTCTTTGACGGAATTTGGTGCATAAGTCTACATATGCATTCAAATCCATGTATGTTTGTGTAGACATCGACTCTTTGGTATATAAAATCCTATTTTTCTACATCCGACAATATATCTGAGAACAAAGTCGATGTACCTGCCACAGGCGCTTTCAAAGGTCCAGCGCCTATTGTCAAAATGAACGGGACAAACTATGAGCCTTGTGTTATGCAGTTCATGAGCCTTATGAAGTCAAATGATAAAAAACACATTCTTACCAAGGAGAAGCCGGTGGAGATAAATGGGTTAAATGCCTCGTGGGAGGCGGACGACGCATATGCCAAAGTTTAGCTTTCTGGTACATTGACAATTGAGATGCCAATGATGTGTTACATCAGCCTATTGCTAAGGCGATGTGGAATATCCTCACAGCAACATATTCTCAAGCGAGGAACAAGAAGGAGATCCTCTAACTCCAGCATGACATATTCACTATCAAACAGAACTGACGCCCCCTTCATTCATTGTATACATCCTTGCGTGGGAAGCTCTATAGTTTCATGCCTCTAACGGCAACTCCAGAGTAGCAGAAGACATATAGGAATGCTACCATGGTTGGTGTATTCCTAGCGGTCCTTGACCCTGAATATGATGTTGCTCGCTCCTAGATTCTAGCAGATGCCACTATTCCTCCCATGGAGGAAGTGTTATGCAGGCTCAACAGGATTACTATTCTATCTACAACCATTAGCCAGACTTCTTCAGCTATGGCAGACTCTCGAGGAAGAGGAGGCGCTTCTTCTTTCCGTTTACGCAGACTTCGTGGTAGAGGAAGTCGCATTCGTCAGTCATGCACGTACTGTCACCATCCAGGATATACCGAGGATACATGTTATTCCAAGCACGGCTTTCCGACTTCAGCTCGTGTAGCGGAGCAGGTTGAGTCTCTTGTTGCTCTTACTTCTTATCAGAGACTTGATGACTTCGTCACTAAACTATGGGATATCATGCCTCTTACTTTTTCACCATCTCTAGAAGGAGATTCATATGTAGCAGCCTCCGCATCCGCCGGTTGTCTGCTACAGCTAGTACCTCATATAATACTTTTGCTTTTACATCTTGTCATTGATCTGAGAATACTGAATGGATTGTAGATTCTGGGGCAACGCACCATTTATGCGGGGGACAGATATCTGCTTACATCATATAGACATGTTCCACCAGGGAGAACTGTTGTGATTGCAGATGGGACACATTTCCCGATCACTGGACGGGGGGAAATTTGTTTGACGACTTCGATGCGTCTGCAGAATGTGTTACAAGATCTCGAATTCTCAATGAATTTGTTATCCATAGTTAAATTACAAAGGATTTGCACTGTAGAGGTATTTTCGACCCATCGTCTCTTGTTTTTCAAGACTTTTATGGGCAGAGTGATTGGGTGTGGCCGTGAGCAAGGTAGTTTTATCGCCTAGGCTGAACTCACAATGATGGCATATCATCTTATGCAACAGGATCAGTTTCTCCTTATACATGGCACCTACGTTTTGATCACCTCCCTCTCCAAAAGATATGTCATATGTTGCCGTAGATTTCACTAGGTTCTTCTTCCAGTGCGAGGCATGTCAGTTGGGAAAGCATCATCGGTTTGCTTTTCCTAGTCGTTAGAGTCGGAGCAGTAGCTCCCTTTTTTAAATATTTCATGTTGACATTTGGGGTCCAAGTCGTGTTCCTGATCACTAGGGACACCAGTTTTATCTTGTTCTGTAGATGATTTTTCTCGTTTGTCCTACGTGTTTCTTTTGAAAAATAAATCTGAAGCAGGGGATGTGATCAAAACTTTTATCGATGAAGTGCAAAATATTTTCTCTACCTCTGTGAAATTTGTGCGGACTGATAATGCTTGGAATTTTGTACTCGTGCTCTCTCCCATTTTCTTTCATCCCATGGAATTACTCGTCAAGCATCTTGTGCTTACACTTCTCAACAAAATGGTGTTGCAGAAAGAAAGCATCGTCATCTATTTGATATCACTCGGACTCTTCTCATTCTGAATCGTGCCCCACATTCGTTTTAGGGTGATGCAATTCTTAAAGCATGCTACTTGGTGAATCGCATGCCATCGTCTGTCTTGGGTGAGAAAACTCATTTCTTTATAGCTTTCCCTAATAATGAGTTATTTTCACTTACTCCTAGTGTGTTTGGATATGTTGCTTTTGTTCACCAGTTGATTCCAGATATTAACAAGTTCTCTCCTAGAGCTGTCAAATGTGTGTTTGTTCGGTACTCCAGGACCTAGAAGGGATACCGATGTTATGATACATTGCGCAGGAAATACTATATCAGTGTTGATGTCACATTTTTCGAGTCTGTAATGTAGACAGGTTGGCTTCATCAAACTCAGATGATGAGGTTAACATGCCACCCCCTCTTACGAGTCAGTCACCTCCTCCTCATGTGCATGTGGTTCCATCAATGCCTCCACCACTACCTTCTCCACCCCATCCTATTACCCAGTCACATGTGTCCGTTGTTCCACCATTACCTAAATTCTATACCCGTCAGACTGCTTCTGCTCATGGTCATCGGCTGTCATCCAGTATGCCACAAGTTTGTTCTGATAATATGGTTTCCAACAATGGGTCTGGAGATAAATCTGTGCAGGAATCATTGCAGAAGAATAGCCCACAGATGGAGGAGGTTCCCAATGACCTGAATATACCCATTGCAGTTCGGAAGCAGAAGCAGTCTTGTGTTTCCTACCCTCTTGCTTCTCAAATCTCCTTTCATCGTCTGACAGGGGAATATCAGAGATTTGCAATGGGCTCTATCTGTCGTAGACATTCCACGGAATTATCAGAAGATCTTGAAGGATAGTCGCTAGCGCTTGGCTATGGAGGAAAAAGGAGTTTGGTGTCTGCTCCTCCTGGAGTGTTGGTTTTCAGTTGCAAATAGGTGTTTATTGTTAAAAATCATGCAGATGGGAGCCTTGATCGCTACAAGGCAAGATTAGTGGTACAAGGATTTACTCAGACCTATGACGTGGATTACTTGGACACGTTTTCTCCAGTGGCTCGTCACTCTACTCTGCATCCCACTTTCAGTAGCGGCGGTACGTGATTGGATTTTGTTTCAATTAGATGTTAAAAATGTATTTTTGTATGGAGATCTTACAAGAGGAAGTTTACATGCAGTAGCCTCCGAGGTTTGCTACTGAGGGGGAGTGTTAACATGTTTGTAGACTCCATAAGACAATATATGGCCTTAAGCAAATTCCAAGGTCATGGTTTCAAAAACTTTCATATTTGATTGAAAGACAAGGGTTCAAGAGGTCAAATGCAGGTCATTCGCTCTTTGTACATAGAACATTTAGAGGTACAATTGTCATTATGGTCTATGTGGATGATATACTTGTTACAGTACAGGATATGATGTGCAGGGTGTCAAGATGGTAAAAGAATTTCTGGGTCGTCAGTTTGCTAACAAAGATCTGGTACCCTAAGGGTGCATTTGGTACGCAGGTTAGGACAGGTTAAACTGGTAGAGGGTAACCCGTTTTTGTGTTTTGGTGTTTGGATAGAGGGTTAAACTGTGGGTTTGAAGTGGGTTTGTTGTGATATGATTATATTGAAGTTTGAAAAAGTGTGTAGTTATTGTGATGTAATTGTATTAAGGTTTGGAAAAGTGAGTAGAAGTAGAGTAGTTTATAATTTTTATATGATATGATGGTATAATATATTATTTTTTGATGGAATTGATAAAAGAAAATTGATTTATTTAATATATTAAAAAAGATAAAAAGTGGGACCCACATAAGAGAGAGGGAATGGGTTAAGGGAGATAAACTCCCCAAAGGGGAGTTTACCTCGGGTATCGAACGGCATCTAAGGTATTTCTTAGGGTTGGAATTTGCTAGGAATGTGTAGGGTCTTGTGATGACCCAAAGGAAGTATGTTACAGACATGCTTGTTGAGACAGGCATGATTGGGCGCCGACCATCTACTACTCCTATGGACCCTAACATGAAGTTATATGATGATGATACAGATGAGATCGACAGAAGGAGATATGGAGAGACGGTGGGAAAGCTTCTCAATATTAATATTATTAGACCCGATATCTCCTTTGTAGTGAGTCGGTGAGTCAGTTCATGGAGCAGTCCTGACAGGTTCACGTGGATGCTATATACATGATTTTGAGATATTTAAAATATTCTCCAAGTGCAGGATTACTATTCAAAAAGAAGCAACTCTTTCTGTGTCTGGATGTGCTGATGTAGACTATGCAGGATGTCCTAAGGATAGGAAATCCATTTTAGGCTTTGTTGTGTTTGTTGGCAGTTCTCTTGTTTCTTGGAAAAGCAAGAAGCAAACGATGGTGGCTAAATCAAGTGTTGAATCTGAGTATAGGGCTTTGGTCCAAGCAAGCACAGAAATGATACGAGTTCGAGCAGTGTTTGTTAGTAGATTTGCATGTAAATCCACCTCTATCTACGTATCTACAATGTAATAATAATGATGCTTTACTTATTGCGAATAATCCTGCATTAAATGAAAGAACTAAGCATATTGAGGTAAACTGCCATTATACTAGAGATATGATTCAGAAGGGTTTGATTTCTACCTATCATGTCAGTTTAGGAGTGCAAACAGCAGATATCTTTATCATGGAATTACTCAGGAGGCCATTTCAGAAGTGTTTGTCCAAGCTGAGCATGATTGATATATATGTTCCATCTTGAGGGGGGTGTAGAGATATTTCTATGTTCCTATGTACCTTTTCTATTATTTATTTCTTTATGTCTATCTTATGTAATTTACCCATAGATCTCTCCTCTATATAAGAGAGCCTAGAGTTCCCAGAATAACAACTCTCTTATTTTTCCCAACATTTAGAATTCGACGTAACCATAATCTCCGAAGCCAAGCCATTAACAAAGTCAATGATGAACAGACCCAAGATCACAACCAAGATCACAACCAAAATGGGGAAGTGACCGTGATAAAAAAATCCATTCAAAATCACAACAAAGAGTTGGAAAATTCATAAGACACTTATGTTTCCCTTCCTTTTCATCGATAAAACCCCAGACACCTCTTGAATTTATTGTCCTGGCTATTGTCTCACCCCATTCACCTAACCGAATAGCAGTACTCTTTATCTAATGGTTGTTCCACTGTTTTGTCAATAGCCTCATGTTTGATCTAATTTTAATGGAGCATTCTCCCAGGACTTCAATGAGGCCTTTCAGTGGCATCTACTGGTTTTAATAGAATTGTTCCACATAATAGGCCATTTCTCAAGTTATACTTAATACTGAACTAGAAGTGACTTTCCCCTCTTCCCAAAAGTGTGATTACCACAACACAAAATTTCCAAAAATCTCGAAGATGGATTCCCAGTTGCATGATCTAGTGATACACATGGAAAACTCTTGTTTATAGTGACTTGTAATTGCCCTATAATGAACTAAATGGTAGAAAAATCTAGGATCTCCACTCCACTGAAAAAACCACCAACAAAAAGGAATAGCAGCTGGCAATCATGCACCTAACGCTTTAGCAATGCAGATTGATAATGTTGCATCTTAAAAAATGATCTGAGAAACTGCATAATGTTAAACACGACTCTATTTACCAAAATCAATGTAAAATACAAGAAATTTTCTTCTTAAAGAAAGCATACTCTGACAGCAGAACCCAGCTCAGCTTCATGTATAGGGATATAATTCCTACTGACCGTGACAAAACATGATGTGATGGCCATTGCTAGAGTTCCTGCACAATAAATATACAGACAAATCTAACTACTGCTATCTGGAAATAAAAATATTTGCTCCAGAAATGCAGCCAACGAGTTGGTCAATAGATATTCTCTCAAGAAAAGTCGGAAAATACATGGCGAAAAATGTCCACATCGTCGCTAAACCAACTAGAATTTACTGAGCTACAAAATTTAACTGATCAATACAAGATACTGCTAAAGTGGCCGGTAGACTTTATACACAAATGCATATAACAAAATATGCAGCTGAAAGTGAGGAGAAAGTTTTCAAAAGATGTGCACAGCTCCGACCCATGTGACTCTCGACCAAAGAAGACACTGCCAAAATTACTATCCATTTATGAAATCTATATATGTCACATAGAAAAAGGCGTGTTACAATGTGATTTGCACACAAAAAGGGGCATGTTATTGTTGAAATGTAAGAATGCGGAACGATTTGACAAACAGAGCAAGAAATATAAAGAAAAATAAACATTGACACAAAGATTTACGTGTAACCCTACTCCCTGAGGAACGAGATGAAACCACAAGAAAAGGCCTCAAAGGGCCATATGTGTCTATTGAAATTTCTCACTGAGTACGGGGGGTGTGGGACTTCTTATATAGCCCCACAGACAGACCGAGGTTCCACAATTAGTAGATGTGGAACTAAATATGAGTGGTGGTAATTGGATATCGGAGAGATCCAATTACCACTCTATTATATTCTCCAAAACATACCCTCAAGCTAGAGTTGAGAAAGCTACAGCTTGCAACAAAAAGAAAAAGGTATGCAACACATATTCACATGATACATCACAAGAAGGCCTCGCTCGAGGACGGATCTGCAACTTTCATGTCACCGGAACGTATCTCTGTCATGTCTGTAGAGTCGCTGCGATACCGGGTCATTGGAACGTATCTTTGTCGTGCCCGGAGAAGAGTCGCAATAGGAGAAGTCCAATGCAGAGTACTAGTCGGGTCGTAAAAGAAGAAGTATACGTCTGATGAAGAAGTTGATGCTCGGTGAAGACGGATGATATGTAGAAATTTGGAGTGTCGGTTTGTCAGTCGTGGACGTGCAGATGTCCGAAAGAATATGTTCATTTCTAACCCCCCCTTTATCCCATACTTGATAGAATAAAGAGCATGTAACATCAAGTTGGTAGAAACAAAACATGTATTTTTTAAACCATTTTTTGTACTTTTCTTTTCTTCCTTTTTTTGTACAAATCAATCATTTCCCTTTTTTTAAAGTCGTTCAACACAAATTTTTGTGGCTTTCCATATTTTCAAAAACAATCGAGCCCCCCCCCCCTTTTGAACACAATATCTCGGTCCAAAAAAGGACCCAACATAAACAACTATTCTTTCTCTCTCTCTCTCTCTCTTTGAGCCTTCTCTCTTTTTTCCCTTTTTCTTAAATTTCAAAACACAGATCAGGCCATCCTCTTTTTTATTTTTTTATTTTTTTTAATAAACCACAGGCCCAAGTGGTCCTGGCTTATTTAGGGTTCCCGCTTGGGAACCCCTTCTCTCATGAGACATGTTAGAAAATAAACACGCGGAAGCGAACATGAAAAAAGAAAAAGAACAATAAGAACAGTGGGATTTAACGTGGAACCCTACTCCCTAAGGAGCGGGATGAAATCACGGGAGAAGCCCTCAAAGGGGTGTATGCTTTATTTCTCTTTCTCAATGGATACAAGAGGTCTTGGGCTCCTTATATAGCCTCCATAGAGCCTCCAAGTCCCACTACTGATAGATGTGGGACTAAACATGTGGATGGGGTAAATGGATCTCTCCAGGATCCATTTACCCCCCCTACAACTCATACGGCGCACAACCAAATACTCCAACACTCCCCCTCAAGATGGAGCATGCAATGCTCAGCTTGGACAAACATAAAGAAACTCAACTCACGCTACAGGACACTACGGACAATATCAACTCAACGCGCACATTGTCGGTTGCTGTCGAGGACGTTGCTTCTCATGCCGTGCAGGCGAGGAGGATGAACGGGCTGGAGTGAGAGTTTGTTGTATCTCCTCGTCGGAGAGCATGCGCTCTGAACTACGTCTGTCAGAGCCGCTGCAATTGGAAATGAGTCTCCTCGTCGGAATACTCTGGCCCGCCACAACATGTGGACAACTGCTCCATCTCTGAAAAGGATCGAACTGAGAAGGTCGTGGAAGTGCAATCCTCGTCGGAGTCCACGGTCGCTGGAGAATGGAGTCTAAAAGAAGTCTCCTCATCGAAGAACTGGGTCTCTCCCATCTGGCACAGAGAATGGTACTCTACTCTGGAGTACCTATGATACCACATGAAAACCCTTGCCAACATGGCATAGGGAATGGTCCTCTACTCTGAAGTCCCTAAGGCTCACATGAAAACTCTGACCGAAACAACAAAAGATGATGGGGCCACAAACAAACGATGGCATACATGTGCTCATCTGAGAAGAAGATCGAAATATTCGTGCGTATCTGAAACTGGAGACTCGGAAAACTTCTAACGTCGAGTTTGAACAATTGTAATATCTGAATCTGAATGGTCTGGAGAATATCTGAATCTGGAACTGAAGAATCTGAACAAACCTATGACTCTACACGATACTCCCCCTTTCTCCCATACTTGTCGGAAAACATGGACGTCGACTAAGTTGGAAGAAGACAATGAAATACATAAATATGGAGAGGAAATAAAAACATCACAAATACCGATGTCAAATTTTTTTCGGCTTTAAAAAAAATTTTAACCATTTCAATCATCATTTTTTTACGACTTTTCATTTTTTTGGCCTCTTCTTCCTTTTTTTAAACAAATTCTTCATTCATTTTTTACCTTTTTTTTTGAAAAAATGCAATCACGCCCCACGCAGCAAAGTGGCTCATTTAGCCCAACAAAAATATTTTTTATTATTATTTAAAAGGGATCGCTACCCTTAGGGTTCCCAATACAGGAACCCTTCTTTAGAATGTCCCCGCCCCTACAAAATTTCTGGAAGCAAGGGGCAAGAGGAGACAACCCCGAGGTGCTTCAGGGGGAGGCGCCGCCTGGACTCATGAGCGGCTGTTGAAGGTGTGGATGCCTGGGAATCTGTTTGAGTAGTTTCAAGTTCGCCTGATGGATATGTGCGACGGAGGAGATCTCGCGTGTCGCTGGAGATGAAGCAGCTCGCCTGGAACCGCCGCCTGGAGATGTGCATCGCCTACGTGCCGTCGCGAGTAGCTGGAGAAGGGCGTCGTGCAGGCTCGTTGGGGTAGACGAGATGCGCCATAAGGGTTTTGCCGCCAAGGGTGGTCCCCTGGAATCGTCGAAGGAGAAGTGGAACCGCCTGGGCTGTTCTGGAGAGGACCGAGCCTCGCGCCTGCGACGCCGCCGCATGGGGTAATGGTGTGGCTGGTGCGTCACCCGCAAGGAGGAGACGTCGTCGATTGAAGATCTGGAGGATTGAGTGTCGCCTGCCAGAGGAGATGGGGGTGCGCCAACACCTAGATGCACGAGGGGATCGTTGCACTATCGTCGATGATGAAGATGGGCTCGTTGATGGAGCCGAAGCACATGAGAACTCGTTGTTGATGGAGACGACGATTCTGTTGTACGAAGGAAGAGTCACCGCCTGGAAAGGAAGCACGGATGTATTTTGTCATCTTGGGTTCTTGACAGGGATGCGTGGCTTCTGGATTCGGCATGGAGGTGCAGGCTTTGGAGCATGGATCTTGAAGACATGGTCTTGCCTAGGCTCTGCGCCCTAGGAGATAGGGTAGCCCGCTATGGTCTCGTTGAGCGCGCATTGGCAGACCTAGAGAGGAAGGGTTGCCTCCATCTACATATTAGGGTTTCAGAACCCATGAACCTGGTGCCATGTTAGTTTTAGAGAATCGGCGAGAGGCTCAAGATGATAAAGCAGCGTCACGGCCTGGACTCGTGGATCTAGGGTTTCAGAAAACCCTAGAGATTTTGAATATCTCATAACATGAACAATATTCTTCAAAAACAATATTTAAGAGTCGAATCTCTAAAGAAAAAATGAACAACATAAAAACCCCAAGAATCGAACCCGCTTTGATACCATGTTAGAAAATAAACACGCGGAAGCGAACATGGAAAAACAAGAACAATAAGAATAGCAGGATTTAACGTGGAACCCTACTCCCTAAGGAGCGGGATGAAATCACGGGAGAAGCCCTCAAAGGGGCGTATGCTTTATTGCTCTTTCTCAATGGATACAGGAGGTCTGGGGCTCCTTATATAGCCTCCACAGAGCATCCAAGACCCACTACTGGTAGATGTGGGACTAAACATGTGGATGGGGTAAATGGATCTCTCCAGGATCCATTTACCCCCCTACAACTCATATGCCGCACAACCAAATACTCCAACAAGACTGCCCCCGATGGGGTCTACTTCCCTCGTGTGCAGCCCGCAATAGGGATAGGGCTCCACGATAGGAGTCTCTGGATCTCGCGAGGAGGACCATCGCCGTGAGGAGTGCGGCGCACGCGATGTCTCTTGGAGTTGATGGCTCCGCCTGGGGCCTTTAAATAGATGGAGGGTCATGCATGGGCTGTTGGCGACTTCGAGAGGAGGAAAGGGGCTCGCTGACTGCTGATAGGGCTTCGCTTGGAGCAGATGTGTGGTGCTCTAGGGCTCTTGAGATGCTCCTGGTGACACCACCTAGAGCTGGGCGGTATCGCCTGACGAGTCCATGTGCGAGGTCTCACGCTGGACCAGGGCCTGTGCAGCGCCGCTTTATGTACGCCTCCATCTGCTGGAAGGAGGCTCCGCCTAGAGCCTCTTGCTTGCGTTGGAGAGTCTTGCGACTCCGATGAGGAGCCGCCTATAAAAGGGAAGGCGTGAGCCCGGTGCCTTGGAGCAACCAAAGAATGGACCTCCCCATCATGGAAGGCCGTATCCCGATATATCGGCGATATATCGCCGATATATCCATATCGACATGGGACCGATATCGAAATCGATATATCGATATATCCGATTTCAGGCGTTTTCTTCAGAAAGATTCCTAGATATAGCGATATATCGGCGATATATCGCCGATATATCGATATCGACATGATATCGAAACGATATCGATATCGATATGTCCTTCCATGCTCCCCATATGCCGGTGGAGCAAGAGTGGCGGATGGATATAGAGTGAGGCCTACGCAAGGCTGAGGAGGACCACGTACCGTCACCTGGATGCGGTTGCGACCTGATCGAATCAGGCTGGAGATGGAAAGTCGGCAAGGGTTTTGTCGCTGGAACAAGGAGATGCGGCTGAATGGCGGCTAACAGAACATGGATAATGCTGAAGGTTAAGCAAAAATTAGGGTTTCGATAGAAACCCTATAACTTGAACAATAATAATCATCTACAAGAGAAACTAACAATCGAATCTCGAGTAAACACAAAACATAAATTCCTTGAGAATCGAACATGGCTATGATACCATGTAGAAATCTAAGAATACGGAAACGATTTGATAAATGGAGCAAGAAATATAAAGAAAGATAAATATTGACATAGGGATTTACGTGAAACCCTACTCCCTAAGGAACGGGATAAAACCACAGGAGAAGGATTCAAAGGGCCATTAGTGTCTATTGAAATTTTTCACTGAGTACAAGGGGTGTGGGGCTTCTTATATAGCCATACAGACAGACTGAAGTCCCATAGTTAGTAGATGTGGTACTAAACATGGGTGGTGGTAATTGGATCCTGGAGAGATCCAATTACCACTCTATTATATTCTCCAACAGTTATAATGTATCCTTAAAATGCAAATAATTTGTTTAGATTAGGAGCTGCAGGAGCTAATCTTAGCTTTTCATTAGTAGTCGATCATAGATGATGCATTAAAATTGTAGTCGTGAGTTCCAAATCAGAGAAGAGAGCAAAACCTAATATGCAGCATGCGTGTAAAAAAATCATGTGTGCTCACTATGCAGTTTTGTGGTTTTGGACAAAAAAAGAAAAAATAAACAAAAAAGTGGCGATAACTATTTTATAGTAGATAGCAACATAGTATTTTATTAAAATTTTATGTATACGATTAATTTTAGGTAGCATAAAGTTCATGATCAACTAAACATATGATAAAATGCAGCAAATCAGTAAAATGTAGGTAGATAGATGTGTGCACAAATTAGCAAGCAACGTACAACATAAGATCATAAGAAAAGGGAATGAGGTCAAGTTTGGAAAACCCTCGATGGTGACCGCTCGGGGACGCGGGAGAAGGGAGAGGGGAAGGAGAAAATGTTCTCCAGCAAACACTCAATCAGAGAGTCCACCCTGAATGGAGGAAGAGGGAGGAGTGTCGGGGGAGGATGGGGACTGCCCAAAGAACGCACTCATGGAAGACCTAGCAGGGGAGGGGCCTTAGTGTGCGACGAAGATGAAGCGACGTGTTCGGCTCACCAATAAGGAGGTTGGCCGAACTTGGTGCTACATATGTGGCATCCCTGATTACATGTCCCGGGCTGCCATGAAGGCAACCAAGTATGCTTCAGGTGCTATCTTCCAGGTCATCGTCGGAAGGAATGCAAGGTTCATGGTCCAAGAAAAATGACAATGATGGGATCGTCTCCAACTGTCGCTATGGTGGCAGAGGGAATCGATGGCAACCAAGGATTTGCTGAGGTTTTGAAGCAGCTTTTGGAAGGAACCCGGATGGAATGACCGAAGGCGAGAGTCCTCATGGGGGAAGGTGAAGAGATCACGTTGCAGATGGCTTGCTTCTACCTGCATGTGGCAGGAGCCGGGGTAGTTGACGCAGTTAATCTGCCGGGAGGGGACCTATGCATGCATGGGTTATCATCGGGAGGTGCAAGGCGTGTCATCGAGGGTGCTTTGGAAGAGAGGCTTCTGCCGAGGCTGAGGGGAAGGATCTCATGGAGGAGATCTAGGTATCTGGATGGGTATTTGGATGGGACTTTGGGAAGCGGGGTCCCAGTTTGAAAGGCAAGGATCGTAGGGGTATTCCTACATTGTAGGAGATTCCAAGCTCTAAGGGAGATGATGCAGCCGATTGGCGAAGTGCTGGTGATGAGATTCTCGGGGCTGAAACCCAACGAGGATCTGGAGACCATCGTCTGTATCCGTGGCTCCGTACCCACATCGACCACGATGGTGGGACTGGAGATCGAGAGAAGGTAGTTGCAATTGTGTCTTGAGGTGGTGGAGGAGTTGTTGAGCATCGATGCAGGCAGTGCGGAAGTTGGCAAGAAGGCGGAGCAACAGGCCATCAACAGTGATCTCAGAAAGCGTGAAAATAGAGGAATTGGACCCCTCTTTTGCAGTTGGAATTGAAGGAAATGTGTTGGTGACTAAAGGCCCATTGTTTAATGTCGTGTAGCCCGATTTGATGAGGGTCGCCTCGTCTTTGGAGCTGGCCATGCATGTCACTCCAAAAAGGGAGGGGGTGGACTCACCCAACCTGACGTGCGTACATCCTTTCGGATCCGGGTCGAGCTTCAAACACAGACTCGCTCAACCACTTGAACCGAACTTCAAACTCGAATCTGAGGACTGCTGCAAGGAGGTCTTTATAGGAGAATCGAGCATCCATTGGGGTTTCTCCCTCACGTGACCCAGAGGGAGTGGTAAACTCAGCTGGTAGGGGAGGCACGTATGTATATGAGAATCTTGGTGAGGCATCGGCCCTTTTGGTGTCTCAGGTAGGGAGTCCCACCCTTTCTGCTTGCGGGGGGTCTCCGGGTGCCAAGATTGGGCTGGCGAGGGTCTTGGAGGTGGACCTTTGTGATGTTGCGCTAGGAGCGGGTCCCTTTCTACCCAAGTCAAACGCTACGATTTGGCAGCATGGTCCTACGAGATATCACCATCAAACCACTGGCAGGAAGAAGATTGGTGAGCAGATGCAGGAGCAGAGTATTGATCAGGAGAAGTTATTGGGGGAAGGCTGCGTCAGGTTCATTTCATGGAAGAGGTGTCGCACTGAGGTAATCGAATGGTTTGTGCCTCGTTCCGAGGTAGATCGCACATTGGTAAAGAACAAAGGGGTGAATCTGAGAAGGAGGAAGTGGGAGGGGTGCACCTGGTGTCTAGGGAGGCTTCGAGTGTGGTTGGAGAAAGCAAACAAGACAACGCAATGGAAGAGGAAGGAAATGTGGAGGATGTGGTGTTCGAGAACAAGGTTGCGCAGATTGTTGGGGTGACAATGGCAGGGGGCTCCCACTCAGTATCTAGATGAAGTTTCTCTCATGGAATGTGCAGGGGTTGAGCCAGTCGGAAAAGCGGTTGGTGATCAGCTTGTTGATGGCTACATGGAGGGTGGATGTAGCGTGCCTGCAAGAAATAAAGGTTGACTCATGGGAATTGGTGAGATTGTCTACTATTGCAGGGACATGCCTCGATGAGTTCAAAGCGGTCTTGGCTACTGGGAGCTCTGGAGGGATTAGTGTGGCTTGGAATGGTGATGTTTCAATATGATTGATGAGTTAACGATGGTTCATTCGGTTACAGTGGTCCTGGTAGATAAGAGGGATCGCTCCTGCTTCACAATCACTTCAGTATACGGCATTTCTAGCTCTTTGACGAATGCAGCTTTGTGGGACAAGCTACGAGACATTCGACGAAGGTTTCCAGAGATCGCTTGGATTGTATATGGTGACTTCAGTGTCACGTCAACAAAGGACGGACCAAGAAATAGAGGAGCTCAAGACCCAAGCTCCGGGCTCTTCGCGAAGGTGGTGGGGGACCTAGCTTTAGAGGTCATGGACCCGATGAATTGCAAGTAAACCTGGAGGAATTCATCATCTCAATCAAGGATTGATCGTTTCCTGATGTTTGTGGAGGCGATGGAGCAATACAACTTGGCAGCGGTCAGTTCATTGCCTAGATCCAGATTTGACCATACTTTGTTCTGTTTGGACACGTGCAGCGGGAGACGGGTGTCCTCATATTTCATGTCCGAGCTATGTTGACTGCTGGAGGAAGGCTTTCGAGAGATGACCATCTCCTTTTGGACTGACCTTGTGGTGGAGGGCTATGTATCTGTGCAGCTTTACTTGAAGTTGAGGTTGTTATACCATAAGCTTATGAGGTTCAAGAAAGAGCCATGGGCTACGCAGGAGCTGAGAGCCTGAGAAGAAATGACGCTCAGGCGAAGGGGTTGAGACTTGATGAACCGGAAGATGGTAGAGAATTGAATGAGGAAGAGCTTATGAGCAGGGGGTGATCTAGAAGATCCTTAAGGAAGAGGGAATGGGAGTGGAGGCAGAGATCTAGGGAGAAATGATTGAAGGAGGGGGATGCAAACACTAAGTTTTTTGTGCAGTTACCAATGGAAGGAGAAGGAATATGTTGTTTTTTTTCGAGCGAGGTTGATGGGGAGTCACATTCTAGGGAGGAGGATATTGCACAAGCAATTTCGGGCTACTTTCGGAGCATGAATAGACCGCATTCGCATGGCGAGTCAAGGTGATTGGGGCTTGGGGCGACACCCATTACCCATTAGGAATCAGAGGGGGTGACCAGACCCTTCGTGGCCCACAAGATTAGGGAGGTGGTCTTTGGGTTGAATGTTGATGAATATCTGCGCCCAGATGGGTTTTCGGTCTTTTTTTCAGAGAATTTTGGAAGACGGTTGGGACGGAGGCCTTGGAGATGCTGGCGAAGTTTGAAAAGGGGAACTTTGATTTCGAGCGACTTAACAATCTCTCATCTTCTTGCTTCCCAAGAAGAGTGTCACATCCAAAATTGAATATTACCGTTCGGTGGCCCTCTCGAACGCGGTGTATTTGCTCGTGGCTAAAACATTGGCGAATCGCTTCAGATGCATGCTTTGTAGGATTATCTCATCGATCCGGAGTGCCTTTCTGGCGGGTAGGCAGCTCATGGACAACGTGGTAGTGGCGTCCGAGGTTGTCGTAGATTGGCATAGAAGAAAGACAAAAAAGGGTACTTTGGAAGGTTGACTTCTCGAAGGCATACGACAGTGTGGACTGGCGGTTTATATGAGCTTCACTTCATAGACAGTGGTTCCCAGACAGATGGATTGTCTATATGAAGAGATGTGTTACAACTACCTCATGTGTCGTTTTGATCAATGGTCAGTCGAGAGGTAGTTTTTTCCAACCACGACGTGGGGTTCAGTAGCGCTACCCTTTTGGCCCCTCTCCTTTTCGTCATGGCAAGTGACACTTTGGTTGTCATGATTAGACGTGCAGTGTCAGGGTGCCTTTGTAGGGGATACTCGTGGGAAGAGATATATATACCCCTTCTCCAGTATGCAGATGACACTATACTATTCACTAAGGGTAGTCATGAGAGCTGCAGAGGTCTATCTAAGGTTTTGACCTTTTTGGGAGTATATCGAGGCTGAGACTCTACAGGGAGAAATCTGAGTTTGTCCTTTCGGTTTGGGGGATGGAGAGGCATGCTATGTGCAAGATGGCTTAAAACATCGCGCAGAGAGATGCTGCTATGATATATGGGTGTACTATTGGTAGTTGGGAGGATGTTATTGGCAAATTGGATTCCCATATTGAAGAAGATGGAGCGGAAGCTGGCAGGATGGAAATCTTCTTGTCTATCCAGAGGTAGCAGGTTGGTACAACTACAATCGATGCTCTCATCCATACCATCGTCTTCCTTTCTTCCGATCTCCTGCCCGTCATATACGAAAGAAGATGGAGAACATCATGAAGCGTTTCTTCTGGTCGACTCAGGGAAATACCAATGGGTTACCATTGGTGGATTGGGAGACTGTTACCTGCTCAAGGGAGGACGGGGGGCTTGGTGTTCGTAGCCTTGATTACATGAACAAGGCATTATTGGGCAAGCAGATTGCTCGTATCTTGGGTGACTGTGACAACCTGGCATGCTTGGTGATTAGAAAGATTTATGGATCTAACTCTTCTTTGCATGTGGTGACTTGAGGCAGGCCCCATCTCTTTTCTGGCGGGGCATTTGCAGTGTAGTGCAGGAACTATGCCAGTTCCTGAGATCGGTCATGGGGGATGGATCGGGGTTTAGATTCTGGGCTGATGATTGAAGCGAGAAAGGGATACTGGGAGGCAGGTTCCCACGATTGATGGCGTTGGCTACTGACCCAAGTTATTCAGTGATGAATCTGTGGGATGGCTACTCTTTTTTCCCCCAGTTTTGGTATGGCCTCTTGGATTAAAGAATGGAGGAGCTTATGACGATACTTACGGATCTAGAAGCAGTGGAGAGCCCTACAGAGGGTAGAGATTGTTCGAGATGGTGTGACGGGAGATTCTCGGTTCGCAAGGCCTACTTTGAAGGGTAGGATGGTTTTCGACCCTGGGGGATGTGTCACTGACTGCAGAAGACTCTAGGGATGGAAGATTCCCATGTGTGTAAAGATTTTCCGGTGGTTGTTCCGTGGAGGGAGGCTCCCAACATGTGGCAGGCTCTCACGAGTCATCCAGGTTGTCGATTCCATTTACCCTCATTGTATGTCGGAGATGGAGGATGCTGACCACCTCTTTTTTGGATGTGCGAGCTTTGCAGAGGCATGGATACGATTGAGAAACCTAAGGATTTGCCATGTGGAACCCTATGGGTTTCTGGGCCTCAATTGGTGACGATTGGCATGGCACATACATGGAGAGGTTGGTGCACATTGTTATGATTTGGGTGATCTGGTTTGCAAGAAATAGTGTGGTATTCCGTCACGAAGTCTCCAATACTGAGAAGATCGTGCGGCAAGCTAGGGCCTTGGCAAAGTTATGGAACAAGTAACATTTTATGACTACTTGTTTACATGCATGTAATTATGAAATTGGCAATTAATGGTGATTTTTTTTGGGCGCACACTTATGCGGTGGAAGCCCTTTTTCCTTTCAAAAAAAGAAAAGGGAATGAGTGTTATGTCTCTCAACCAAATGTGGGGCCAAACAAGCAGAGATTAAGGGCTAAAATTCACAAGGATGGAGAAAGGAGAACCTTGAGATAGCGAGGGGGGAGATGAGATGGAGTTGGCTTTCTGCTTGATGGATGTATCTTTTATCCTCACCACGAAACCCAACTTGGTGCGAATGACCTCTCTGTTGTTAGTGGGAACGATGAGGACGAACAAGGAAGGTGAATAGGATCTAGACACACCATCCCACTCTTGATGTGTTGATACATCTTGACCATTTCTCACCAGTATGAAACTATTTAATATGATAGGAATGAGCATGGGTCAGGCTTGGGATGGGCCCTATATTGGCCCAAGCCCAAGCACAATTAACAAATTGAACTTTGGGCCGGGCCGAAGCCCTAATTTGTTTTTTGTCAGCCCAAGCCCAAGCCCGGCCTAATTTTTATGGGTCAGACAGACTTGGGCCGGGCCGACCCGTATATACGATGGGCATTAGAAAGGCTGCAACAAAATGTAGCATGCAATATGCTGTTGCATTAAGCATTTACACCACCTGCAATCACTCAAAGAAATTTCTACTCAAGTTCAAGCTGCACATCAGTTGATCCAGGCAAAGTCTGATCTTGTGTATTTTCACGCATTATTTACCCATTTGGGTATGGTTTGTACTGATTTTTCTGCTTTGTTCATCAATCTCTTGAACAGATGCAAACCCACAAACATATCAATAGGTGGTTGATAAATAGAATCAATGCAGATCAACAAAAGGTGTCTGAAATTCCAGGATCATAACTTTGTTGCAGATCCAACGTGCATGCCATCTTCTTACAGAATATATCACCCAGATATATTTATTTTACAATAGACAAATGATATGTTCAATTTTTTATCCTAGTTGGTAAGAGATGAGGGATGTTCACTTCTCATGCTACATGATCTATAATAAATTCAACACTAAACAACAGCCGCATCTCCAACTAAGATTACCGACTATAATCCACAAGGTCCATGGACAATGAATTGACTAGATAGGACAAGATTAATTCCTTTCTCGGAGTCTAACTTGTGCACAAAAACATGCAGCACAAAAACGGTGGTTCCACGGTGTTGTTGCACGGCTTGGAGTTCAGCAGCCACCCCCGTGAAAGCTCCCCCTCCCCCGTCGGCGATTTAGGTAAAACCTTCATTCCACTAAAAAAAAGGTTAAAAGACGGCCATCCATTCCACTTTTTGATGCGTCCGAATTCACGTGCTTTTTTCCAAAATGATGGATGAAGCTTCATCCCAGTTCTATAGCACTTTTAATTCAAATTGCATATGCCATCAGCTCATAACAGATAACATTTGAGGTCGAGACCAACGGGATGAACTGACAGCAACTTGTCCCGGACAAGATACTGATGACGCAGGCCTTTCTCCTTCCTCCTCTTCTCCTCCAAGACCACCGAAGACAACCCGACAGGCCCAGCCCCAGCCCCCATTCCTCCTCCCTTCGCCATGGCTATCCTCTCCGCCTCCGCCCTGGCCGCCCTCTCCTACCACGCCAAACCCCCTCCCTCAATGAGTCCCCGGCCTCCCCCTCCTCGACGGGGACCCCTCTCTGGACCATGCCAACACCTCTCTCAAACCCAAATAGCGGGAAAATGTAGCATTAGAGACAAAGGGAAGCCCACGTACCCGGTGCGGACGAGCTTCAGGGGAGGTGACCACCGAGATGACGACGTCCGCCAACCTGCGGAGTCGTCTGGAGTCGGGAGGGTCGGAGCAGTCCGCCGCCGTGGAGAGCGCAGGCACGAATTTGTAAAAGATAAATCTCTAAACTCCAATTTAGTAATCCAGGTAAATATCAGTCTCTTATTTGAGAATTCATACAAAGACCAAATTTTTTATATTTTATCCAAAAAAATATTACCATGTGTGTTCATTGTGCAGTTTTACGGTTACGATGAAAATAAAAAAATGGAAAAATAGCAATAATTATTTTATAGTTGATAGCATTTTTACTAAGAATTGATGTATATGATTAAGTTTGGACAGCATAAAGTTCGTGCTCGATTAAACATGCGATAAAATGCAGTAAAAATAATTAGCAAAGGTAGATATATGCATATTAGCAAGCAACATGCTACATAAGATCAAAGAAAATGGAATGAGTGTCGTGTCTCTCAACCATATGTGGGGCCAAGCAAGCAGATAATAAGGGCTAAAACTCACTAAAGGAGAATCTTGAGATAGAGAGGTGGAGAGGGAGATGAGAGGCAGTTGGCTTTTTCGATCGCTGGGTGTATCTTTTATCCTCACCACGAGTCCCCAATTGGAGCGAACGACCTCTTTTGTTGTTATTGGGAATGACAAGAGCGGACAAGGAATGTGGACAGGATATAAACACACTATCCCATTCTTTTATGTGTCGATACATCCTGACCACTTCTCTTATGAAACTATTTAATATATTACATGTATTTTGTAAAAAACCATTCTTAAGGTAGCCTTTAGATGGAGGATTCTCTTGTAGATGAAACCATCACACTTTTGTGTGTTTTGGTGTTTGGATGGAGGGTTTGTTGTAATGCGATGTTACTGAAGTTTGGAAAAAGTGATTAGATGTTGAGCATTGTGTAATTCTTATATGACGAGATAGATGCCATACTGTAATGTTCTTTACTTAAATGGAAGAAAAATAAATGGGGTAGTTGATATATTAAGAGAGAGAGAGAGAGAAGTGTTGTCATGTGGGTCCTACAAGAAGTAGAATAAAATTTAGTCGGTAGGCCCTGTGGGGTAGAAAGGAAGTGTTTGGATGGAAACTCTAGGGAAGGCCTGGAGGCTTTGGGGGGGGGGCCTGGAATTCCCCTTGGTTTTCCTACATCCGAACATCCTAAATCTTTGAAATACAAATATATATTATATACTAAAGTTATGCTCCTTTCCGTCACTCACCTCTCAGGTCCTCTTTCATCTCGGTTATCTCCTTCCAAAGCTAGTCACAAGATACTCATTCACGATGTCTTCCACCTTCTTTGCTCCCAAAGGCATCCCACTTTCTCCGTTCCTGGAGGCATCAAGATTTATATCTCCAGATGTCATTTTTTTGTCCGCGCATGTCAAGGTTCAAGAAAGCAGTATGCGTATGCATTCGGATTGATCATTGAATAGTGATTAAGTGGTATACGGGGGCATATGCGGGGCGTATGTGGTTCTACACGATTTCCTATTTTTTAAAAAAATAAATATATACAAAAATATCTACAACAGAACTAAATTTATATATAATTATGGTCCAACAGAAGATCCAAGAAAAATAACTTTCATATAGAGCTTAAAACAATCTTTATCAATCAAATAACATTAGTTCAATTGAAAAGTTAGCGCATATAATAATTGACAACAATCACCAAAAATATGTAAGTATTCGAAAGAAAACCAAAATTTAACACAAATAACATTAGTAATGTACTACTTAAAATAGCATAAGAAAACAGAAATGTTCAGGCGACAATATTCTAACTGGTTAACTCCAATATGTAGAGGTGAGATTTGTAACTATGTATGTCTACTAAAATCAGGATACAATGGTATGATGTGCTTCTTAATAATAAATTAAGTGATCTAGCTTTTTGTCGCAACTTGTACACCAATGCATGTGAATATATATTTGTATAAATGCTTCTATTGTTGAATTCTAATGTCATTTATCCCCAACGTTATATTTATTACTAATTCTCCATTAAAAGTACCGAACTCTACATATACCTATTTATTGTATTAAAAATAACTATTAGTTGACTAAATTAGTTTACTAAATTATTGGTACGTTATTCCTTTTCTTCCTTCATGTTTACTCCAATCTCATAGTGCGACTACTTCGACGATGAATTTAAATGGTGATGGGATACTTGGTTGACATACATACAAAAATAAGGAATGAGGGTAAAACGAGTGTGCAATGTTATCTAAATTATGTCACATGAACAAATTATGATAAGTGGCACAAATCATACAATAAAAAACATGATACAAATAAAAAATGTGACACAAATCATACTATAACACACATTTTATACATACAACCGACACATTTTAGAACAATAATATGAAATAAGTGGCTTAAAAATCACATATAAAAAAATCTATCACATATAAAAAAAATCGCATATAAAAAATCACATATAAAAGAATCACATGAAAATCGCATTTAACTCAAAGCGAGCACACAAATGGCATATGCGGCCGCATGAACCACATAAGCATCATGGGTGCATAACTAGAGGCTTCATGAAAGCGATGCGGTGAAGATGCCGCATAAGCATATGCGGCTACATATGCGGTCGCATAGGCCGCTCTCGTAAACATTGGCACATGCTACTCTGCTTCAAATGGCACTTTGCTTTTATATCTTGTGAATACATCTAGCCTTATCTCTCCGAATGTTGTTCTCTTCTCTTTTGCCGACATGTTAGAATGACTCAGAAAGATGGTGTTAATTTCTTCTTGGCAACTTTTACTATGATGCCTTTCCGCTTTCTTTCTTTCTTTTTCCACTTTATTTGTCTTTATAATCGCTAAAATGAGCCTTGTTCATTGTCCTATGTAGGTGATCGATTGCAGTGATGGCTTGTCTGTTATGTCTGTGTCATCTCTTTCTGACAAATTCCTTTAAAATGTCATCCACTTTCTTCGTCTTCACAATCAATCACAACAAGACATCACTCTCCCTGTATAGGGCAATCGATCGTAACCATGCTAGCTTCACCCTCTTCGTTCTAGCGATTAGTTGGTTTACGATGTCATATATAATCTCTACATCTCGATGATCTAACACTTCGAGCACAATTGATGAAGGTGAGGGGGCCCTGACCTTGTATGTTTGTTGTCTTTTGTAAGTGTTTTTTTTGGTTCGATTACATTTTGATACTCAAGAACCATTCTAATTTAGATCCACACTTATGAACCTTTTTTATTCTTTTGTGAGATCCTCTCGCCAATCTCTTGTACATCTCCAACATCATCGTCGATCGAACCCCACCGTCTCCATCTCTCCCACCTTCCTTGCAGCACACTCCATATTCGATGCCAACCCATCATGTGAAACTACATGCGTTCACCCAACCTTGAAGCACCCATGATCCTTTGTGATCTTCTCCAACCAGTCCCATCGCCACCCATTTCAATCCCACCCTCCTCATTAAGAAGCCGTTGTTGAATCAGAAAGCCACATCGGCGGTCGTGTGCACTCACAAGGCGAGGTGCACAGTTGTTGTGATGATCGATCACGACATCCAATTAACTCAGACAACAATCAACCCACAACAAATAATAAGGCAATCAATGCAAAGCGGATCAAATTTTATTATAAACTTTACAAATAAAAGTCTGTAGTAGACAAGTACGGATAAGATGTCGAACAAAGGGAACAAGCTAATGTAGGAGGTATTATTATTTATCTTTAAATAATAATGTATATATTGTATATATTAAGCTGCACAATATTTACTTAATGTTTTTGTAGATTTTTTATTATTTGTTTTTCTGAATTTTTTATATTTATTTTTAATTATATATTTTGTAATTTTTATATTTTTTTCTTTTTTAATTTTGTGATCTTTATTTTCTTTTTCTTTTTAATACATAAAAGGTGTATATTATATGGAATATGTAATAATATGTATAATATAGGATATATGTAATATATATAATATATAAAAATCAGAAAATACCAACAAGAACATAACTTTTTATTTTTTAAGTGTGAAAATAACTTTTAGTATAAAAAATTAATAATAATATCAAGTGTATATAATAATATATGTGTATGTATAAGAAATATAGGGCATTCTATTTATAAATATAGCTATATATAGTTAAAAATCATAAAATAAAAATACTTTTGTGTTTTTCAAATATTGTTCTATTCTTTGATTTTTTGGGAAATTTTTCTTAATTTTTATCTTTAAATTTCAAAATATGTAAAATCATGGACTATATTAATAAGTTGAATTATTTTGAGATTTAAAAATATAGAATGGGTCCAAAATTTCTCAAAACTATTTTTTAATATATAGTAATATGTATATAGAAAATTATAAGTTAGAAAATTATTTTTTGGGTTTTTTAAAAATATTTTAAAGTTTTTAAGGTTAGCAGGGTTTGTGATTTGTTAGTGTTCTTTTATATTTTTTTATTTGTAGTGATAAAATACAATAATAAACAATATTTTATTTTTTTGGATTTTTAATGAGCTTTTATAATTTCGTATTTTTTAAGTCAAAATAAGAAATAAAAGTACTCTTTTTATTTTTAATAAATAGCAAATACAAGAAAAATGCTAAATTAAAAATATGGCATGAATAAGCATCTAATCAGAAATTTATCCATATTTTTGCACACTTTTTGGAGCATAGGAGCTATTTTATAGAAACTAGAAAAATAAAAATAAAAATCAATAAGCCAATATGGGCGTATTTACAATATTAAATAAAGATGAGGTGTTACTTGCAAAATACCCAAAACTTTTGAACTGAAATTTGATTTTTAAATATTAAATAACAATTACAGAAATTGGAGGGGCATACATGAAATTTGTCCACTCACTGGGCACCCATGTGAGGTGAGTTGGCGTTGGACCAATATGCAATATTTAATAATCACAAGGGTTCCTTAGTAATTTTTTCCAAAAAGTTAACACTCGCTTAATATTTATAGGAATCTTTAATAAATACAAAAAAGGAAGAGGGGGTTTGTGTTATTTACCCCACTTATGGACCCTTCATCCAAACGCTCGCTTTATGACGCGTGGTGAATCCTACGCTCGAGGGAGGACGACGCTTCAACTGTCTTGGACAAACGAGATTAGAGATGGCATTCTGTTCTTGATCAAACGTCGTTCAAGGTCATTGGAAGAACCACCTAAGGACACTAGTGGGTTGAGCTTGATCTCTTCGTGCTCCTGCCTCCGGTGTCTTCTCCGAGTTTTAATGATGGCTATGGCTTGTTGTTGTTCTTCTGCATGTGCAGGTACGCTACGATGAGGCCCGGATGGTGGCGATGATGATATGGAGCGATGGTTGTTCAACTTTGACCTAGAGCTTCTCCAAGTGATTTAGTGAGTTCCAGATGGCTCGTTAAGTATTGTAACCTGCACCAAAAGATTCCTTGGCTCGCAACAAGTCGCCATGACCAAGTGGTGAAGCTGAAATGCTAGGGAGGTGGTGTGGCAATACAGCTCCGACGAACGACAGAGGGTGGAGCGTGATTCTCATATCCACAGTCGGACTTGGCTTGAATGTGAGGGAAAATGCGGAGAACACAAAGGGGTCTAAAAGTGAGGTGGAAATCAGTTCGAGGGATAGTCGATCATGATTGGATTTTGTTTAGGAGTTTAAACTCCATGTAAAAAATGGGTTTTGGATTAACCCTAAATTACGAGCATAGAGCGAAAATTAAATGCGGAAATGTAAATTAAACCTAAGATTTATCTAATATGCGAAAGAAACGGCCTCGATTTTGCTGGGAGGGCCAAGGAAGCTGTACCTATTGGTGGTGCTCCGACGGTGAAATTGGATTGCCTCCTCCGTGACTCATCCTCGCTGCAGCTCAATCAATCCTTGTGCTGTCACCAAGTGGATGCATCATATCATAACTGAGGGGCTAAAATCGAAGAAGAGGGGTGAATAAATTTAGAAAAATCGAGAAGGGCTTTATCTATAGACAGAATGACGAGGGAAGTCGCGGCCAAAAAAACTCATAAATTGATGAAGATCGATTTGATATTAAGCTTGGGCGTGAATCAAGGAGATCAAATCTCCACAATTCGCACAACACGCCAATGTAGAGCATGATTGAGTTTAGCGGGAAAAAGGAGGAAAAGAGGGGATTCGACATTTTATCAAGTCAGAAAGAAAAAGGGGGCAAGTGACTTAGGTCAACACTCGAATGAATCTAGATGGTCCACAAGGACCAACCAGATAATTAGAAGTTAAAAATGCCTTGTAAATTCATTTAAAATAACAAGTTAATTAATTAATTTTTTGTTAAAACATACAAAATGTTTGTAATTTAATATAGTATTTAATGCCTTTTTATTTTTAAAACTTTAATTATTATAGGTTAATATTTACATGTATGAATATGGGTAAATGTACTTGTATTTTGGTATTTTTATTTTAAATTTGCATTGTATATTTTATTATATATATTGATTTTTTTCTATATTTTTAATTTACTTAAATATGTATTTAGAAATTTTTGTTGTACTTTTTGAATTTATTTGTATACTTAATCAATTATGTACTTATATTTTATAGGTATATATAAGTATATTTTATCTATGTATTGGAATACATTATTAATTTTATTTCCTTTCATAGTTTTATTTTTATTTTAATTATGTAAATATGTTTTGAATAATATTTACAATTTTATAAAAATAAAATAAAGGGAAAAATACAAAGACTAAATACATTGAATATAATATACATGTATATTGCACAATGGGGGCCGAAAATATAACTTTTGCATCTTAACTCTAAATTGAATGAAATCACCTTCATTAAATAGCTTATTCAATTTTATGATTAATAAAATGTGAGTTCGGTAATTTTTTAATCTGTATGGTGAAGACACAGGTCTGTAAAATTTGCTTTGTGACTTTTTATTTTGTTTGTCTTGTGCACATTGTGCATTATTTTTTTATTGTCTTGTGCACACTGTGCATTATTTTTTAGTGAAATCAATTGCGTATTTTTCTTTGTATTTTTATGTACAACATTCATGTTGAGGATTTTATTATTTGATATATATAAATAATAGAATAAAATAGGTCCCAATATGCAATTATAGATGCATTTAAAATTAGGATTTTTATGTATTTTATGTACAAATTCTCTATCCTATCTCTTCTTACTTTATTCCTTGTTGACTAAGTCATCATGATGACTGGGTCTCGAGGTTTAGAGTCACTCGGTGTCTTTTACACTTCATTCCTTTTTCTTTTATTTCTTTATTCTTTTATTTTAGAATTAAATACATTATTTATACAATGTTTTATGCATTATTTTATATAATTTACGTAGTGTTATTTCTCACAGATTGTTGATAAAGGTGTTGAAATGGAGATTCATCACCCCCTGTACTTTCCTTTGCCAGTCCCTAGCATATACTTATGTCTATAAGTATAGAAAAAATAAAGAAAAGAAAAGAAAAGGAATTGGATTGATTTTAACTCTTAAGATTATCTTCATAAAGTCAAAGTTTGGAGCTCAGTTGAACCTTTAAAAATTAGGATTGGTCAGAATCTCATAGGGAATCAAACTTGAAATATAACAACCTCTAAGAACTACCAAACTCTGCTCAAGTCTCCTCAAAAGCCAGGTCAGAACAAGTCTATGTCATACACAGTCCCATATAACTATAAGTCTATCTTGTACAGTGTGAGTGATATGTAGCTCCTCTCGGCTGAAGCGGCAAAAGACATGCTTCTCGAACATGGTGACCCTAATTCCCCAATCCAACAACTCTTTCCTTGAGAAGCGGGGTATTCCCTTCTAAGTTCGAGTGCAACCAGCTCAAGAAGAGGAGGTAGAGAAGAGAATGGATCGTAGCCAATGTATCTATTTATCTTGGGATGCTTGACCAATGCAGCCAAGACATTCGACTGCAGGTTCACATGTACCTTTGACTTTGAAGCTTAGGCTTGCTTATTGAATACATATATACATACTTCGACGAGAATTGATTTTTCTTTTATTTTTATAATACTATTTACAATAGCATTTACATAAGGACTTTTCCTCTTGAGTCAGTAGATTATCCCTCTTTTGAAGCATTATTGCAACCAACAACAACTGTCATTAGACCTCATGGCTACTAGATCTGGTTGGGGCACGATGGCTATAGGCTTGTGACTTCGTATGTTTCCATTCACTTGTATCTCGTGTCGATAAATCCATCCCTATACCACTTCAACTGAGTTGCACAAGATGTCAGGTGCAAGTGTGCAAGTTAGGTCACTGTCGATAAGAGTCATGCATGTGTCTCGAAATATTTTACTTAGGCAGTCAAGACAACTCTGAACCTAGTCTTGTGGTCTCAAAGAATTAAGTTTAGTAGACTTAAAGCACCTCAACTCCAGTACCTATAAGATTTCAGTGATTAAATGGATAAAGGTCCAACCAAGTTCACTTCGGATGTTATTTAAACTATTTCAATAATCGGTATCAATCTGAAAAATGTAAATGCTATGTGTCATGCAAAAAAATATTTTTTTTGAGAAGCAAATTTCTGATTTTAAAATTTTTATGGATTTTTGAAAAATGCTTGCAATTTTTTATGCAAGTTTGTGAAAATATTTTGCAAATTTTTATATGGGTTTTGGAATTTTGCATTTTTAGGGATTTTCAAAAACAAAAATGTTAGAAAAAGAATTATGTGCAGATATTTAAACGAGAGCGCTTTTGTATTTACAAGAATTCGGTGAAGAATTCATATTGATTGTTTATAGGTTTGTATACACTATTTGTAAAAATTTATTTGCTTAAGTTATGCACATTATTCTCAAAATAATTTTAAAATATCTTGACAAACATTTTGTAAACTTTATTTTTACAAATGATTTGACAAATAATTGTTATAAACATTTACAAAATTTGAAAACCATTTTACAAAGATTTTTCAAACAGCATCTATAGAATTTTCAAAGTATTTTTGCAACTATTTTCCAAATCATTTACAAATAGATTTTCAAACATTTTTTTCAAATGAATGAAAGAAATTTTTACAAACAAAATATTTTTACAAAGGTTTGAAGTATTTTAAAAAATATTTTTCAAACAGTTTCAAAAGATTTTTCAAAGTATTTTCAACCATTTTCAAACATTTTGTAAAATATTTTTTACTGGTTTACTAATCAATATATACAAAGAATTTGATATGTGTTTAGCATTTATTAGTTGGCAATATTATTGGAAATACGAAAGTACGAGTTATAGCTAAACTATATACAACGTATGTACGACCCCCTATACTTAGCTTGAGTTATGTCCTCATAGGTCGGATAGAAAAAAGAAGACATAACTCATGCTAAGTATAGAAAAAGTCTATACTACAATGATTGAATAAAGAATGAGAAGTTGACCATCCCCCCAATACTTTGGATCAATTAATATTAAGTATAACAGACTATGTACAAAGCATGGTGGAAATAAATAAATCATCGAATTGGCCTGTCTCATTCTATACTTAGGGTAACCCTAAGTATATACATAATATCAAGAGTTGAGGAGACATGCGGAGGATCAAAGAATGAACACCCGTATACACTCATCCACCCTATAGTTGGGATGAGGCATATCCTAAGTATAGCGATGATGAATGGGATGAGTAAAACTAATAGAAGAATGAAAGAATGGAATTCGAAAAGAAGATAAGTAGAAAAGGATCACTTAATTAAAATGTTTTTGTACGCCTGTCTGAATCTACTAATGATGTGACTTGAATTTCCACTTGGTAGACCACATGTATTGAATCCACAATAAACATGAATATATCATGATCGAGATATGGCTTCAGTAGCTGTTCGTTTATCATGAAAGGTTGTGCATCAACAGAAAAATCGAATATCACAATACTTCTATTGTCACACACATAGAAACGACACTATCCATTTGCTTTTCAGCTTCCATGGGAAAAGTTTCAACTTTGCATCGAACAAACAAATATTCTGACCAATTTTGAAAGTCTTCTACGGATATGCTTGTTGTGTCACTTCTTGACTTTCTCCTTATGCATCAGGCTGCTGTTATATGCATAGTCTCTAAATTCTATTAATCTATTCAGATCAAGTTTTTTTATCGACCTTCTTGGAATCCAAATTACAGACATTTATTGCCCATAAAGATTTGTGAATCAGTTCCACTTGAAAATGGCATGGTTTGTCATAAACTAGGCAATAGGGAGACATTCCCAAGAGTAACGTGTACGCAATACGATAGGCCCAGAGAACTGAGTCGAGCAGTTGAGAATAATTCTTCATATCGGGTTGTATAAGCTTCTGAAGAATTGTCTTAATCTCCCTATTTGAACACTCTGCCATGCCATTGGACTGTGGGTGGTATGGAGAAGCTACATGATGTTCAATGCATTATTCTTGGGTCAGCTTCTTCACTTCTCTGATAAAATGGATACCACCATCTAATATCAAAAGCTTTAGAATCCTGAACCTTGTAATGATGTATTCTTTCTAGAATCGACAGACAGTACAACTATCAGCAACTCGAGTTGGGATAGCCTCCACCCACTGACTAACATAGTCGACAATGAGTAAGATATATTCAAATCCTTGTCTTTTGGGAAATGAGTCCATGAAGTCAGCGCCTCACACATCAAACATGACTGATATATGAATGTATTTCAAGGGCATTGTGTCTCTCAATTCAATAGTTCCACGCATTTTCTGACAGTCAGTGCAGCATTTCAAAAAGTCTTAAGCGTCTTTGAAGATAGTCGGCTACCAGAGGCTGCATTGGAGAACTTTCATTACCATTATTTTCCCAGAATGGTCTCCTCTTGATTCTCAATTATGATAATGTTCGAGAGCACTGTGGACCTCATCTCGAGGAATGGACCTTCTCCGGACGCAATCTGCCCTCTCACGAAATAAATATGGATCCTCCTACTGATAGAAATGAATATCAGATAAAGACATGACAACTTTCAGCTTCATCCAATCTTGTGGATTTCTTTTGGAAACAATATAATTCACAATATCAAAAACTAGGGGAGTGATGTGACTGACAAAATTGCTTCATCTGGGGAAGTTTATAGGATAGGTATCATGCTTTGCTCAGGAGTATCTGGCTCTGATAGTATTAAAAGATGATCCGCCACCATAATTTTTAATTCCAGGCTTGTCTCTGATTTCAAGATCGAATTCCTGGAGCAAAAGGATCCATCTGATGAGTCTCGGTTTGGCATCCTTCTTGATTTGCAAGTATTTGATGGCAGAATGGTTAGTGTAAACTATGACTATCTAAGCAAGTGAGATCTAAATTTCTTTAGAGCAAATACAACTGTTAGCAGCTCTTTTTCAGTGATTGTGTAATGAGCTTCATCTAGTGTCTTGCTTGCATGGTGAATAACATATGGTAATCTGTCTCTCCTATGTCCCAAAACTGCTCCAATGGCATAATCAGAAGCATCTGTCATGATCTCAAATGGTAGAGACCAATTTGGCGGCAGAAGGACAGGTCCTGAGTGATTAATTTTTTCAACTGATTGAAGGATTAGAGGACTCTAGCATCTACAATGAAATCTGCCTTCTTGACCAAAATTTCAGTCAGCAGTCGAGCAATTTTGCTGAAGTATTTTATGAATCTTCGATAGAAACCCACATGCCCAATGAATGATCGGACTTGCTTCAAATTTGTAGGTGGCTCGAGCTTGAAAATCACGTCCACCTTAGCAGGATCAACATCCATGCCATGTTTAGAGATGATATGGCCGAACACGATCCCTTTAGTCACCACGAAGTGACTCTTTTCCCAGAGAGCACCGGGTCCACTTCACAGCATTTCTTCAATACTCGGTCTAAATTTGAAAGGCACTAATCAAAGCTATCGCCGTAGACCAAGAAGTTGTCCATGAAAACCTTGATAAAACTACCAACCATATCTGCAAATGCTGCCAACATTCATCACTGGAATGTCGATGGAGCATTACACAGTCGAATGACATTCTGTGGAAGGCATACGTCCCAAATGGACATGTGAAGGTGGTTTTCTCTTAATCTTCAAAAGAAATTGCGACCTGATTGTAACCAGAGTATCCGACCAACAAATAGAAATATTCCTTCGTGACCAGTCTTTTGACTATCTGGTCGATGAAGGGGAGTAGAAAAGGACCTTCTTGGTCTCTAGATTCAGGCGCCTGTAACCCACATAGATGCACTAAGAAGTTGGAACTCTCTCTCCTTTATCATTCTTCACCATGGTGATTCTTGATTTTTTGGGAACTACATGCATGGGATTCACCCATTTTGAGTCGGAAATGGGATATATGAATCTGCATAACAGCATTTAGTGATTTCATTCATAACAATCTCCTGGAGATTGGCATTCAATCTGCGTTGAAATTCATAGGATGGCTTGTTGTCTTCCTCAAGGTGGATGTGATGGGAATACGGTGAAGGATTAATTCCATGTAGATCTGAAATTTTCCAGCACATGACCTTGCGGTTTCTCTCCAGAACCTCAAGCAGACGAGATTCTTGTTCCTTGGTCAGCTATGAATTGATAATGACCGGGAACATATTCTGCGCACTCGCAAGAAAGTCATATTTCATGTTTGCCGGAAGTGGTTTTAGCTCAGGTGGAGTCTGAATCATCTCAGTGGCTACTTCAGCAATTGTGTAGGGTGGTGTTGTCAGTTCCATCACTGTCATCCATAGGCATTTCAAATTTTGAATTCAGTGCTGAATAGAATTTTTCAATGATTTCATTTTGTTCACAAAAATCTTCAATAATGTCCTCTTGCTCCATGAAAGACGGTGGCCAACAATCAGTTCTTCTGGAAAACAACGAGGATCTCATCTTTGAAGATAGAAGAGAATTCGATTATGACGTTGTTGAAGAGGATTTTGCACAGGTCTAGATATGTGCCATGACAAGGTGGAGACACATTCACTACGGTGGCCCACGAGAAACCCAACTTCAGACAACAATTAACCCACAAATAAATCAAAACATGAAAATAACATGTGAAGTTAAAATATATTATATTTAACACTACAAAATGTACGTATAGTGTAAGTAGTGTAGAGTATCGAACACAGGGAGCAAATTAGATAGATCGAGCAATGAAATGCACAAAAGTGATTGCGTAATCATTGAGTGGGTTTCTAATTTTGTATTTTTTATTTTATTTTTGTTTTATATTTTATATTTTGTTTGTAATTTTATATTTTATATTTTCCTTTTTATATTTTTGTTTTTAACTTATTTTTCTTTTAATTAAATAGTATATGATATATAAGAGTCTATATACACTATAAGGCGATATAGATATAAGTATAACTCAAAATAACTAAAAAATACCGAATTAAATATTTTTGGATTTTAAATATCTTTTTACTATGATTGTGTTTTTAGTGAATTTTGATAATTTTTATGTATCTATAAAGTAAAAAATATCGCAGATCAAGATTTAATAAATAACCGAAATTGAAATGAAGAGGAAAAATATCAAATTAGATCCAAAATTCTACAAATCAAATTTAATAGGTAGATCAAAATATAAATAAAATTACATAATAGAAATATATATATTTTAATGATTTTTAGGAATTTTTTCTTTTTATAATGGATTTTGGAGCTATTTGATTTTTTATATATTTTCTTTTCTATTTTTAGATTTTTTATTTTTGGAGTTAGAAAATAAATAACAACACAAAATATATATTTTTGGAATTTTCAAAAAGATTTTATATTTTTGAGGTCTTTTATACTATAGACAGGGCAAAAATGTGCTCAAAATGATTTTTATAGACTATTAAAATGTCTTAAATTGCAAAAATAAATAAATGATGTGAAAATGTGTGCAATCAAGAGCCTACACCTATTTTTTGGTAATTTTTGGAGAAGAAAAACTATATTTAATAAATAGAGGAAATGCACAAAAATGCCTGTTCTGGTAGGGGCATATGTGTAAATAAAATAAAGTATAAGGGCCTTGATGTAATTTTCACAAAATTATAACGCGTGAATAACTATTTTTAGGGCCAAGTCAAAATACAATAAGTTACAGGGCCTACATGCAAAATTTCCACCTCACATAGGACCGCACGTGAGGTGAGCGGTACAGAGTGAAATACAAATATGAAAAGTTCAGGGGCCTTCTTTCAAATATTACAAAACTATGAAAAGAATAAATGAAAGCTTATGTGCTAAATATTAAATATAAAAACTTGCTGGGTTTAATTTACAAAATACTCAACAAGAGCGAGAGCGAACGACGAAGATCTCTTCACTAATCCACACGACGATCCCGCAAGGCACTATGACGCTTCACCAACAAATGGTCGGGATTAAATCCCAGCTGCTGATCTGATGGCTGCACCAAAGTGCATCGGACGGTGGAGGGAAACTTAGGGAACGAGGCTCAATCTAACGATCTTGGACCTCCCTAGAAGAACATGGAAGCACAGGCCGATGGATGAACTTCGTCTGGCGGTGTTGGCTTGCTCCGACCACCTCCAAGAGGCGCAAAACATCACCCAAGAACTTCCGCGTCTGCTGGTGGAGACAGAATATCTCTTGGAGGTCTGGTGACGACATACGAGATCAGGGAAGAAGCGGGCTCCACGTACCTCAAGTGGATCATAAAATTGACCCCCAATGGGTCCTTTGGCCTCCACAACCTGCAAGAAGATCAAGCGCAAGAAAACAACAGGCCATGGGGGCTTTATTTGGTGGAAAGGGGCGAAGTGGGATGCGACGGAGGTGCTTCCGGTGAGCGGCGTAGATAAAGCACCGAGGCTTCGATCCAGGTGGATTCAAAGGGAGTGGAGATGTGTGGGGCATAAGGAAGCAAAAGGTCAAGATGTGAAGTGGTATAGTGGGTCGGAAACGAGTGAGATTGGGTGGCGGAGCAGAGCTCCGCCGTATGCGGTCGGGTTTTTAAGATAATATAGTGGATCAAACACAAAATAATTTGCGGAAATTAAAAGCTAAGAATGACATCTACCTAAAGAATAAAAGAAAACAAACCTCAAATCGTCGGAGCAATGAGATGGAATCGCCTGGAGCAGAGCTCCAGCGATGGTTGGGTACCGCCTCCGTGACGCTTCTCCACGCTGCTAGTCAGCGAGGCGAGCATGTTGTCACCTCAATCGAGCCTCAGAATACAAAAAGGAGGGGGAGGAACGGGATAGAGGGGAACCAAAATGAGAGAAGAAGGTTGGAGGAGGTTTTGTACAAGATGGGCAAGCGTGAAGGAAGATCAAGGGACAACGGGTGGAGCAGAGCTCCAATCCTTGATTAAACGTGTAGGTGTGTAAGAGCATGGATCGAGGACAAAAAGGCATGAAGGGATTGAGGCAAATAAGTGAAAGACTCGGTGGGGAGAATTCTATGAAGTTGGAGTCAAACGAGATCTGACAGAATGGCAGGTGTAGGCCAGCTAGTTGACCGAGGTCAACTAGCAGAGCCTCCTAGTTGGTCCACGTGGACCACAAAAAAACCTACCTGAAAATCATTTAAAAAATTCATATTATTTATTAAATGATTTTATTAAAATAAATTTATAAAATAAAAGTTATTTCTTATTTTCTTTATTATTTTATTATGATTTTTATTTATTTTTTCGAGGTGTTTAATTACAAGTTAATTTTTAGGGTTCCATTATAGGTATATTCACCTATGTTTAGGTCTTTTATTTTTTAAATTTTGAATTTATTATTTTATTTTCTTATTTTATATATTTATAACTTGTTTTTATATATGTAAATATATTTTTACTATATTTTGATGAAGTAATATATATACTTAAATAAATAAGGTTATAAATATATAGGTGTAAGAATAAGTATTTCATATGTGTATTTTATATACAAACTTTATTTTAATGTTTTCTTTATGGTTTTACTTTAGTTTTAATATGTACATATGTTATAAATAATATTTATAAAATTATAAAAAAAAATAAAATTATAAATAATAAAGAATAAATAAAATGATTATTTTATTTAGGGATATTGTACAATAGGGGTCCCTTAACTCCTTAACTCCAAAAATATATGAAACCACCTTCATTAATAACTCCAAACTTTCACACCTTAACTCCAACTTTCGGGGATATTCGGGGATATTGTAAAGTAGGGGTCCCTTAACTCCTAACTTTCGCACCTTAACTCCAAAAAATATGAAACCACCTTCATTAAACAACTTATTAAAAGTTATATAAATTAAAGTAATTTTGGTACATTTTGAGCTTTTATTTGAGAGATATGGATATGTGAAGTTGGGATTTTGGCTTTTTATTTAGGGTATAAAAAATACACTGCATATTATTTTTCTATGGAATCAATTTTTTTATTTTTCTATATATTATTATCATCTACAACTTTCGTGTACAATGCTTCTTTATCTGATGAATAAAAAGTGGAAAACAAAATGGGCCGCAAAAATGCATTATTCATGAATTAGAGAATAGGGATTTATTGGATTTATTGGCCTTTATCTCCCCGTACTTTATTCCTTGTCGACACAGTCATCAAGATGCCTGGGTCTTGGGGTTTAGGGTCATAAAATATCTTTGACATTTTATTATTTTTCTTTTCTTTTCTTTATTCTATAATTTTGGCACTAAAAGTATTTTACATAGCATTTATACAACAAAGAATGAATGTTAATTTGTACAATTTAATGCTATTTACATGCATTTGCTATGGCTTTTAAGGCCAAAATAGTAGAATAAATGTGATGAAATGGAGATTCACCAGATGTCCATTCCTTCCTTAGTGGAGAGGAATTCATTGGTCTCAATAGCATCCATGAACATATTTGTATCTCTGATTTCTGCTAGAAAGTCACAGTCTTCTGTTCTCTATTCTGTAGGCTCACTCGCATCTGGTGCAGACTTTGACGATTTCGGCACTTGGATCATCTTGATAGGCACCTTATCTTGTTGGAAGGAAAGGTGATTTGTCCATTGCCATAGTCTACCACTGCTTCGGTTCTTCGAAGGAACGACCGTTCAAGTATGATCGGGTTATGCAGTAAAGGAGCTAAGGTGTCCATGTCCAATTTAATGAAGTCCATCGAGAACTGCATCCCTTGAATTGTGACGATGACATACTCCAGAATGCCCCTAGGCCACTTGATGGATGTATCTGCAAACTACAGAATCATTCTGGTCGAGTTGAGAGGACCCAACCCTAATTCTTTCAGCAGTGAAATAAGTATCATATTGATGGACGATCTGCTGTCAAGAAGTGTTTGGTCGAACTCTTGATCGAACATCCGGAATCTTATGAGAGGATCTCCCATGTCTTTCTTTTTGCTTGGGAGATTGTCGATTGCATTGACTGTATCTATAGTCAGAATGCCTTTCACATTTCTTTATCTGGCTCAACGCGACTTCTCTTTAAAGTACATGCTTCCTTCAGTCCTTTCTTGATATTTGGAATGTACTTAATGACCATCAGTAGAGACATCTCAAAAACAAGATTCTGAATTATTTCGACCACATCGGAGTTAGAGAAGGTAGTTTCCAAATTTCTATTTTTTGGATTTTTACATAGCTTCAGGAAATGGAATAGTTACAAGACCAAAAGAATTGTTCTTATTTACATCAAAATAAATGTCCATATCTTGTTGTACAAATGGATGGCAAAAAGGAGTGTCTTCCTCCATAAGAGGTGGGCATACCAGAAATACAGATGGGGCTCCATCGACCGGCACTGGATTGGCTGCAGGTGCGATCCTCTTCATTGCTTACACGATGTTGCTTTGACTGTCGCTATCTTTTTGTTCTTTTTGGTTTTGCTGATTTTTTTGGCCTTTTATTTCTGATGCTTCTCCTCCTCCTCCTCCTTTTTCCTCACCCGATGTGACTATTGGATATACTGATGCAGAAGATCACCAGTAGAAGCTCTATTCTTCCCCTTCAGGGTGGCAGATGGCTGCAGAGTTCTATCACTCTTGAGAGCGACAACACTAGATAAAAACATTATCAACACAACTGACTCTGTTAGATTGGATGGAAAATCGCGTACTGCATGTTCACTTTTTCTAAAATTATTGGGATTTGCCTCCACCTATGCCAAAATAGGAGTTTTAGTAACGGTGAGGTCATCTAGCTTCTAGCTCACTTCTGCGAGTTTCTTCACCAACTGAACCAAGCAGTCCAAAGCGGGGTTCACAAGAACAGCCTCGAATGGTTCAATATGATGTTCACGTTGAGTCTGTGGATGATGTGAAGGTCGTTGGTAGGAATAGTAAGAATTATACTAGGAAGAATGATATTGATGGTGTTGTTGATATGGAGCAACCATGTGCTCCTGATATGTCTAGTTCTAACATACGATGGTTGTTAGTGCTGACTCTATCTCCAGTGATGTGGAACGATGGTGACATCGGTGCTAAGGTTGTTGGTTATTCTGGACAAATCTCCCTCCTTTACGTTGAGGGAATGGGAGAGAATATGGATACTATCCCTATTGATGTTTGCCTGGACGGGCCAGTTGTGCATCATTTGTTGATACACCATTCACCTCCTGAATGAGAGGTGGAGGTGGAGAACATGGATCAAGAATGATCCGAAACTCAGGTTTGTACACAACCAACTGCTGATGCGAATGTTGTGGCGATGTTGGCTCGAGGGCTTGCACGTAGTACACGTGATGGAACATTGGTTGCGTTGGAATCTGCTAAGGAGGCTAATGCAGTGATGGAACCGTCTCGACAAAGTCGTGATTGATGCAGAAACCGATTGGTAATATCCAATTGTTCTCACCACCAGATCCAACCGCATAGTGATATAATCCAATTTGTCCAGATTTTGAGTCCTCTGTTCGATCACAACTAAATTTTCATGGTCCTGTGATCATTTCTCAATAATGTCCACTTTGGACAGGTGGCCCCCATGATACTCAGGTTGGAGCTCTCGTGTCTGTCTGGATCATGAGATGTCGCCATATGAACTAGCTTTTGGTAAATCTGTGGCTGACACTGATATGCTTGAGACGACGACAAGGTGGCCTGTCCTTCGACCATCTCCTCAAAGATCTGTCAAACGATGTCTTTGTCTTTGTTAAAATGTGACCCTCCACAAGAGACTTCTACGAGCCTCTAGCTTTCGAGAGTAAGTCTCACAAAGAAGTGTAGGACCAGACTGGTCCAAGGAATATCGTTATGGGGACACTTCTCCTGTAAAATCTGTGAAACGCTCCCAAACTTCATGGATGGATTCGTGCATGGCTTGGGAGAAATTGGCAATTCTGACTCGCATCTGATTGAGCCAACCGAGAGGGTAGAATTCATGGCGAAATGCTAACTTGAGCTCCTCCCAGGTCATGACGACCTTCATCAGATGATTGATCCAGTGAAGCGCCTTATCTTGAAGGCTGAATGGAAACACTGGCATCTTGACTATGCTTGACGGTATGTTAGGATAGTGTGTAGTTTCACAGATGTGAGCAAATTATTGCAGATGGATGTAAGGTTCTTTATTTGTGTTCTTGTAGATAGTGGGAAGAAGTGCCAAGAACTGAGGCTAAGATCGAAATGTGCACGGACCGATGGATCTTGGATACACTCGGTCATCTGGCCTGCACCAGGGTTGTATGTCTCATTGATAGTAGGCTTGGGTCTATCTCCTATTGGCTCATCTGTTGGACCTTCATGTGGTCCATCTTCTCGTTCTTTCTCAAACCCTCCTCCTCCTCCTCCTCCTCCTCCTTGTTTTCTCTTCCTCTCCTCATATCATTGAGCATCTCTTGGAAGGCAACCTGGGCCAATGTCTGGTCTGTGTGCTGCTGCTGAATTGCCTGAATGGACGTAAGAAGCTGGACATTCACTACATTCTGATCCGGCTCCTGGCCTTGTTGTGGTTGTGAATGCTGAGGTCCCTTCCCTTTTCCTGTGGGAGCCATGTCTGAATCTAAATATGAAAGTATCTTTGGCTCCAGATGGGTGTTTTGGTTTGCACATAAAATAATGCCTTGATAAGTCTGAATTGAAGCACCCGATGTAGAGAAGTGTTATGTGTTAAGGTCAACATATAACTTCATTAATTATGGAGATGTGTATGGAGTGAAGTCTATTTCCATTCAAATGGGCAGAGTTCAGGAAAAGAATGATATCGGATTATTGAAGAATTCAGGGAGTATGGAGAGCGGTTCGCAAACTCCGAACGAGATTCTCGTGAATCGCCAAAAATTATTAGAGATGTCAGCTACATGGAATCTATATGGGTGTCAGCAAAGTCCTGACAAAGACATCCATGAGTCACCATCTTGAAGGTCAAAAGGGAGGTCGAGAATGGATGAATGATAGGGTGTTGAACAAGGAACAAAAGGAGTGTAAAGTAGTAGAATGGTTTGAAGTGAGCGGGGTTCAAAGTGAACAATAACAGATGAAATGAAAATGGCACAAATGTGTACTAATCTTTGATCTTAATCTAAATCAAACAAACGACAAAAAACTATTGGATTCACCAACTCAACTCAAATGAAATCGTAAATGTTCAATTATTTTTATCTTTCTAATTTTATTTTTGTTTTGCAAGAATTTTTTTTCACAAGTCCTTAGAGGGCTAACCCTAGAGGAGAGTGTGTACTGTCAGTAAAGTACCCCGTACTTGTTCCACCTCCATTGTAACCTGTGATCTGCGTACTTAGGGGTCTTTGATCTTGTGCTTGGGGAGCTACTTAGCTAAAGAAATAGAGAAAGGAGTCCAATAGGAGAAACCACCACTTCCCTCACAAGTGAGTTACTTGGACGCAAGGTGATGAGATAGACATACCTGCGAGGACATGACCTATGCTCAATACTTCAGACCAAGTCGGATGCTCCACACAAGGTTGGAACAACATCGTTGACAAGGCCCTACTCGCCTACGTACGATAGAAGTGCCAATACTTCGCCTTCCCAAGTGACTATCAAGGCTGCCACAGATCGAGATTTGGGCTATAATCCTTAGGGGTCACACCTCACTAAGTCAGAACGACACTTGAAAATAGCGAGGGCTTTATGAATCCAAAACAATGATGTCCATTAAGAATTTTAATTAAGGTTAAAGTTTTATTAGAAGTCCCCTTTTATTAGTTTTTTTATTTTCATTTTTTGAGTATTTTTTAATAAAATATGCCCATTGATTTTTTTTAAATTTTTTCCAAAGTGATATAAAACAGAGAGATATAGTGAAAAAGACGTGTAAGTTGATACTAGGGTGGAAATCTCACCTTCGTATCAAATAATGCATTCAAAGTAAGAGGACTTACGATGCTTCCCAGCTCTCTCCATGCGAGATGCAAAACAATGTTGAAATATCTATATTATATGAAGGATATGCAAATGATGAAAGCACCCTAAACATAAATTGCTATTTATCGTGAAGAACGGACGCTAATTATCTAGAAATGAAACCCAAAAGTCCAATCTTGGAGACTCCTCGGTGCCCACCACAACGGGTCCTGCTAGCGCTGTATGGAGCCTCTCATGGCGTTCGATTTCAAATCCAAATAATCAACAATTAATTTTGATCAAGTCCAAGAAAAGAGACTATAGGTACATGAATCTGATTAAGTTTTAGACATAGTTAACTATTCAAACAATCCTAAATCTAGAGGCTCAATCACATAAAACAAAGAAAAGAAGGTGTAAAGCTCAAAACTCGTGAAACAAAAATAAAAGAGAGGCGGTGAAAACATGAAAAACCTGACTAGGCCCTCGTGTGAATAGACACCCGGGCAATGGACCTCCTGAAGTAGTAGTGTCCGAAGTCCTAAATTTTTACAAATTATTATACAAAATAAAATAAAAACACTCTCTAACAAAATAAAAAGAAAATGCTACTCTGTTTCCCTCTCTTGCTCTCTCCAATTAGCACATAGGAAGCGCCAATCTCCTCATGACTCGAGTGCATCCACCTCCTAAGAGGTAGACATCACCACGCGATCCCTCGTAAGAAAGTCAACAAAGACAAAATGGGTCAGAAACATATAAAATAATTATAAAAGATAAATAAGGAGAAAATAAAAGATAAATAATGCACAAAATATACACAACTAAATGCAACACTCATTTCTCCCTAACAACGACACCATTTGTTAAATCATAAGGCCACAAAGGCGATTGCGTGTGCTCACAAGGCGAGGTGCATATTCGATGTGATGACCAATCACGATAGCCGACTAGCTCAGACCACAATCAATCCACAACAATTAATAATGTAATTAATGCAAAGTGGATCAAAATTTATTATAAAGCCTACAAATAGAAGTGTATAGTGGACAAGTACGAGTAGGGTGTCGAACATAGGGAACAAGCTGATGTAGCATGTATTATTATTTATCTCTAAATAATAATGTATGTATTGTATACATTAAGCTGCACAATATTTACTTAATATTTTTGTGGGGTTTTTTTATTATTTATTATTTATTATTAATTTATTTTTATATTTTTATGATTTTCAATTTATTTTCATTTTAATATATAAAAATAATATATATATATATGTAATATGTAATAATATGTATAATACATGATATGTGTATAATATGTATAATATGTATAATATATAAAAATAAGAAAATACCAACAAGATAGCCCTTTTTATTTTTTTAAAAGTCTTTATAATATATTTATAGTATTTAAAATACTTAATAATTATAAGTGTATATAATAATATATATGTATATATGAACTATATAGGGTATTCTATTTATAGATATAGCTTTATATAGTCAAAATTATAAAATAAAATATTTTTGTGTTCTTCAAATATTATTCTATTTTTGTGATTTTTGGAGAAATTATTGCTAATTTTATATATTTTAAGGTCTAAAATATACAAAATCAGGGACTATTTAAATGGTTTGAAGTATTTTGAGATTTAAAAATACAAAATGGTTCCAAAATTTCTCAAAACTATTTTTAATATATAGTAGTATATATAATTATAAGATAGAAAACTAATTTTTTAGAGTTTTTGATAGTATTTGGTATTTTTTAAGGTTAGCAAGGGTTTGTAATTTTTTGTTTTTCTTTTAGATTTTTTATAATTTTTGGTATGTAGTGATAAAATACAATAATAAAAATTAGCTAATTTTTTTGGAAATTTTAATAAAGTTTTACATTTTTTTTGTATTTTTAAGTCAAACGGGGAATAAAAGTGCTCTTTTTATTTTTAATACAAAGTAAATATAAGGAAAATGCTAAATGAAAAATATGGCATGAATAAGCATTTAATCAGGCATTTATCCCTATTTTTGCACACTTTTCGGAGCATAAGAGCTATTTATAGAAACTAGAAATGCAAAAATAAAATCAATAAGATAGCAAGGGCATATTTGTAATATTAAATAAAGGCGAGGAGTTACACGCAAAATACCTAGAACTTTTGAACTGAAACTTGATTTTTAAAATTAAATAGCAATTACAGAAATCAGAGGGGCATACATGAAATTCATCCACTCATGTGGGGACCAACGTGAGGTGACTTGGCATTGGAACAATATGCAATATTTATCAAGCACATGAGTTTCTTACAATTTTCCCCAAAAGTTAATGCTTGCTTAAATATTTACAGGACTCTTTAATTAATACAAAAGGCAGAGTGGGTTTGTGCTATTTAGGACACTTATCGGCCTTTCATCCAACTGCTCGCTTGATGATGCGTGGCAGATCCTATGCTCGAGGGAGACGCTTCGGTTGGCTTGGATGGACGGGATTAGAACTGGCGATCTGTTCTTAGTCCAACAACGTTCATGGGTGTTGGAAGAACACCGACGGGCTGAGCTTCGATCGCTTTGCGCTCCTGCCTACGACATATTATCCGAGCTCCGACAGTGCTACAGCTTGTTGTTGTTCCTACGCACTTACAGGTACCCTATGATGAGGCCCGAATGGTGGCGATGATGATATGGAGCACTGGATATTCAGGCTTGACCTGGATCTACTCCAGGTGAGCAAGTGAGATCCAGATGGCTCGTTGAGTCCTATAACCTGCACCAAAAGATCCTTGTCTCACAGTGAGGCACCACGCCCATGTGGTGAAGCTGAAATGCAAGGGAGGTGGTGTGGTGAGGTAGCTCCGGTTGATGACGGATGGCGGAGCATGATTCCCAGATCCACGATGGATTTGGATTGAATAGGTGAGGTAAAATGACAAGAATACGTAGGGGTCTAAGTAAGGTGGAAAACACGTCGAGGGACAGTCGAACATGATCATATTTTTGCCTGGAACTCAAGTTCTAGGTCAAAAGGGGGGTTGGATTAATCATAGACCACGATCTAATAGTGAAAAGTAAATGGGGGATATGGAAATTAAACCTAAGATTACCTAATATGCGAAAGAAATTGCCTTGACTTGTGGGGGGGGGGGGCAAGGAAATTAAACATGCCGACGGTGCTCCGACGATGAAGTTGGATCACCTCCACCGCAACTCCTCCTCGCAGCAACTCAACCAATCCTCCTACTGTCACCAAGGGGATGCATTATATTAGAACCGAGGGGTTAAAAATCGAAGAAGAGGTGTGATCAAACTAAAAAAATAGAGGAAGGGATTTATTTATAGACACAGAGATGAGGGAAGTTGTGGTAAAAAATCTCACAAATCAATAAAGATCGATTTGATCTTAATCTTGGGCGTGAGTTAAGGAGATCAAATATCCACAATTTGCTCAGCACGCCAATGCATATCATGACTGAGTCGAGCGAGAATAGAGGAGGAAAAGAGGGGATTCAGCATTTTGTCAGGTCAGAAGGAAAAAGGAGGGCAGTTGACCTAGGGTCAAGACTCGAACGAATCTGGTTGGTCCAGATGGACCAACCAGATTATTCCAAGGTAAAAATGCTTTGTAAAATAATTTAAAAATAATAAATGAATTAATTATTATTTTTAAATATAAACAGTATTTGTAATTTAATGTAGTATTTAAAGCCTATTTATTTTTATTTTTCAAGTTATTATTGGTTAATATTTACATGTGTGAATATTGGCAAATATATATGTATTTTGGTATTTTTATTTTTAATTTGTATTATATATTTATTATTATATACATGTACTTTCTATATTTTAGTTTATTTAAATACATAGTTAGGTATTTTTGTATTTTTCTGAATTTATTTACATACTTAATTAATTATGTACATATATTTTATAGGTATATACAAGTATACTTTATCTATGTATTGGAATACATTATTTTATTTTCTTTTTTATGGTTTTATTTTATTTTAATAATGTAAATATTTTTTGTATAATATTTAAGATTTTATAAAAATAAAAGAAAGTGAAAAATACAAAGATTAAATATATTGAATATAATATACATGTATAATGCACAATGGGCCTGAAACCTAACTTTTGTATTTAACTCCAATGGAATGAAATCACCTTTATTAAATATCTTACTTATTTTTATGAACAATAAAAAGTTAGTTTGATCATTTTTGAATCTGCATGGAGAAGATACATGTCTACAAAGTTTTCTTCGCGACTTTTTATTTTTTTGTACCCGGGCACACTGTGCTTTATTTTCTAGTGAAATCATTTATTATTTGAGGTATAAAAATAATATAATAAAATAGGTCCGAAAATGCAATTATAGATGAATTAAAAATTAGGGTTTCGTGTATTTTATACACACTTTGGCCTATCTCTCCCTATTGGGTCTTGGGGTATAGGGTAGGGTTCAGCATGGGCGGGTTAGGCTTGGCCCAACCCAAATCCATTTTAGTGTACAGGATAACTTGGCCCAACCCAAACCCATTTTAGTGTACGGGCTAACGGGCTAGGCCTGGGCCCGTTTTATTTTTCAAAATCTAGGCCCAAGCCCTAGCCCGACCTAAAAATTATGGGTTGGGTTCGGGCCGGGCCGACCCAATTGAGACTCCAGGACATATTGAGCTTGTTTTCATCTTACAAATACATCACCCATCCCCAACAAAAATGAGTATTCTTTACACATGCAAATATGTTTTACACATTGATAATATTAAGGAAACATGTCCATGATACGAATTTTCTATGTACAACAACATGCTCTAAACATGAAAAATATATTACCAGTGTAATATAATTGTTTACAATATATATTCATTAACATGATAAATTGTTATCATGATGGTATATATAACAATGATGGCTGTTAACTTTAATTAAATTAACATGTTCACAATTTAATATCTATTTAATTCTATTATCACTCATATGCATAAGTAATGGGTCAAGCTAATGGGTCAGACATTTTGGGCCCTTGAAACGGACCGTGCTATCGTGCTTTCGGGTTTAGGACCTATCAAGACCGAACCTGGCCCGAATAAACATTTGGTCTTGAATTAAGGCCGAAAGCCCGACCCCATTATTTGCGGGCTCAGGTTCGGGCCGGGCTACATGGGCCAACCCTAGTCTAGGCTCACCTAGTGTCTTTGACACTTCATTCTTTTTCTTTTCTTTACTTTATTCTTTTATTTTGAAATTAAATACAGAATTTATACAATATTTTGTACTATTTTTTATACAATTTACAAAGTGTTATTTCTCACAAATTAATGATATATACATGCAATTAGCTAGTGATTTTAAGGCCAAAATAAAAAGAATAAAGGTTATTAAATGGATATTCATCATCCATCGAAGACTCCATTAATGGGCTTATTTGCCCTTCAATGGGTATACCTTTTTACAATGACAATGATCTCACAACATGCGTACATGTGTGTTATGCAGTTTTGGGTAAGGATACATGATGCTTCCTAATTAGTACGAGGACCTATTATTAGTATTGTTTTTATTTTGGGTTAAAAGTAAAATGTAGAGAAAGAAAGCATGCAAGTCTAGTGATTGTGAAGCTTATATGTAGCTAGTCATACAGTTCCTTCACAAGAAGTATAGCATGTAATTCTTGAAGACTATTTCCATTCATATAGCATGTACTTCTTAAAGAGAATTCCTACATATTATTTTTTTGTGAAATAGTACTCTTTAATTGTAACACAATTATTTCAATAAATCACCTCCAATAAGTTTGAAAGATGTGTACATTGTCTGGGATCCAAAACATCTGAAATTTTGCAAATCAAACATTGGTGGGAGTTATGATCATTTTAGTGAAGAAGGGTCAACTCTAAATTGGCAACGTGAATTTGGGAACGATCTGCATAAGGACGCGCCCCAACCTGATTTGGATATTATAAACTTCGATTGTGCCCTCTTCTCTATTTGATAACCTAGGTACAACCAGACTAACACCACCATCTATTATTGCTAGAGACGACCACGATTCCGTCGGACTTTGTTGGAGTGGCGGATTGCCATGACCTCTGGAGAGGAGCTTGCCTGATTGGGCATGAGATGATGAAGGAGAGGCTTATAGGTCACATTAGCCTGAGATGGGGGGTTGGAGGTAAAGAACGTTTGTGGGAAGGAAACTAAGTCTAAGTTGTTCGATCGGATGGCGAAGGCGAAGACACGTAAAGGGTCAAGATAATTGGGAGGAAACGATTTCAATCGTTAGATCGTAGCGATCCCACAACTCTATTTGCCATGGCTATTAAAAAAGGGTGTGACTGATGAATCTCCATTTCATCACCTTTATTCTATCATTTTGGCCTTAAAAACCCCAGCAAATACATGTAAATAACATCAATTTGTCTATAATAGCATTCATTATTTATTGTATTTATTGTACATAAAATAAGGTTTTTAATGCTAAAATTATAGAATAAAGAGAAGACAAGAAAAAGGAATAAAATATTGAAAATATTTTATGACCCTAACCCCGAGACCAAGGCCAGAATGGAATTGGTCGACAAGGAATAAAGTTGGGGGAGATAAGGGCCAATAATACAATAAATACCTCATTTATTGATTCATTCATTTATGCATTTTGACACCTATTTTGTATATTTAATTATTCATCCATCAAATGAGGAAAATTTGTACATAAAAGTTGTAGATAATAATGTGAGTAAAATTACAAAATTAAGTTTGTACAAAAATGATACACAGTGTACATTTTATACACTGAATAAAAAGCCAAAATCTCAACTTCACAGACCCATATTTTGCAAATAAAAACTCAAAATCAACCAAAATCACCTTTAATTGTATATATCTTCTCAAGAACTATTTAATAAAATTAGTTTCATAATTTTTGGAGTTCATCTGTTAAAGTTAGGTTTTTGGCCTTTATTGTACATAATACCGATTAAAATATCCATTATATTCATTATTCATTATTTTTATAAATTTATATTTTTAGAATTTTGTAAATAATATACATAATGCATGTATGTATTGAAATTAAAAGAAAATAAAAAAAAAGAAAACCTCTAATAAAATAAGTCTATAAACTACATAGACAAAAATACCTATATCTCATATGTATATAAATAAAAGAAGATTTTATTCTTTTATTCTTTATTCATCTATATTTTTTTATAATAGTGAATATTATGTATATTACATTAAAAATGTAAATCCAAAATAAAAACAAATAAAATTCATTAAATAAATAAAATGTATAATAAATATAGGTAAAATACCAATAAGTATACCTACATAGTATATATACCTATTTATTTAAATACATAAATAAACTCATAAAAATTAAGTAAAAATATATTTATACTCATAAAAATAATTTATAAATTAACAAGATAAAATACTAAAATAAAATATACAAAATAAAAATAAATTATACAAAATACACTTATAAATACATTATTAAAATAAACCCATAATAAAATACATCAAAAAAATAAATAAAAATCATAAATAAATAATACATTATTTAATAAACATTTTTTATTTTATAAGCAAAAAATAATAAAATCATTTATTATGTTAAATAAATTAATTTCAAATAAACACCTCTGTTTTGTCCTGTAGTGATCCTAGGTGGACCACTCAGGATGCGGCCCGAGTTGACCGCCCGGCCAACTGTCCTATCTGGGACCTGGCGCTTCAGAACTATCTTGTCCCCAATTTTCTTGCCTTTTTCACGGGCGTCTCGTCCACCGATTGCACTCGATTTCTTCTGACAAAATGATCCCCGATCATTGTAGATTCACGCCCGATCTTTTATTCCCTTGTACATAGCCGCGATTCGTCGCTACGGCCCGGTCAATATGGATGCGCCACCCTGCTCATAAATAACCAACCTCCGCCTCCTTTTCCATTTTGGTCAGCCATTTCGCGTCTCCCTTCCTCGCATTCAGTCACGTCATTGTTCCTTGTGACAGGAGGAGCTCGCCAGCGCTTTGAATCGGTCGGAGAAGCGGAGGTTGCACCCAAGGCCGCCGCTCCAGCGAGGCCTCTGCTCCTTGGCCCAAGGCCAGGTATGAGCTGCGCTCTTTAGTTTACTTAGCTTAGAATTAGCCGTAGGTTTTATTTGCTGCTTTTTATTGCATGTTTTAGTTGATTACTTAGGTAGATTCGCCTACCCGTAGTTCGCCGGAGCTCCGCTCCGGCGAACATCTCCACCCGCCTTTTTGTGCTGATGGAGCTTTAATTTCGGTCGAGGGATCTCCCCTCAAGCCGCGTGAGTTCTTTCCTGCAGGTTAGGAGCAAAGAGAAGCTCCAGGAGGCCCATTCAGACTTCACCAGAGGTACCTGGAGTTCCTCGACTTCTCCGACGTCGTGGTGGCACTCCAGTGTCTCTCCGCCCGATCCGAGACCTCCAGCATGTGCATCCCCCTGCCAGGAACCTTGTGGGAGCCTCAGAAGCCTCGAAGGACGCCGGAGAAGCGAGATCGAAGGCGGGGAAGTTCGGCCATCCCGGCCTTCTTCCCTGTTCTTCCACCTTGCCTTTCTGCCGTCGGATGAAGGAGATCTCCCCATGTCGAGCCCCAACCGTCGGATCTACCCGTGCCTCAGCCGTCCGATCAGCCATGCTGATCTAATCTCTCCCGTGGATCCGCGAACTGTCATCGACAAACGTGGAGGCGCCACGTAGATAAGTCACGCGTATCAGCCGTTGGATGAAGCACCTCTGGGGGTAATTTTCACATATAACCCCTGCTCTTTTTGTATTTAGATTTTAATATTGTAATCAAATTTTCACGTTGTAAATAAAATGTAATTTTTGTAAAAGGACCCCTGCAGTTTATGGAATTACAAAAAGGTCCTTCCGCGCCTCACGTGTAGTCCCACGTGAGGCGCGTGCATTTTGCATTGTATACCCTGGTGCTTTTTGTTATTGTAATATAGTGCTTAAAAATTAAATAAACATTCATTGCTTCTGGTATTTTTGCATAGAGCCCCCTATAGTTAATTTTATTTGCAAAAATGCCCCTGCTAGGCTGTTTTATTTTTATGTCTTTTATGTATTTATTAAAAATACCTATGTTGCTCCTAAAAATCCACAAAAATTAGGTTAGATGTTTCATGCCTCATACTCACACGCCACATGTCCATTTTGTATTTTTTGCATTTAACCTAATTATTAAAAATGAAAAAGGAGCCATTTTGCACTGTTTAAATTATAAAATACCAAAAAAATATAAAATGTTTTTGAAAAAATTCCAAAAAAATTTATATATGGTATATTTATATATATTGAGTCTAGAAATTGAAAAACCCTAAAAATAGAAAAAATATAAAAATTTCAAGAAGCTCCAAAATCCTAAAAAAATATAAAAACCCTTCAAAAATACCAAAAATATGTTTTCCTGTTTTATTATTATTTATATATTATTATTCCCGTATTAAAATTTATTTGGGTAATTTTTAGACTTATTTTATATTTTAAAACCCAAATTATTTTCGGCCTATATATTTAGTCCCCTATTTGGGACATTTTTAGAATTAAAAAATACGTAAAAATTAGAAAAATTCCAGAAAAATAACAAAAAATATAAAAAATATAAAAAGCCAAAAAATATTCTATGTAATATATGTTGAGTATTTATATATATCCATATATTGTATTTCTCTCTCTTCTTGTATATCTCTCTCTATATATATATCTATATTATATAATTAAAAAATAAAAAGAAAATAAAAAAATAAAATATAAAAACAAAATAAAAATTATAAAAACCAAAATAAAATAAAATAAAAAATATCTAAAATTAAAAACCCACAAAAACAATAAGAATTGGACATGATCATTGAATTGAATAATTGTACAATCAATTTCACCACACAACCATTCGCCTCCCAGTGTTCGACCTCTACTTGTGCTTACACCTATATACACTTGCATGTAGAGTTATAATATATTTTAACTCCACATTTTGATATTCATTGCATATATTAATTGTGGGTTAATTGTTGATTGATTGATGTCTTTTGTCGGCCGCCTCAACGACATTGTGATCCCGCCTTGTGCGGATTACCTTAGACCGATGAAAACCTAAGTCATCAAATGGCGCCGTTGTCGGGGAGGCAACAGATTTTGTATGGTTGTTCATTCATTTATTTAATTCTTTGCTCATGTCCAGTATTCATTTATTTATTTGATTATTATTGAGATTATTGATTGACTGTTCTGACCCATCTCCTCTATTTGTCTTTGATGCGAGGGACCGCCAAGCGAAGGAGGACCTCCTAGGAGGACCAATGCTCCCAAGCGAGGCGGAGTTGGCTCTTCTACTCCAGCCAACAAGAGAGAGCATCGGAGGCAGATGAAGGAGAATTTTTTAAGACAGTTTATATTTTTATGCATGTTATTTTATTATGTATATTTATGTGAGAGAGTGACCCTATAATTGTAATTATTGGACTCTCACAGGTACACTTCAACTTCCCGAGGTCCATTGCCCGAGGGATTGTTCCCTGGGGAGCCTCGACGGTTTTGACGTTTTCTCTTTTTATTTTTATTTTTTTATTTTTATTTTTATTATTTTGTGTGAATGAGCCCTAGCTTAGGAATTGCTTGCGATAGACTAAGGCCAAACACTTAATATCTTGCATGTACCTATAGTGCGCTTTGGACTTAGTTCAAATTTTTAAACAGTCGCCTCATAATCTTCAAGCCTACGTGCCGCGAGCCCACCCTGTCAAGCGCTACTCCTGAACTCGATGTGTCGAGAAGAGGAGGGGTGATCCTAGACCAGACTCCTGGATTGAAGATCGGTGACCGACTTGTGGTGCTTCACGATAATAGCAGTTACTATCCTAGGGCGATTTCTTCGGTTTGCATTTTGCATTTAGCATAGGTTGTAATTCTGTTATGCATCTCGCATGGAGAGAGAGCTGGAGGCACTGTAAGTCTTCTTACTTAGCATGCATCATCGATTTCTGACTTGCATGGCTTTTCCGACCTTCTCCCTCTGTTTTGCCAACCTAGGATGCTTAATAAAAATTGGAACCTCGATAGGCACGTGCATTGAAAATACCCCAAAAAAAGTGATAACCGAAATAAAATTGGGACTGTTAACTCTATTGGACCTAAAAATAAAACATAATGGACTTCCTTGTCTTGGGGAGAGCAACCCCCTCATTGTATGTGTTTTAATTGCTCACGTACCCACTAAGGAGTAGAGCCCAAATCCCATCAAGCCTCCTAAGTGTTTGTACAACTTTATGATTCTCACCTCACTCTAAAACCGAAAAGAAAAATGATCGTCACCTGATGGTCTTCACTGTGTCGAGTAGGTGAATTGGGGGTTTGCCTTGAGTATTGAATGTGACTTGGAGTCCTTTGCGTTTTTCATTCATTATTAGAATAGTCGGTCCCACCGTGTGAGTCATCTTTTTCATATTTGAGTCTCTCTACCTCTCTTATATGCATATATCTCCTCATCTGCATCGAGTCGTGATATTGGCGCTTGAGCTCAATCATTCTTCGCCAAGTCCTTTGTTTCCCTCTTCTTCACCACCTTCCTCGTATCCACCGTACCATCCCCATCTTCTCAGGTTCGAGGAGAGCATGCTCTTTGGACCACCATTCTGACGGTGTCTCCGCCTTGTGTAGAACACCCAATTGTGTCTATGTCCCGATCTTCTCGCCCGCCCTCCTCGTCCCCTCTGTATCACTTTTCTATCACCCGAGAATGCTGTGCACATCGATGAGGCCCGCATCAAGGATTTTATGATTACCTTAATTATTTGTGTAAGCCGGGCCAATGATTGAGGATGCTGGGATGAGTGTGCCATGGGATTGTGATTGGATACGCGCATGTTTTTGAGGATATTTGGTTTTGGGCACAAGAATAAGTGTGATGCATTATTGAGGATTTTCTGGTCTCGCACACTGGATGGAGGGTGTGATGCATTTTGATGCTTGGATGAGGAATTCATGTGACCTGATTGATTGATCTACCCATTCGATTCGGCCCGTATGGATTCGGTTTTTGGATTGACTATCTTGATATATTCTTCATGATGACGGTGCCCCGAACCTCCATGAACCTCATGATTGATCCATCCTTGATCTCCTGACTCTTTGATCCACCCATAGCACGTAGAGGATTCCCTATAATATTGTGCCATCTCAGCTGATTGGATTGACTTCGAGGGATTGCATTATGATTGATATTCTGTTCTTGTGTCCCTCCACTGGATCTTATACCCTCCGGATGATTGAATGATTGAATGCTTTTGAGGACCTGAGATTTTATGCCAGCATTCCCTTGACCTACATTGATCTAGCTCGCATTCCTCCCCGAGGACTATCTGCGGGAAAATGCGACAATTTCTAGGACTGCGGTTTCATTCACGGCTTGGGTCGACATTTTGATGGGACCCGGAACCGAGTCAATGATATGCTTGATTGGCCTCCCCCTGTGATTGTATACCCGACTTGTCGGTACATGATGCCAACTGTATGATTGCTCTCCTTGACAGTCCTCGCAAGGACGAGCCTTGATATTCCATTTGTTCACTGCCCAGTCCATAGCTCTCCGAGGGTTATCTGCGAGAGGCTATGACACATTATAGCTATGACGGTCTCTTCTGCTGGTAGGCTGTCTGTTGTCTACCAAGACCATATTCTCTGTGGATCCGTCTGATGGATCCGGCTCTTTTGAGTTTTCTCTCTCCTTGACGACCCTCGCAAGGATGGGAGGTACTCTGATTATTCACCATGTAGCTCACATCACTTCTCGAGGACTATCTGCGGAAGGATATGACACTTTCTTTACGATCGGCTTCACTCACTTCCGGCGCCTCCACCTTGTTGGGGAACGATGCTGATTCGTCTATTATGGGCAGCCGGTTTCCCTTTCTGACTATGCGCCCGATCTGTTGAGGCATAGACTGACTTGCTCAGGCTCCTTTGAGTCCGCTCTCCTTGACGGTCCTCGCAAGGATGGGCTTCTTTTTTGATTATTCATTGACTAGCTCGTAGCTCCCCGAGGGTTATCTACGGGAGACTACGACATATTTCCGATCTGATTGGTCTCCTCTGTTGGTAGCCAGTCTGTCATCTACCAAGACCATATTCTTTGTGGGTCCGTCTGATGGACCCGGCTCCTTCGAGTCCTTCTCTCTCCTTGACGACCCTCGCAAGGTAGAGACTCATTCTGACTATTCCTTGCCTAGATTGCATAACTCCCCGAGGACTATCTGCGGGAGCATGCAACACTCTCTTTACGCTCGGTTCCCCTTGCTGATTGTGTCTCCGATCTGTGGAGAACAGAACCGAGTCGTTTGTTGTACATGATTTTGGTCCCATCCTGAGTTGCATATCCAATCTGCAGATCATGGGACCCATCAGATTAACTCCTTTGAGTCTGCTCGCCTTGACGGTCCTTGCAAGGATGAGCTCCTGATATATGCTATTTCCATGCCTAGCTGGTAGCGCGTTCCCCGAGGCTACGGGACGTTGCCACACTTTCTTGATTTGTCGGTCTCTTCTGCTGGTAGCCGATCTGTCGCCTACTGAGATCATTTCTGTGATCCGTCTGATGGATCACTGACGCCTTTGCATCCGCTCGCCTTGAAGACCCTTGCAAGGTTGAGTCTCTTTCTGCTTATTCATTGGATAGCATGTACCACTCCCCGAGGGTTATCTGCGGGAGGGTACATCATTTTCTAGGTACTCGATTTCATTTCTGGTGTCCCCTGTCTGTTGGAGCACGAAGCCAAGTCTTCTGAGTTGTATACTCGGTCTCCTTCTGATTGTGTCTCTGATCTGCGGAGCACGGAGCTGAGTTGCATGTTTTGCGTACTTGGTCCCCTCCCTGATTGTGTATCCGATCTGCGGATCATTGGACCAAGTCTTCTGATTAGTCTGATTTCTGGCTCCTTTGAGCCTGCTCCCCTTGACGACCCTCGCAGGGTTGAGCCATATCTTACGGTATTCGGTGTGTCCATATGATCTTCCTACCTCACGATAATCGGATACCACGGAGTCTCCTATTCCTTACCTTTCCATATCTTATTGAGACTCTGATTGACCGGAGGAATCTGTACCGTTCCTTCTTCCTCCCGGTCTTATAGTATCGGCTCTGTTTCCTCATGCTGACCCTATGAGCCGATTGACTGCTACCGGTCCCCGCTTTACTTTCTGACCTGTTTGTCCCCGGTAGCCGACACCCACCTGACTGCATATCCGGGTGTCTTTTCACCTTATGACTGCATCCTCGTTCTCACAGGGAGACGACGACGAGAGTACGGTATCCACTTATCAGATACCGTCCTGTACTTCACCAGTTCTTCACCACTTGTATATATGTGTTGTGTATTCCGTTACTTCTTCTTCCATATGTCTTGTGTGCCCCATATCTCGTGCCATATCTGTATGTCTATACTTAGGACGTACCTTGTCCTAAGTATAGGGGGGAACACACCGTGTTGTTCTTTTGTCGTTCAGTTTCGTCACTCCTGTCGTTGCCTATACTTAGGGATATCTCACCCTAAGTGTAGGGGGAGTGATGCGTATATTCTCCACAATCTTTTCGTCTATCTGTATATATCTATCTTTCCTTCTTTTCTTCTTTTCCTTTTCTATCTTCTGTATCAAAATAAAAGGTGTCGCCCCTTTGTGTCAGTTTTCTGTACGTAGGACGTACTTTGTCCTAAGTATAGGGGGTGCACCCCTGATTTGTTAATTCTTTGATCTGTTTATTCCCACTCTTGACCCTCCCTACTTTGTGTACAGTCTGCTATACTTAGGATTACTTGATCCTAAGTATAGGGAGGACGGTCAACTTCTATTTCCTTCATTTCTTCGTTCGTTCATTCTTTAGACTTGTTTATACTCAGCATGAGTTATGTCTTCTCTTTGTCTCTTTGACCTATGAGGACATAGCTCATGCTAAGTATAGGGGGGTCCTATATACTCTGTATATACTTTAGCCATAACTCATACTTCTGTATAATTATTAATAAATATGGCTAAAAATAATTCATTGAAAATTAATTAATAATGCTTCTCATTCCTCAAGATTCTTTTTGTATATACTGATTAATAAATCAGGTCAAAAATATTTTTGCAAAATGATTTGAAAAATGGTGTGAACTGTTTGGAAAACTTTTTGTGAAATATTTTCAACCTTTGTAAAAAATTTTGATTGCAAAATTCTTATATTTGTGTGAAATAAAGGATTTGAAAACCTATTTGCAAATGATTTTGAAAATGTTTGTAAAAATTTTGAAAAATGTATATAGTGTTTGCAAAATCTTTGCAAAATGGCTTTCAAATGTTTGTAAATATTTGCAAAAATTATTTTGTACTATAGTTTTCAAAATGATTTTCAAATAAATTTGAGGAATAAAAGCATCATAATAAATAAAATAAAATAAATCACAAATAAAATACATTAAATTCTTTATCAATTGTATATACACCTTAATAAATCACTTTGATAAAACCTGTAAATTCTTTAGGCCTTGTAAAATAAAGCGTCACACCCGTGTAAATAATTGTACATATTTTACACTTTGAGTGCCAAAATTGTTTTATTTGCAAAAATTCTTTGTGTAAACTCTTCTCTTTGATTTCAAATTCTTTGAAAATTTGCATTATTCTTTGCATATTTGTAAATAGTATTTGCATAGCATTCATATTCTTTTATTGAGTTTGATGATTGAACTAGTCCAATAAAATCGAAGATTGGAGCTTGGTTAGACCTTACCGCACCTAACTGCACTAGAACCTTATGGGAACTAGATTTAAGGTACTTCAGGTCTATTCAGACTTAATTCTTTGAGGAATCAGGGCTGGGTTCAAGTCACCTCAGTGGACTAACTAGAACTTTTCGAAACACACATATGACTCTTGTCGGCCGTAACCTAACTTGGACACTTGCACCTTTCACTTGGCTCAACTCAGTTGGAGTGGTGAGGGGGTTGGATTTGCCACTCTGAGACACACACGAGTGGAAACATTCGTCCTCGTCTAGGGAGGGAAGTGCACCCCAACCTGGTCCAGTTTCAATGAAGACGAATGACAGGAGAGTGTAGGTTGCAATAAAGCTTCAAAAGAGGGATAGTCTTCTGGCTCAAGAGGAAAAAGTCCTTATGTAAATGCTGCTGTAAATAGTATGTTGAAAAAAAAACTCCAAAAAAGTGGACGGGCTTGTAAATAAAAATAAAAGTGCCTACCGGAGTATGTATATACGTTGTATAGAAAATAAGCAAGCTTGAGCATCAAAGTTATACCATGTGAGCCTGCAGCTGGATGACTTGACTACACTAGTCTTGCATCCCAGGATAGGTAGCTACACTGGCTACCGTCCATTCTTATCTCCACCCCCTGCTCTTGAGTTGGATGCCACTTGAACTTAGAAGGGAATACCCCGCTCCTCGACAGTAGAGGGCTGGATTGGGGAATCATTGGGTTGTCATTCTGGAGAAGTCAGTTCCTTTGTCATTTCAGTTGGGGAGAGCCACTATCACTTACACTGTACAAGTCAGCTTCATAGTCATAAGGGTCTGCGTATGATGTAGGCTAGTTCTGACCTGGTTATTGAGGTGATTTGAACCGAGTTTTGTGACTCTCGAAGGCTGTTGTATTTTAAATTTGGTTCACGACTAGGTTCCACACACATTTTCACACCAAGGTCTAACCTGTGCTCCAAACTTTGATTTTGTACAGATGAGTTTAATAATCATGATCAATTCAATTTATTCTTTATTTTTGCTTTTTCTTTTCTTCTTATTCTTTATTCTTTTTGTACTTATTACATAAGTATTTGCTAGGTACTAGCAAAGGCAAGAATAGGGGGTGATGAATCTCCATTTCATCACCTTTATTCTATCATTTTGGCCTTAAAAACCCCAGCAAATACATGTAAATAGCATCATTTTGTCTATAATAGCATTCATTATTTATTGTATTTATTGTACATAAAATAAGGTTTTTAATGTTAAAATTATAGAATAAAGAGAAGAAAAGAAAAAGGAATAAAATATTGAAAATATTTTATGACCCTAACCCCGAGACCAAGGCCAGAATGGAATTGGTCGACAAGGAATAAAGTAGGGGGAGATAAGGGTCAATAATACAATAAATACCTCATTTATCGATTCATTCATTTATGCATTTTGACACCTATTTTGTATTTAATTATTCATCCATCAAATAAGGAAAATTTGTACATAAAAGTTGTAGATAATAATGCGAATAAAATTACAAAATTATGTTTGTACAAAAAAGATATACAGTGTACATTTTATACACAGAATAAAAAGTCAAAATCTAAACTTCACAGACCCATATCTTGCAAATAAAAACTCAAAATCAACCAAAATAATCTTTAATTGTATATAGCTTCTCAGGAACTATTTAATAAAATTAGTTTCATAATTTTTGGAGTTCATATGTTAAAGTTAGGTTGTTGGCCTTTATTGTACATAATACCGATTAAAATATTCATTATATTCATTATTCATTATTTTTATAAATTTATATTTTTAGAATTTTGTAAATAATATACATAATGCATGTATATATTGAAATTAAAAGAAAACCAAAAAAAGAAAACATCTAATAAAATAAGGCTATAAACTACATAGACAAAAATACCTATATCTCATATGTATATAAATAAAAGAAGATTTTATTCTTTTATTCTTTATTCATCTATATTTTTTATAATAGTGTAAATATTATCTATATTACATTAAAAATGTAAATCCAAAATAAAAACAAATAAAATTCATTAAATAAATAAAATGTATAATAAATACAGGTAAAATACCAATAAGTATACCTACATAGTATATATACCTATTTATTTAAATACGTAAATAAACTCATAAAAATTAAATAAAAATATATTTATACTCATAAAAATAATTTATAAATTAAGAAGATAAAAATAATAAAATAAAATATACAAAATAGAAATAAATTATACAAAATACATGTAAATACACTTATAAATACATTATTAAAATAAACCCATTATAAAATACATCAAAAAAATAAATAAATAAAAATCATAAATAAATAATGCATTATTTAATAAACATTTTTTATTTTATAAGCAAAAAATAATAAAATCTTTTATTATGTTAAATAAATTAATTTCGAATAAACACCTCTGTTTTGTCTTGTAGTGATCCTAGGTGGACCACTCAGGATGCGGCCCGAGTGGACCGCCCGATCAACTGTCCCATCTGGGACCTGGCGCTTCAGAACTATCTTGTCCCCGATTTTCTTGCCTTTTTCACGGGTGTCTCGTCCACCGATTGCACTCGATTTCTTCTGACAAAATGATCCCCGATCATTGTAGATTCACGTCCGATCTTTTATTCCCTTGTACATAGCCGCGATTCGTCGCTACGCCCGGTCAATAAGGGTGCGCCACCCTATTCATAAATAACCAACCTCCGCCTCCTTCTCCATTTTGGTCAGCCATTTCGTGTCTCCCTTCCTCGCATTCGGTCCCGGCGTTGTTCCTTGTGACAGGAGGAGCTCGCCAGCGCTTTGAATCGGTCGGAGAGGCGGAGGTTGCACCCAAGGCCGCCGCTCCGGCGAGGCCTCTGCTCCTTGGCCCAAGGCCAGGTATGAGCTGCGCTCTGTAGTTTACTTATCTTAGAATTAGCCGTAGGTTTTATTTGCTGCTTTTTATTGCATGTTTTAGTTGATTACTTAGGTAGATTTGCCCACCCGTAGTTCGCCGGAGCTCCGCTCCGGCGAACATCTCCACCCGCCTTTTTGTGCTGATGCAGCTTCAATTTCGATCGAGGGATCTCCCCTCGAGCAGCGTGAGTTCTTTCCTGTAGATTAGGAGCAAAGAGAAGCTCCAGGAGGCCCATTCAGACTTCACCGGAGGTACCTGGAGTCCCTCGACTTCTCCGACATCGTGGTGGCGCTCTAATGTCTCTCCACCCGATCCGAGACCTCCAGCATGTGCAGCCACCTTCCAGGAACCTCGTGGGAGCCTCAGAAGCCTCGAAGGACGCCGGAGAAGCGAGATCGAAGGCGGGGAAGTTCGGCCATCCCGGCCTTCTTCCCTGTTCTTCCACCTTGCCTTTCCGCCGTCGGATGAAGGAGGTCTCCCCAGGTCGAGCCCCAACCGTCGGATCTACTCGTGCCTCAGCCGTTCGATCAGCCAGGCTGATCTAATCTCGCCCATGGATCCGCGAACCGTCATCGGCAAACGTGGAGGTGCCACGTGGATAAGTCACGCGTATCAGCCGTTGGATGAAGCGCCTTTGGGGGTAATTTTCACATATAACCCCTGCTCTTTTTGTATTTAGATTTTAATATTGTAATTAAATTTTCACATTGTAAATAAAATGTAATTTTTGTAAAAGGACCCCTGCAATTTATGGAATTACAAAAAGGTCCTTCCGCGCCTCACGTGCAGTCCCACGTGAAGCGCGTGCATTTTGCATTGTATACCCTGACGCTTTTTGTTATTGTAATATAGTGCTTAAAAATTAAATAAATATTCATTGCTTCTGGTATTTTTGCACAGAGCTCCCTGTAGTTAATATTTATTTGCAAAAATGCCCCTACCGGGCTGTTTTATTTTTATGTCTTTTATGTATTTATTAAAAATACCTATGTTGCTCCTAAAAATCCACAAAAATTAGGTTAGATGTTTCATGCCTCATACTCACACGCCACATGTCCATTTTAAAAATGAAAAAGGAGCCATTTTTGCACTGTTTAAATTATACAATACCAAAAAATATAAAATGTTTTTGAAAAAATTACAAAAAAATTATATATGGTATATTTGTATATATTGAGTCCAGAAATTGAAAAACCCTAAAAATAGAAAAAGAAAATATAAAAATTTCAAGAAGCTCCAAAATCCTAAAAAAATATAAAAACACTTCAAAAATACCAAAAATATGTTTTTCCTATTTTATAATTATTTATATATTATTATTATCGTATTAAAATTTATTTGGGCAATTTTGAGACGTATTTTATATTTTAAAACCCAAATTATTTTCGGCCTATATATTTAGTCCCCTATTAGGGACATTTTTGGAATTAAAAAATACATAAAAATTAGAAAAATTCCAGAAAAATAACAAAAAAATATAAAAAATATAAAAAGCCAAAAAATATTCTATGTAATATATGTTGAGTATATATATCCATATATTGTATCTCTCTCTCTCTCTCTTCTTGTATATATCAAGGTTTTAAAAACCGGACCGGACATTGAACCGGTTAGTCTTCGGTGTGATCCAACCGGGTCGGACCGTCGGTCCCAACCAGTCGGACCGGTGATGATGTCAACATGACATCATCATTCATATCGACTCGGAAAAAATCGGACCGGACTTAATTTACTGGTCAGACCGGTCGAACCGGTTTTCTGAACAGATAAAACCGGATAGATATATGTAAATATGTATTTATATATCAATGAAATAATCATTTAAAATGTCAAATCTTTCAATATAAAAATATGATTGTCTATTTTGAATAAAACTCTACAAAGGTAGTCACATTTTCTAGCATTATATATGAATATAATATTGTAATAGTTTATTTATAGCTGCTTTTAGAAAATTACCCCAAGAAAGTAGTGGCACAAGTTATATTCCAAAAAAGAGAGGAACGTAACTGAAATAGTAGAATTTAAGAAGGGTACAGCCAAGTGATAAAAACCCTATTATTTTATTATTTAAACCTTTATTTTTTAAAAATATACTAAACCATCAAATCCGGCTCAATCCGGGTCAACCCGGTCCAACTGCCCGGTTCAACCCGGTCCAACCACCGGTCTGACCCGGTTTTTTATTTTCCTTTTTTTAAAAAATTAATTACCTAAAACCGGCCGAACCGACCGGGACCGGTTCCCCCGGTCCATCCGGTCCAACCGGTCGGTCCGGTCCGGTTTTTTAAACCCTGGTATATATCTCTCTCTCTAAATATATCTATATTATATAATTAAAAATATAAAAAGAAAATAAAAAAATATAAAATATAAAAACAAAATAAAAATTATAAAAACAAAAATAAAATAAAAAAAAATGTAAAATTAAAAACCCACAAAATCAATAAGAATTGGACATGATCATTGAATTGAATAATTGTACAATCAATTGCACCACACAACCATTCACCTCCTAGTGTTCGACCTCTACTTGTGCTTACACCTATACACACTTGCATGTAGAGTTATAATAAATTTTAACTCCACATTTTTGATATTCATTGCATATATTCATTGTGGGTTAATTGTTGATTGATCGAGGTCTTTTGTCGGTCGCCTCACCGACATTGTGATCCCGCCTTGTGCGGATTACTTTAGACCGATGAAAACCTAAGTCATGAGTGACCTGGACAACTGGCTCAAATTTGATCCTACGGTCAAGAAGAATGACGGGTTGGAAGAAGTGGGTAATGCCACATGGAGGATCTAAAACCCGACATGTGTTGCTACAAGAAAATCAAAAAGAAAAATAGAAAAAAAAGTCAAATAAAATACTAAACGACCTCAAAATAAAAAAACTTCCTTCACAAAAGTTGTTTGTCTCGATGAGATTACAATTCTCTGTAGGGATCAGACTCAAAAGACTTGTATGTACAAAGAGACATTTTTATTAGTATTTTATTTGCATACTTGTATTTTTACATTTAGCATTTTTTAATAAAAAAGTATATACAAAATAAAACAAAATAAATAGATGTATTTAAACAATAATATATTTTTTTAGGATTTTTAATAACTAAGAAAGATCAAGTAAAAAATAAAGAAATGGAAGCTATATACAATATATGTAAAGTCACATCAAACCATTTTCTTTGATTTTTATATTTTTAGATTTTATATAGAGAAAATAAATGGAAAAAATAATTAAATAAAAATAGTTAATTATGTGCATAAAATAATAATGTTTTGTTAAGTAGTGTATATAATGTACATTTTGGTCCCAAAACCCAAGTTTCACATTTGAATTTTGACTCTCTTAAATCTAGTCTTGATTTGTATATATTTAAATGTACAATAATGCAAAAGTGTGTATGGTTCTTGGGAGGATGTATGTGAAAATTTTTTCTAGAAATAGAATTTGGATTTACTACATGTAGTTTACAAGTTGGTATTTTTCTAGTATTTTTTATTTATCAATGTTTATAATATCTACACAATAGAGTTGATTTTATTTAAGTTGGAGTTAGTATGCTTTTATTGGAATTTTGTGAAGTTTAGCTAATATACAAGTGAATATATATGACATTTTCAACTCCTTGTTTATGCGAAATGTCAATGCTAATTTACGCTTCTTGTCTAGACATGTATGATTGCTAATTATGTAATATAAACACCTAAATATAGCTAGGGGTGCTAAATGAATTGAATCATTTGAATTCGATTGTGATTCGTTCGATAAAAATTCGAAAAAATTTCGATTCGAAGTAAAATGAATCGAATATGAATTTGACTTGTGGATTCTATTCCCAAATGAATCGAATTTGAATTAACATGGATTCGTTCGATAATAATTCGATTCGATTCGATACTTATATACATATATACATACATGCATATGTACACATACATTTGCATTTACATATTATATACATACATACATACAAAAACATGGATGCATACAAACATACGTGTATGCATGCATGTGTGCATGTGCATATAATTATATCAGTTAATGACGAAATATCAATATTACAAAATAGAGTAGAATATTAGTCATGATATCTAATATGAAAGAAAATATGTTTAAGATTTTTATCCCAATTCCTCATCTTACATTTGTTTCCATGTTCTCACGTTCTCTATGGCATATTTTTTCCTTCTCTTTTTCATTCTTTTTCAAACATCTATCACTCATAAGGAAGATAGTGGTGATCCATCTCCTTATGCGTCAATATGACTGAGCCAAAAATGGATCGACTTGATTCATTCCTCAGATGAGAAAGAAAGAGTACCAAGATCTGCATCTTCTCATTTTCTTTCTAATGTAAACGAACTCCCCCCCTGCCCACCCCTTTTTTAGCAATTAGCACTCTCCTTCACGTCTGTCATAGTTTGTGGTATATCAAAATATACTTCCTCTGCCTTTTTTGTTAGTTATCCTTACAAGACAATCCATAAGTGAGGACTATCATTATAACGTCATTGATCATCACTTGAATAATTTACAAATTACAAGTTCTTCTCACCATCATATTAGTTATTCCTGTGTATATTGAAAATCATGTGCGATTCATGACATTTGTTCTAAGATAATGAAGATCATCACGATGCATGAGGTAATTTTATCATGCTAAGTTATTTGTTGTTATCCTCGTTGTTTTAAATAACAAGATCCGTTTGTCTTAGTTTTCTATATGAGCTTGGTCTTATGTTGCTTCATATACAATAGTAAATAACCACAGAGACTAGTAGGAAGGAACATATATTTAAGAGTTTTATCCATTTCCCTACCTTACATTTATTTCCATCTTTCCACATTCCCTGCCATATCTTGTGCATCCTCCTTTTCATTCTTTATCAAAGATCATCAACTATAAGGTAGATGGTAATGCTCCCTTTTGTTGCATATGAACACGATAGCCATGTTACGTTGAGTTCTCCCTTTAAGTTTATTGCGATTTGTGATATATCAAAGTATTCCTTTCTGCCTCCTTGTTCTATTGGTTATCCTTGCAAGACAATTCATTGTGATGAACAACATTTTCAAAATGACATTGATAATAACCTAAATGATTTACAAGTTCTTATCACCATCATGTTAGTTGTTATTGTGATAAAAAATTTCGATCATCCCATTTTAAGGACATAGAAATACCTCAGATAGTACCACTATCTGTTCTACGTACAATAATGTATTGAACTACTGCAACAAGCCTATGTGTGAGGTACCTGGCCTTTGATGTCCATACAACAATATCTACAACCCAATCCCTTTACATGCTACATACCAGGAAACTATACATTCAGCTAACGAAAGCCCCACGCATAAGTTGCTTTGAATTGGTAAATAAATCATTTGCCCTTGCAGGTCGGACATTAATCCTCTCATTCCTACTAATTGGTGCACATGATATGCATTTCCTCTAAATCATGAAAAGGACATTAAATAGACTGGAATGTTGGGGTTAGTAATTTGAAAATTAGGGTTCATTTCTTGTCTTAAATATTCGCTCGTAGCTATATTTAAAATCGTGTATGATTCATGACTTTTGTTTTAAGATAATATTGATCACCATGATGCATGAATTGATTTTATCATACTAAGTTATTTGTTGTTACTCGTGTTGTTTCAAATAACAAGACCGACATGTATTCATTTTCTATAAGAGCTCGGTCTTATTTTGCTTCAATGTACAACGGTAAATATAATGCATTTAACTTTTTTGTTAATAATATTATATACCTTTAATGAGATTTATATAATTATATTTTATTTATATATTTCTTTCATTATAGAAAAAAGAGCAAATTTAGATAGCAAAAGATATAGAATATCTGTAAAACTTAGGTATTTTTATTCATTATATATTATCTCTTGGGTATCTTCGTTTATTATATAGCTTTTCAACTGATCTTGGAAATATGTAGTAAAAAAAGAAATATTTTTTGAACGAAAAATATAAATGCAACCTTTAAAATTATTATTTATATAAATAATTATATTTGAGTTGACATTTCAAGTTCGAAATAAAATGAATCGAATTTGAATATTCAAAACTCATAATGAATCGAATCTGAATTCAAGTTAGCAAATTCGTTTAAAATTCGAATTGAGTTCGGATTCGAAAATTTTAAAAAGAATCGAATATGAATGCAGATGGATTCGAAGGTATTCGTTTCGATTAGCACCCCTAAATATAGCTATTTATAGGGAAACAAATCTCTATTTTCAGATGTTACAATCATGAATCACAAATTCATCAACTTCTCATTTGACAACCTCTGTTAAATTAGGGTTTAACTTATGCTTAAATTCCTTGGAAGGCTTGTTGTTGTTATCCAAATAGATATGGTGAAAACAAAGAACCATGCTAATACCACAAAGATTTCACATACTCCAACAAATATCCTTGTGGTTATTCTCTGTATTCTACAACATACGATACTTTTGCTCATTGGTCAAATGTGAATCGATAATGACTAGAAACCAACGATGCGCACTTGTAAACACATACTTTAGATTTGAAGGTATTTTCCTTAGTTCGTGGGTTTGAAAATCTGTTATCGATGCTTCAAACAACAATGCAACTGACATCACAAAATATATTGACATAAACATAAAAAAACAACTTAATTAAATATTAGAGTCTAACTAATCATGAAGACGGTATTGCTGTCAGGGACACATGTAACATCCTGGGCTTAGGTCCCCAGTCCATTATCGAGGAAAACTGACCTTGACAACTTGTTGGGTTCGGACCCAATCGAGCCCATTGACAACCACCCGAAATGCTTAATGCCAAGTTGTCAAGTAGTAATCCCCACCACTTATAAACCACACCCATACTTCATGAGTTTTAGGTATGGCACTATGGTTGGGGTTGGGGTGTTACAACCTCCCCACTTATATTCGCAACGTCCTCCTTGCAACATGGCACATCACTTATTCCTAGTGATAGTGACGGCTGCATGCTCCGGGTAGCCTTTTCCTCCAACCTCTTTGTAGGGGCGTCTCCACCTCTCGGATAGCCCTTTCCACTATCAGATGGAACATGACTCTGATATCATTTTTAATGTCCTCGCCTTAGGTCCCCGGTCCGTTATCGAAGAAAACTGACCCGCACAACTTGTTGGGTACGGGCCCAATTGGATCTGTTGACAACCACCCAAAATGCTTAAGTCCAAGTTGACAAGTAGTAATCCTCATCACTTATAAACCTCACCCACACTTCGTGAGTTTTAGGTATGGCTCTATGTTTGGGGTTGGGGTGTTACAACCTCCCCCAATTATTTTCGCAACGTCCTCGTTGCGACATGGCCCATTCACTTATTCCCAGTGACAGTGGCGGTTGCACAACTCCCGGCTTAGTTCCCTTCGGGTAGACCTTTCCACTACCAAAGGGAACCCGCTTTGATACCATTTGTAACGTCCCGGCTTAGGTCCCCAGTCCGTTATCGAGGAAAACTGGTCTTGACAACTTGTTGGGTTCGGGCCCAATTGAACCCGTTGACAACCACCCAAAATGCTTTAGCCCAAGTTGTCAAGTAGTAATCCCCACCACTTATAAACCACACCCACACTTCGTGAGTTTTAGGTATGGCACTATGTTTAGGGTTGGGGTGTTACAACACATCTTCATCTTCATGATTAGTTAGATTCTGATATTTAATTAAGTTGTTTATTTTGATGATTACGTCGATATGTGTTTGTGATGTAATTTGAACTATTTATTTCATTTCTTATTATTTCTTTTGATGAAATATCTTACCATCACTTTTATGGCAGGAGCAACGACGATCGAGGATGCTCGAGAGACATGGAGGCAAGGAGTTGGGAACTCTCACTGCGAGGAGTTGTAGAATGAATTGTTGACGATTCAATAGATTTAATTAAGCAATTTTATTGTATTTATTTGTTGTAAATATGTGTTTAATAATTGCATTTGCAACGGTCCTCGCTTGACAACCTACGAATGTAATCTGGACATTTGTGTTGTATGTGGAGCCTATTTCACCCCTACTTGGGCTAGGCTCCATTTGAGTGTTCGATCTAGGATGGGCACATTGCTCTTTGAGCAATTTATTCCATATCCTTTTGAGCTAGATCATAGTTAGGAAACATAAATAAACATTTATGATATTCTCATCATCTCAGTGGGTTCACGAGACGCGCATAAGCATCACCCTACTTAGCCAAAACCATTTCAATTCTTCCCACTAATAGTAGCATGTTCAGGATGCAGTTTTTTTCAACTTGCATGCATGATTAATGATAGATTTAAAATTCAGTCTTGCACTTGCATGAAGAGCATCGGAGGTACTGTGAGTACTTCTCTTGAGCATGCATCATGTTTTCTCGTTTGCATCGGCTTTTCTCGATTTCCTAAGCTCGATGTGCAACTTAGATTTTAAATGGAATCAGGCCGGTTCATTGTACATGATTTCTCGCTTGCTCACACATTAATCTCAGTAATAACCTTAAGCTTAAAGTTTTAGAATCAAATCCTTCTATATAATAGCGACAACCGTGCTGATAAATGAAAGTTGACTTAAAATAAATGGAGTAAAAACCACCTTGTTTTATGGGAGAACAAATCCCTCTTTATACGCTGAATGTATTTGTTGGACATGCGAGCACACGATGAGCCATTATACAATAAATGATATTGCAAATATCATTCCCTGATCTGATATGAAGAATAATTAATTTGCATAATAGGTTCCTAAGTACAATTAAGGTAGTGTGACATGGCCACCTTAATGATCATACAACTGTTGATTCAATTGTTGAATAATTGAGGCTGGTGCTTGGACAAATATCTAAAGAGTTAGATTGAGGACTCATCAAGCACCATCAAATGATTATTAATAGATGATCTCTAGCCTGAGTAGGAGATGGCAATACTTTCTTTTTTGACTGATATGTGACCAATCTCTTGATGCATGTCCTCTACATAGGAATAGAGATTCAGAGGTGTTAGATACGTTAGGTTAAAGAGTTGACTTAACGAGATAGAGATAACCTAAGACTTATGTTGTATGCTGTCATGATATAGGCACGCATCCTCTGACCATAGACATATGTGTTACCATATATCTGAGTATGTACTTTTGGCAGACCAATAGATTGATGGCTTAATCAAGGTCTATACACCGGTGCGCTGGTGCGGATATAAGGGTATATGAGTAATACGATCTCTCAAAGGTATCATACAAGTTCATTTACTGAACCGGAAGACATGAGCTCACTCATGAGATATTGGGATCAAATTCTGTACACAGTTGTCTCACTTTGGAAGCTTGACTGAATTTGTAGGTTTGATATATGCTTTTGGAAAGTATATGATTGATATCGACTTCCAATGATCGAGTGAGAAACTTAATGATAAAACCCTGAAGGAGGCAGTCTAAATAGATCTAAAACTTCGGGTTATTCTAGGTCTTCCAGTATGCAAGAGGTACATGTATTAGGAATGCCTGAGGGTGATGTGATCATAAACTATTGTATAACTATGATGCTTCCATTCCCAGGGAGTGTGAAACATGTTTGGATTTTAGCGACTCCTCTCAATAGAGAAGTAATATGATCTTGGTCCAAATGTTGGACAGTGATTTGAATGTGATTCAGATACAATGAAAGATTAGATTTACGATTTTGATTTAATCAAACATCTATGGAAGGTCTGTAGGATCTGGATTTGAGATATGATCTCAATATCCAAGCTACTATACGTGGAACATACAACCGCCTTGCCCTCATCTCCAAGTATCTGCAGAGAAAGCACATTATCCTCAAAAGAGTTCAAGGATAATTTCATTGTTGATAATGTATCCGAGCATTGAGAAATGGATAATTAAATGTGATTTAATTATCTTGAATATGAATTGGATTCATATTATTTGGACATATAAAGAGAGTTATCTAAAATAATAAAATATGTTTTAATTATCAAAGGTGTGAATAATGTGAACGTGGCTCATATTATTTGGGCACATGAGAATAGATATCCAAGATAATTAAATGCGATTTAGTCATCATGGATATGAATAACGTGGATAACACTACCCATATTAATCATATATATTATAAATGTGACTTATAATATATAAGAGAGAGCTATTTGTAAGTAACATTTACAATTTAAAATGTTGATGTGAATTGGATTCACATTGGACAATTAATTAAAAATATAATTTACATTTTTATTTTTGGTCGTGATTGTGATTCACAAATTTCCAATGGCATGATTGTAATGTTCACAAAATAAATTGGATTCATTTTTGTGAGATAGTTTACAACAAATATTGTTGTAAAATATTGGAGATTTTCATGGGATAATGCAATCTCAAGGATGAGATGGAGATTTCCACGTTCTATCTAAAGGTGGTAGACGACCATCAAGTCCTAATTGGAATGGGTGGTCGTCCCCCCCTTTTATGGTAGGAAGTTATTATCCTTTCCAATTATCTCCATGGATAATTGATTTAATTTGAAATTAATTTTTATTGATTATTCAATATATATTAAATTAAATTAAATTAATTATTGTTATGTTCTACAACAAAATCATGGCCATTAAAAGAAAAATAAATCAATGTGAACTATTGGATTTGTATTGTCCATGGAATGAGATCCATGGACTCCCAAAATATTATATAAGAAGAGGCAATCCCAGCTTCAAGAGACAATGGAAAATACACTCTCTCCCTCTCTTTCTCTCTACACGCCAAGTATCTCTCTGTCTCTCTCATTGTGATCGTCCACCATGGAGACCTAGAGAGAGTCACCATCGTTGCCGCATCGCAGTTATGCTGCCGTATCATTTGCTTGTGGATCTCTGTCTTTTTCGATGAGCCTCGCTTGTGAATAAGATGTTAGATCTTGTGTGATGAGATCAGGATATTCAATGCTTGGATCATCAACATGAATTGTGAGGAGCAGATGTTTCATCAACGCGCTTGCAAGCGTCTCCTCCGTCGAATCGGACTTGAGACAGAAGACCTTTTCATTTAGAGACTCAATCGCAACCACACTTCAAGTGGTAAACCTAGTACTTTTTGTAGCTTAGACGAAACGATCCGAGAAGTGTTCTTGGATCATGTAGTTTCATCGTTCATTTTTTTAAATTCCGCTGTCCCGAGCAACTAGTACGACTAATAGCTCCCGATTGCATACGATGTGATTCTCACGCTTCCGGGATGCTCTTAAGGATTTTCCCATATCCTTCAAGTGGTATCATAGGTATAGGTTAGAGGTTTTGTATATGATCCATAAACCTAAGACGACTTGAACAATTTTGGTGTGTGCTGTTTTATAGCATTTTGTTCACGCATCCCTATTTTGTGTGATTTTTCATCCTTTTTATAAGTGCTTAAACACTAAACTATCACTTGAATAACGTTCTCCATTAAATAAGGAAATCATGGGACTTGAGTTTGCGTGATTTGGAATCCGATTGCTCAAGTTATAATCATTTTAATGAACATGTATCCATTGTTTCGGGGATGGAGAATTTTGACATAATTAAATAGTTAGTTAGGGTTTTAAAATGCCTAGAAATATGTGAATATCATTGGGTTATGTTATGAAAGAAATTAGCAAACTTTGGAAATTTATTTTATGTAATTTGGATTTAAGTTGATTGAGATATACTAATTTTAGTAAGTAGGGGGTCACTGCTGAAAATTACTTTCCCAAACAAAACCTTTTGATTATCATTCAGTCAATTAGTAGAAGTTAATGGTTAATTTCCTAAAATAATTATTGAACATTAATTGTGAAGTATTTACTATGATTATTTCCTTGAATGACATTGCCTAAACAAAAAATGATAAAATAATTGATCTTGATCACAATTAGTTACATCCCTTTCAACAAACATTGATTCTTGAATAGGATTGAGGATTTATTTAGCAAATCTCCTTGTAATATTAATAAAATGGTTTTAATAAATATATATGGTAAACTTCGATTTAAAGATCTATTATCATCTCAAATATAAAATGATCAAATCGTATTATCCTGACCCGAGGCAGATATGGTATCTAGTCGGAGAGCGTTGGGGTAGCAGGTTTCTCCGTGAGCGGTCTGTCCCACTCCCGCCGGTGTTAGTGATGAATACCCATTCATCACTCTTTATTCTTATATTTTAGCTACAAAAACCTTTGCAAATGCATGTAGATATATGTAAATACAAATAAATACCAAAAGCATGCATTGTGTAAAAACCTATAATTAGCATGTTTTTGTGCAAAAATAAAAGAATAAAGATTAAAAAGAAAAAGAGGGAAATATTTAGAATAAATATTGAGCAACCTAACCCAAGGGAGGGCTCAGCATGGGCCTGACCGCATAAAAGCCAAAGTAGAGGGAGATAGGAGCTCTTGTGTAAATAATTATGTAAATAAAATAACAAAATATTTTCCTCACCAAAAATACAGTTGTAAATACTTGAACATACTTACAAAAGATAAAAACAAAATAAAAAGTTAAAAATTAAAAAGATCAAAAAGACCCTTTCACCATGTACATGGACCATGCTTCTTTATTTATTTAACCTTGTAAATAAATAAAATCATTTTCTAAACTTTTTGTAAATACTCTATGCTATATATTGTAAGTAAATAAAACAAAAAGAATCAAAACAAAAATCAAATAAAAATAACAAAATTAAAATTACAAAAATATATTGTACAAATGCCATGTATATAGTTGTACATAACTATTTATTTCACCTATGTATATAAATAATAAAAACAAAATAAAAATACCCTTTTATCCCTCATTTTATTCTATAAATAAATAAAATATAAAATGGGAATAAAATTGCATAAAAATAATAATTAAAAATCAAAAATCAAAAGCCTCCATATTGTATATATACCTATATAATGTAAATACCTCATTTTTATTTCCAAAAATTAATTAAAAATCACCAAAAAATAGAAAAAAATAAAAGAAAAATATTTCATGTTTTGGGTTTTTGCAAAATCGGCCATTTGCTGCCTTATTCTTGAGCTTCAAATCTTCTCCACGTGGCAGCTTCTGGTTGGTCCACGGAGATGTTGACCTCCGGTCAACTCCCTCCGCGGACCGTCCTCTCCCGCGGATCTCGCGCCCGACCCGATTTCTTCCCTTTTTCCGCGCTCGATCCGCTCGCCATCTCCGCAAACCCCGGGTCCTACTTCTTCTCCTTGCATCCGACATGCTCGCCGGAGCCCTTGCCTCGGGATCCGCGCTTCATGCTGCCCTACCCGACCAGCCCTAGTCGGGTCGGCACCCATATAAATCTCGAGCTCCGCCACCAAATTCCGCCATCTTTGGCTCTCCACCCTTCATCCCGTGACCTCCACAGCAGTCCCTGAGGTGACAGCTCTCGATTGCCCGTGTCGCAGCGAGGAGAGGGGCCGGTTTCCATTGATCCGGCGACTGTGCGCCGCCGTGCTCCGCCCAGAGCAGGAGCTCGAGCCTCAGGACCAGACGACCTTCGAGGCCACGACCGGGAGCTACCTCAGCTCCAGCCTAGTCTACCACACCACCCAGGTAACCTTCTAGCTTCCTTATTTCGCTTAATTTCTTGGTTGCCCCAAATCGTAGCTCCACTGTATTCCGTTGATTCCGACCACCTCGAGCATCATTTCGATCATCGGAACCCACGTTCACCATCGCCTTTCCCTCGCGCACCTTCTCCGCCCATCCGTTCAACCCAGCTCGTACAGGAGCTGGGATTCGAATCCCCTCGCCGTCGCTTCGCCGGGGTTCGTCCGCACCGCCGCACAGACCACCTCCACGACGCCTAACCGGGTTGAGGCATTTTGCCCTCGACCCGCGAAGCTCCTGAGCCTTTTTGCAGGACCGGAGGGGGCCATCTGAGGCCTCCCGACATTCAGACAGGAGCGTCTCCTCCGCCGCCCTCGCCGGAGCCCTCCAGGGCTCGGTTGGGCCATCGGAGACCACCAGCAGCTGCGGAGCACCACGTCGGAGCTTCTCCGATCTTCAGGCGCAGCAGGGGAGGTCAGGAGCGCGCGTACTGGGCCGGCGAACTTCGCCGGCCACCTGTTCTTCCTCGACCTTCAGGCACCGTTCGATCGCCCTCCAGCTCCAGTTTCAATCTGAGCCATCCGTTCCAGGAGCGTCAGGCACCGCACGATCAAAGGAGGAGTTGATCCAGACCATTTGATCTTGAGATGAGGTGCAGTTGACCAGTCACCGTCAGATCCTCCACGTGTCTTCGTCTCAGCCATCCGATCACGCCAAGGGTTACAGGAGTGAGCCGCCCCCGCCTCTCCACCGTCGGATCTACACGTGGCGCACGCTCCGCCCTTGGATCTTAAATAAGGGGTAATTGTCCTTAGGCCCCTCTGTTTTTAGTTTCTATCATTTAGTCCTGTAAATATAGAATGCAGTTGTTTAGTTTTTGGGATATTTGCACATTGGACCTCGCACTTTAATTTGTTTGCACTTATGCCCCTGTTTGTGTGAACCACGTGCTTTGTCACGTGCATGTTTGGTATAATTGCAACTTTAGTCCTGTAGTTCTGGTTGTTCGTTAATGAATGAAAACTTTTTGGTAATTGCATATATGCCCCTGTGAGTGTTTTAATTGCACATGTGCGTCTTTTAGTGGGTTATTTGCAACACAGCCCCTGGACTTTTTGGTACGAGTTACCAAAAGGTCCTCGGACTTGTTTTTCTTACCAAAAGGTCCCTGAGTGCCCCAGGCACGCGCCACGCGCGTGACTTGCTGGGTTAATTGCACCTGGACCCCCAGAACTTCGGGTATTTGCACTTTGGTCCCTGTGCACAGTGCCCACTTGTCATTTTTGAATAAAATATCAAATCACCTCCAAATCCAACGAAAATTTGACACATGGCTCCTGCCATGGTGTAGGATTTTTGTAGATTTTTGAGGACATTTCTGATTTGGTTTGCTATTTTTAAAAATTCAAAAACATCTATTTTTGGCACTGTTCAGTTTGAAAAATCACAAAAAATATAAAACCCCCCTAAAAATTCTATAAAAATTAGGTACTGTTTAGTTAGTGTTCCTTGATTTTCTAGCCAATTTTGGCTATTTTTCATCACTAAAAACCCATAAAAACTTAAAAACCCTCAAAAACTCATAAAAATTCTAATAAATACATTAAAAACCCAAAAACAATAATTTTGGTACTCAAATTTTCCTTGTTTTCTCTATTTTACAGGAAAATTACCTCCAGGCCCTTTTGAGGTCCTTAGATATTTTATCTAGGGACTTTAGGCTTGGCTGGACAGTACCCCTTGGTTTTCTTACTGTTTGATTTTTAGAAAATAAAATACACATCAGAAAAATTCCAAAAATTCACAAAAACATAAAAAAACATAAAAAACACAAAAATATTTTTGTCTGAATTTTTGTTTGGTTTTTGATGCATTAAATAATTTGTTGAAGTGTGATTGCTTTTAGTCTTTCTCATTTTCTTCACATATTAAAAATCCAAAAAAATTTAAAAACAATTAAAAACCACTAAAAATGCTTTCCCTTTTTCTCTGATTCTTTGACTACTTCGTAGGCTTTTTAGCCAATCCGTGCTCCTTGTGTTCGACCCTGGGTACTATACCAGGTAAATCTCATAGCAGGACCGCTATTTGAGTGTTGGATTGATTTTATTTCTATTAGTGGTTCGATATTTCTTGATTGACTTAGCCTGATCGCTTGGGTCGCAACGACCCTATTTCTGTACCTTATACCCTAGTGATCGGGCGCGTCATCAGAATGGCGTCGTTGCCGGGGAGCACGGCTTAGTAGTTGTTTTTAGCTTTTTCCGCGGTTTTTGATTTTCGCGGCTTTTTGCACAGATTTTTGTATATATATATTTTTCTGATATTTTTGATAATCATTCTGGACTGACCACTTCTCTCTGTTTCTTGCGAGGGCCCGAGGAGCGAGGGCGGCATTCCTAGGAGCGCCGGTGCACCCGAGCGAAGCGGAGGCGGCTCGTTTCTTCATCGAGCAGCAGGAGAGAGCGAGAGAGAGAGTTGAGTGGGTGAGGTTAGCTTAGGATAGTTGATTATTATTTTTGTAATAATACAGGTACACTCAGAGACTTGAACTGTTGTGGACTTGACTTAGCGGGTCTGTTTCGCCGAGCACCGGTGTGCTCGGGGGACCCTTAGGAGATTTTCGCGGTTTTTGACGCGGCTTTCTTCTACTTTTTTACTGCCTTTCCGGTGTTTACGCGGTTTTTGCTCGAGCCCCTAGCCTTAGGAATTTCTGGTGCTTGTGACGTAATTAGTAGGATCCACACACCTAACTGCTTATCTGTTCCCATAGAACGTAATTGGACCTACTAATAATAAATAATAAAAATAACTTAGTCACTTTCCTGAGAGCCTACGCGCCGCGAGCCTGCCCCGTCAAGCGCTACTCCTGAACTCGACCTGTCGAGAAGAGGAGGGGTGGGTCTAGACCGGACTCTTTGGATCGAGGGCGAGTGACTGAGTTAGACGGTTCTGCGCTAGAAATTGCTCATCTAGGACTCGGTTTTTCCCGTTGCATCATTTAGGTAGTTTATTTCCTGTCTTTTAATTCTGCGCGGATCACTTGCATGTAGAGTGCTGGAGACAAGGTACGCATTTCTATCTCAGCATGCATCATTGATTTCTCGCGCATCGGCTTTTTCGTCTTCTCCCCCTGTTTTCGGATTAAATAATCAGGAGAACCGAAAAATTCGTTAGGCCTTTTGTTTGATTTCTGAAAAATATTAAAAAGAAAAACAATAAAATCGGGACTGCTAATCATACTTGATCTTAAAAACCGCTCACCCTAAAAACTTTGTCTTGGGGAGAGCAACCCCCTCATTGTCTGGTTTGGATGCGCGAGAGAGTGACCCGCACCCTAGGTAGAGCCTCCCGGTGCTAGACCCGACTGATTACCGACTTTTCCGTGCGGGCCAGTCGGTTGGGATAGCATCGGATATCCTAACAGGTCACGTAAGCGCTCTGATATTTTGTGTGTTCACCAAAATAAAATAGACAAGATAATTTGACCGAACTTTCACGGTCTTCAGCTCGCATTGCGTTGGTGAACCGGGGGTTTGTTTTTGATCATAGTTGACTCCAGATCTCATCCGCACTACTCGCCAGATCAAGATGATGGGTAGACGGTCTCTTAGGCAGCCTCTGGCTGCACCGCTTTCGGGCACGTCTACCCGATCATCTAGGTTGGCCCGTGAGAGCCCAGACCAGCTCTCCGAGCCCGAGTACGATTCCGCCCTGTTCCCCCTCGACCCCCTTTCTTTCGGTACTGAGAGACATGAGCCCGAGGAGAGATTAGCAGATTTGACAGCACCTGAGTTGGGCTCATTTGATTTTGCAGACGTCGCTATGGCCGCCAGATCAGACGATTACCCCGGAGGTCCACAGGGAGATCAGCATGTTGTATTTGACCAGGGGGCGATCAACTCCACCCTGATCGCATCACTAGAGACAGTTCAGCAGCAGTTACGCGATCAGGGGGCATTCATGATAGAGATGAGGCGAGAGTTGGAGAGGCTCAGAGCAGAGCGAGGTTCAGAGCAGAGCGAGCCTGAGGAGATGCCTGATGCAGAGGTCGCAGCCGCAGCAGCAGCAGCAGCCGCTGCCGCCGCCGCGGCAGCCGCCGCGGCAGGAGGACCACCACAGCCGATGCGGGCGTTACACAACCCCGGATCTACTCTGATGCATCACTGGGTGGTAGTGCCAGCGATCGTGGGGGACTTCAAGTTCCCCCGAACACCTTGCAGTTACTGCCCCATTTCCACGGGCTAGCCACTGAGGAGCCCCACCTCCACCTCCAGGAGTTTCTGATGATCTGCAGCACTGTCCACGATCGCCACGTGGACCAGGACACGATCCGGATGATAGCCTTCCCGTTTTCACTGGCAGATAGAGCAGCCACCTGGCTGAAGCATTTAGGGAAGTTTGTCTACACTTGGGAGCAGCTCCGCACCGAGTACTTGAAAAAGTACTATCCACTCGGGCGGACGAATGCAGCGAGGGCCCTGATCAGCAACTTCTCCATGTTCCCCAACGAGCAGTTCCACGAGGCTTGGGAGAGGTTTCGAGAGCTCCTAGACAGATGCCCGCACCACGACATATCCAAGCCGAACCTAGTTCAGAGCTTTTTCAGCGGGTTGACGCCAGAGCTTCAGGGTCTGGTGAACGCTTCTTGCGGCGGGTCCTACTTTGCCAAGGACCACGATCAGGTCTGGGCCATCTACGAGGAGATGTCCGAGAATTACATGGTGATGTCTCAGACCAGATTGTATACTCAGAGACCCCAGCCACAGCAGCTAGGACCCGTGCAGTACCAGCGGATAGCACGGGTAGATGCAGGTCCATCCAGTTCGTCCGCAGTCGCAGCAGCACAGGCAGAGTCATCCGCTGCGGACATGGGTATCATCAGTGAGAAGTTGGACCGCATGGAGCTGATAGAGAAGAAGCAGTGCCAGAGCATCACTCAGATGGAACAGATGGCACAGGTTCTGAGCGACATGAAGACCCAGCTCATGTGTCTCCAGGAGACACAGACGGCTTCACAGCCCCATCTTCTGTCGCGAGGCGATACCGGCGGCAGCAGCAGCTCGTCCCAGCACTCCAGCTCCTCACAGCAGCCTAGACAGGTTCACCTTGTACAGGCGGAGCCGTACCAGCAGCCGCAGCCCACCTACCAGTCACCACCATCTCCAGAGATGCAGATGGTGGTCTACCAGCCGGATCAGCCTCTGGCAGTACTGCCGCCAGACCCCTATGACGCAGAGCCATTGATGGATGTCAACGGGATTTGGTATGACCGCCCCCAGCCCGGGATCCGACGAGACCATCCCGGATTCAGGTGGGGGAGTGGTGGTGCCCAGCCCCAGCAGCAGCCGTCAGGACAGGGAGGGCAGTACTCCCAGCAGAGAGACCAGCACCAGTCGCAGCCGCAGCACCCAGCACCCCAGCAGCACCAGCCATCATCCTACGGTCCTCGTCCCTATCAGCAGCAGGGACAGTCGTGGAGGCGTGAGCAGCAGGCTCACCCGATTCAGCAGCAGCACCCGTCCTCATATCCCTCTTACCAGCACCATCAGCAGCAGATCCAGCAGCCTCACCCACAGAGAGGCTACCCGTCGGGCTCCCACGAGAGCCCCGCTTTGGATGACATCGCCCGCCTCCTCACGGACCAACAGGCCACATTCAGACGGGAGATGGACGAGTTCCGCCAGGAAATGCGGGACTTGGTGAGAGGGAAGGCCGCCATACCAGCCCAGATCGAGCCGAATCCGAACAATCTCAAGAGGAAATCTGAGCAGGTAGTACATACTGAGTTAGCCACTCCTAGTGACCCATTTGATGATACATCTTCGGATCTATTTGATGCTGATTTTGTCACACTTAGGAGCGGTAGGACCCCAGCAGGCGGCAACGCCTCATCTGAGCTTCACCACGAGGATACTTCAGAGGCGCCACATGAGGAGGAGGAGAGCGGTACTGAGGCCGCTCCAGATGATGATGGTGGCACTGATGCCACCAAGGATGCTGATCCCACCGGCGGTACTGAGGCCGCCACTTCACCAGTTCGAGGAGGTGGTACTGACGCCACCAGTAGAGCCGAGCCAGCCCGCGGTACTGATGCCGCGAGACGTCTACTACCAGCAGCAGCAGCAGAGCCAGCCAATGGTGGTACTGAGGCCACCGGTGTTTGTACAGATAGAGATGTTGTCTTTCCTCGCATTCCTGTATCTCAGAACTCTGTTATGAATAAAGGAAAAGGTTTACTTTCTTCTGGTCCCACTGTGGTGCATGATGTATGTGTGGATCCGGTCCTTGAACCGTCTAGACCTTTTCCTAGTCCTTCATCTGAGAAGGACCCTGTGATCCCCTTCCCTAGAGCCCTTCAGATGGGGAAGGGGAAGAAAAAAGAAAATCCAAAAAAGAGAGAGCTTGAGGAGTTCAGCCAGAGCATGATTGATAGGTTCCACATCCAGCTGACCCTCCAGGAGGCTTTGCAGCACATCCCCCTTCTCCAGCGATCTTTGAGAGACAGGACTACAACAGGAGGAGGAGGAACCACACTTCCGAGATCCATGTGCTGACGAAAGCCACGTGTTTTGCGATCCAGAACCGACTGCCAGCCAAGAGGCCAGATTCAGGGGCCCCGTATGTCAGATGCCAGATTAGTGAGCAGAGGTTCGACCGTACTCTTCTAGATAGCGGATCGTCGATCAACCTTCTTCCGGCAGCCCTTCTCGACCGCTTCGAGTTGGGCACTCTTCGACAGAGCAGGACAGCCCTTCAGTTCGCTGATCGATCTGTCAAGAGGCCGAAGGGGTTATTACGAGACGTTATCGTCACGATTCAGGGCCTGGAATTCCCCGTGGACTTCGTAGTGTTGGACATGGAGATCCCTGAGTCAGTGGCCGATACCCCCATCATCCTTGGTCGTTCGTTCTTGGCCACAACCAAGGCGGTGACTGATCATGATAGCGGGAAGGTGTACTTTCGCGTCGAGGGCGAGAGTATACAAATAGAGACGGTCGAGGACTACAGAGCTAGAGATAGAGCCCGCTCAGACGCGAGTACCGATTCAGAGCAGCTGACAGACGTAGAGCCAGACATCCACCAGGACTGTGATTTTGTGATCACAGACGAATGGTCTAGCTGAGGTGTCGAATAGGGAGATCAAGACTATTTTGCAGAAAGTCGCCCGCCCTGACCGAAAGAATTGGTCACAGCTTTTGGACTCGGTCTTGTGGGCATATCGGACGTCTTTCAAGACTCCATTGGGCACATCTCCCTTTCGCCTCGTTTATGGCAAGCCGTGCCATCTACCTGTTGAGCTGAGGCACAAGTCACTTTGGGCAGTCACAGATATTCTTATGGATCCAGATGGTATGGGAGACTAGAGAAGGGCAGAGTTAGCTGCCCTGGAGGAGCTTAGAGATGCAGCTTTCTCAAGCAGCCTACATTATAAGGAGAAAGTCAAGGAGTGGCATGATTCTCATATCAGCCACAAGCATTTTGAGATTGGACAGAGAGTATGGCTGTTTGATGCGAGGCTTAGATTATTTCCAGGGAAGCTACAGAGCAAATGGAAGGGACCTTATCTGGTTAGAAAGGTACACGACAACGGAAGCATCGACATATCTGAGTTGTCTTCTGAGAGTACCTTTCGAGTGAACGGCCAGCGGCTCAAGCCATTTCTAGATCATGAGCCTCGGGACGTTATTGTTGTCCCTATTCATTTTGCGTGAGATGTGGTCTCTTGACTCACATCTTTTGCATCTCACGCCTGATTTTCACTGTTCCTCCGCCTTGTATAGATCCAGTTGTTTATATCATTCTATTCTTTAGTCCCACATCCCTTTTCTCATCTTATGATTATGCTATACTTAGGGTGTACTTTACCCTAAGTATAGGGAGGATGTAGGACCTGCGAGTATTCTTTTCATTCGTTCTGCCCCTGTTTTGCTGCCTATACTTAGGGATATTTTACCCTAAGTATAGGGGGGGCAGATTCTGTATATTCTTCACTCGGATTTCCCTTCATGTACAGCTTGCTATACTTAGGATTATTTAATCCTAAGTATAGGGGGAAACCACCGAGTTCCTCTCATTCTATTCATTTATTCATTCCTGTACTTAGCCATTCCTTTTCACTTCCCTTTTACTAAGCACGAGTTATGTCTTCTTCATCGCTCTTGATCACTCTGAGGACATCGTTCGAGCTAAGTATAGGGGGGGTGTGTATATATTTCATATATACTTTAGCCATAACTCGTACTTTGTGTGAGTGTGTTAATAAATAAAATGGCTAAAAATCACAAAAATTAAAAATTTTTCATGTACATAAAATTCTTTTATCATGCACATACATAGCTAGTGTACAAAGTATTTTTGTAAAATGATTTCAAAAATCTTTGGTGTAAAGTTTGTGTAAATACTTTTGTATCAAAATTATGTACATAGTACAAAATTTTTCCAAAATGTTTTGAAAATCAAAAGTTTGCAAAAATCTTGTGTAAATGTTTGTAAATATCTTTTTGCAAAACTTGCACCTCATGCATCATTCATCCATGATTTCAAAACATTTTTCAAAAATTTTGCATGATTGTAAAATATTTGTAAATAGCATCTGGTGTACATATATGTATATGGTTTTTCCTGGATGAGAGTTGACATTTAAATCAAGCCTGGAATTAAATTGAGAAATGGAGCTTGAAAAAGATCTTAATCCACTTAACTTTAAGAGGAACCTTATAGGACTTAGGGTTAAGGCTTTTCAGGTCCATAAGGACTTAATTCTTTGAGTCCACTAGGCTATGAGCATATGTCATCTTGATGAGCCTAAGTAGAGCACTTAACAACACACGCATAACTCTTAGAGACAATGGCTTGACTTGCACCTGCACTTTACACATGGTTCTCCACGGATGAGGTGATGAGGAGGCAATTTCCTTTGGCTTGGGGTAGCATATGAGGGTAGTACTTCTAGGCGGAACCTCTCTTCTTCTTCTAGTGAAGGAAGTGCGCCTCAACTTGGTCTAGTGGTGATGAAGGCTAAAGACAGAAGCCGTGGGTTGCAATAAAGCTTCAAAAGAGGGATAGTCTACTGGCTCAAGAGGAAATTTCTTGTATATATGCTGCACCATGTAGATATGCTGCACAGAAGTCCTTGAAAAAAAAATGCAAAAATGCAAAAAGAACTCCAAAAAAGTGGTGGGTCAGATTGAAAATTTAATAACCCCACCGGAGTGTATATAGTCAAATAAAGCAAAGCTTATGGTATCCATGTTACATCTCATGAAGCTTGCAGCGGAAGACTTAGCTACACTGGCTAGGCTTCCAAAACTCTATACTTCTTCCCCCTCTTCCTGAGCCGGTTGCACTTGAACTTAGAAGGGAATACCCCGCTTCTCGAGGAAAGAGTTGCTAGACCGAGGCATTAGAGTTACCAGGTTGAGGGAGGTTGTTTCTTTGTCACTTCTGAGGTGGGGAGCCATATATCACTTACACAACATGGAAAGATTCATGGTCATTAGAGTTTGTGTATGTAGACTTGTTCTGATCTGGTTTATTGAGGAGTCTTGTCCATAGATTGGTGGAACTTAGAGGCTGTTGGGTTTTAAGCTTAAGTCCAAATAAGGTTCCGACACATTAATAATCCAAAGATCTGATCAAGCTCCATATCCCAATTTAATGAAGGCAAGTTTAATAATCAACCTTGATCCATGTACATCCTCTTTTTCTTTTTCTTTTTCTTTCTTTTTCACTTCTTTTTCAAATAAGTGTTTGCTAAGGGACTAGCAAAGTTAAGTATAGGGGGGTGATGAATACCCATTCATCACTCTTTATTCTTATATTTTAGCTACAAAAACCTTTGCAAATGCATGTAGATATATGTAAATACAAATAAATACCAAAAGCATGCATTGTGTAAAAACCTATAATTAGCATGTTTTTGTGCAAAAATAAAAGAATAAAGATTAAAAAGAAAAAGAGGGAAATATTTAGAATAAATATTGAGCAACCTAACCCAAGGGAGGGCTCAGCATGGGCCTGACCGCATAAAAGCCAAAGTAGAGGGAGATAGGAGCTCTTGTGTAAATAATTATGTAAATAAAATAACAAAATATTTTCCTCACCAAAAATACAGTTGTAAATACTTGAACATACTTACAAAAGATAAAAACAAAATAAAAAGTTAAAAATTAAAAAGATCAAAAAGACCCTTTCACCATGTACATGGACCACGCTTCTTTATTTATTTGACCTTGTAAATAAATAAAATCATTTTCTAAACTTTTTGTAAATACTCTATGCTATATATTGTAAGTAAATAAAACAAAAAGAATCAAAACAAAAATCAAATAAAAATAACAAAATTAAAATTACAATATTATATTGTATAAATGCCATGTATATAGTTGTACATAACTATTTATTTCACCTATGTATATAAATAATAAAAACAAAATAAAAATACCCTTTTATCCCTCATTTTATTCTATAAATAAATAAAATATAAAATGGGAATAAAATTTCATAAAAATAATAATTAAAAATCAAAAATCAAAAGCCTTCATATTGTATATATCCCTATATAATGTAAATACCTCATTTTTATTTCCAAAAATTAATTAAAAATCACCAAAAAATAGAAAAAAATAAAAGAAAAATATTTCATGTTTTGGGTTTTTGCAAAATCGGCCATTTGCTGCCTTATTCTTGAGCTTCAAATCTTCTCCACGTGGCAGCTTCTGGTTGGTCCACGGAGATGTTGACCTCCGGTCAACTCCCTCCGCGGACCGTCCTCTCCCGCGGATCTCGCGCCCGACCCAATTTCTTCCCTTTTTCCGCGCTCGATCCGCTCGCCATCTCCGCAAACCCCGGGTCCTACTTCTTCTCCTTGCATCCGACATGCTCGCCAGAGCCCTTGCCTCGGGATCCGCGCTTCATGCTGCCCTACCCGACCAGCCCTAGTCGGGTCGGCACCCATATAAATCTCGAGCTCCGCCACCAAATTCCGCCATCTTTGGCTCTCCACCCTTCATCCCGTGACCTCCACAGCAGCCCCTGAGGTGACAGCTCTCGATTGCCCGTGTCGCAGCGAGGAGAGGGGCCGGTTTCCATTGATCCGGCGACTGTGCGCCGCCGTGCTCCGCCCAGAGCAGGAGCTCGAGCCTCAGGACCAGACGACCTTCGAGGCCACGACCGGGAGCTACCTCAGCTCCAGCCTAGTCTACCACACCACCCAGGTAACCTTCTAGCTTCCTTATTTCGCTTAATTTCTTGGTTGCCCCAAATCGTAGCTCCACTGTATTCCGTTGATTCCGACCACCTCGAGCATCATTTCGATCATCGGAACCCACGTTCACCATCGCCTTTCCCTCGCGCACCTTCTCCGCCCATCCGTTCAACCCAGCTCGCACAGGAGTTGGGATTCGAATCCCCTCGTCGTCGCTTCGCCGGGGTTCGTCCGCACCGCCGCACAGACCACCTCCACGACGCCTAACCGGGTCGAGGCATTTTGCCCTCGACCCGCAAAGCTCCTGAGCCTTTTTGCAGGACCGGAGGGGGCCATCTGAGGCCTCCCGACATTCAGACAGGAGCGTCTCCTCCGCCGCCCTCGCCGGAGCCCTCCAGGGCTCGGTTGGGCCATCGGAGACCACCAGCAGCTGCGGAGCACCACGTCGGAGCTTCTCCGATCTTCAGGCGCAGCAGGGGAGGTCAGGAGCGCGCGTACTGGGCCGGCGAACTTCGCCGGCCACCTGTTCTTCCTCGACCTTCAGGCACCGTTCGATCGCCCTCCAGCTCCAGTTTCAATCTGAGCCATCCGTTCCAGGAGCGTCAGGCACCGCACGATCAAAGGAGGAGTTGATCCAGACCATTTGATCTTGAGATGAGGCGCAGTTGACCAGTCACCGTCAGATCCTCCACGTGTCTTCGTCTCAGCCATCCGATCACGCCAAGGGTTACAGGAGTGAGCCGCCCCCGCCTCTCCACCGTCGGATCTACACGTGGCGCACGCTCCGCCCTTGGATCTTAAATAAGGGGTAATTGTCCTTAGGCCCCTCTGTTTTTAGTTTCTATCATTTAGTCCTGTAAATATAGAATGCAGTTGTTTAGTTTTTGGGATATTTGCACATTGGACCTCGCACTTTAATTTGTTTGCACTTATGCCCCTGTTTGTGTGAACCACGTGCTTTGTCACGTGCATGTTTGGTATAATTGCAACTTTAGTCCTGTAGTTCTGGTTGTTCGTTAATGAATGAAAACTTTTTGGTAATTGCATATATGCCCCTGTGAGTGTTTTAATTGCACATGTGCGTCTTTTAGTGGGTTATTTGCAACACAGCCCCTGGACTTTTTGGTACGAGTTACCAAAAGGTCCTCGGACTTGTTTTTCTTACCAAAAGGTCCCTGAGTGCCCCAGGCACGCGCCACGCGCGTGACTTGCTGGGTTAATTGCACCTGGACCCCCAGAACTTCGGGTATTTGCACTTTGGTCCCTGTGCACAGTGCCCACTTGTCATTTTTCAATAAAATATCAAATCACCTCCAAATCCAACGAAAATTTGACACATGGCTCCTGCCATGGTGTAGGATTTTTGTAGATTTTTGAGGACATTTCTGATTTGGTTTGCTATTTTTAAAAATTCAAAAACATCTATTTTTGGCACTGTTCAGTTTGAAAAATCACAAAAAAAATATATAAATTTTCCCCTAAAAATTCTATAAAAATTAGGTACTGTTTAGTTAGTGTTCCTTGATTTTCTAGCCAATTTTGGCTATTTTTCATCACTAAAAACCCATAAAAACTTAAAAACCCTCAAAAACTCATAAAAATTCTAATAAATACATTAAAAACCCAAAAACAATAATTTTGGTACTCAAAATTTCCTTGTTTTCTCTATTTTACAGGAAAATTACCTCCAGGCCCTTTTGAGGTCCTTAGATATTTTATCTAGGGACTTTAGGCTTGGCTGGACAGTACCCCTTGGTTTTCTTACTGTTTGATTTTTAGAAAATAAAATACACATCAGAAAAATTCCAAAAATTCACCAAAAACATAAAAAACATAAAAAACACAAAAATATTTTTGTCTAAATTTTTGTTTGGTTTTTGATGCATTAAATAATTTGTTGAAGTGTGATTGCTTTTAGTCTTTCTCATTTTCTTCACATATTAAAAATCCAAAAAAATTTAAAAACAATTAAAAACCACTAAAAATGCTTTCCCTTTTTCTCTGATTCTTTGACTACTTCGTAGGCTTTTTAGCCAATCCGTGCTCCTTGTGTTCGACCCTGGGTGCTATACCAGGTAAATCTCATAGCAGGACCGCTATTTGAGTGTTGGATTGATTTTATTTCTATTAGTGGTTCGATATTTCTTGATTGACTTAGCCTGATCGCTTGGGTCGCAACGACCCTATTTCTGTACCTTATACCCTAGTGATTGGGCGCGTCATCAGCTAGCTATGACAACGGATAAGGAAAGTATGATGCTGGAAGCGATCATGATATATTTTCTAATTATTAAAATTCGAATAATACATATTTTGAAATTATACCATCCTTTAAGTAACAATTAAAATTATTTGTTTGTTGATAAATCAGATTGATAATTAATTTAACATGATTAAATTAATCATGTCGAATCTAAACAGTCTATTATGAATAGATTGTCATTTCCCGTGGAAGAATTAATCATGTGAATATGATTCATAATGATTAAGTAAAATTTGAATGGGATATGGAGGATCACATAAGTATCTCCCGTCAAGGCAAAGAGTTCTGTTGTCAGGGATTGTATGCAGGAGACACACACACACACACCCACACACACACACACCCACACACATACACCCACGCACGCACGCACACACACACAGATATGCAGATTTCTTATTTCAGATAATCCGCAATAAACCCACTCAACACTATAATCAATAATGACAGTAAGATATCATGGATTGGATCCATGATCAATATATTGTGCTTGCAGTTGGACACATAATGTACGTGGTTGCAATGTGTAAGTTTCCTCATAATAACGAGGAATGGTAATTAAATAGACAATAGGATAACAACCTAGGGTTTGTGTCTCTATACTCTTTATCTCTCATCGAGTGTGCTTTGGAAGTATCATGTCGATGATGATCATAATTATCAAATAATCCTTATAAAATCTAAGAAGATAATCTAGCATACATATGTGCTATAGACATTTAATCATGAATGACATGGTTCATTGCATCATGCAGAATGGTGGCTCTATAAGAGATGATGTATTCAAAATGTTTGAGTACCTACCTGAACTAAAGTCTTTAAGAGTTAAGATGTATGTAGATATGATGAGTATTATCATTCTATATCTATACTCAAGTCATTCATGAAGATTCATAATATCCATATTGTATGAATTGAATGAAGCATGTATAAATGTTAAAGTACTCTTATACTGAAATCTTTTGAGTTCAACATAAGAGATCCTTTGTCTTAAGCAATGGTTGTTTATAGATGAAGGAAGCACAATGGAACATGGGTATGACCCATGTAAGAAGGAAAGTCAAAGAGTTGATTGTACTTTTGTGGCTTCCATATATATGATATTCAAAGAGTTGGATGATTGTCAATACTACAATAAGTTGATGTATTGATAGTTTGACTATGTGGACTATCGAAGATCCTTAGAGAAGGACTCGGATAGTGCATCGGAATAATATACATCTACATATAATCATTGAAATTGACTCTTTTATTAGATAAGATCAAAATCTAACAATTGTATCTCAATCTTCTAATGACATTTGCAACGGGTTGCATATGTTTTAGAAGACTTGAAGTTTTTGATCATAACGTTTAATAATCATCCACATGGATATTGATGTAATTATTGCAAAAATCTCCATTGTATAGATAGATTTCATATTTTCAGTGGGAGAGCCCTTAGTCTTAAAGAATATTTCTATGACATAGATATTAGAATACACTCATTGTTTATTTCCAAATGCTGGAGATAAATATGAATTCTGGAATATACCTACCATAAAGAGTTATGATGAAAATTAGAAAATTAATGAATGGTTCATTAAAATTTCTAATACTTAAAATTAAGGGATTTTATCACTTGTGCCCCTCCGAGATATCGCAATTTCAGTTATGCCCCTATCTTTTTGGTAATATCAGTTGTGCCCCTCAAAACTTTCTCCGTCATCAGTTGTGCCCTTCCGTCAGGTTGACCGTCAATGAATTGACTTAACCATGGTTTTTTCAAACCTTGGTGCATTTAAGAGGGGTATTATTGTCCAGAGGCCTCTTCTTCCTCCTCCAACCTCCTCCTCCTCCCTCTCCGCCCGGAGTTCGCCTGCACCTGCACCACGCACGACCACACCATGCCCTCCTGCTGCCCTAACCATTGATTACAGTCGTCGCGTTCTTCCCTGCGTGCCCTCCCTTGTTGTGCACCTACAGTAGCCGGTGCGGAGGAGGCGGTGCGGGGCTGGAGGCGCGGGGGAGGGAAGGGCTGGGAGCGCGGGGCAGGGGAGGGCTGGGCGGCGCGGGGGAGGGGCTGGCTGGGCAGCCGTTGGGCATAAACTCGTACACCAACATGAGCTCGCCCTTCCGCCGGCAGTAACCCAGGAGCTGCACGAGGTTCCGGTGCCGTACACGCCCGATAGACACGATCTCCGCCACGAATTCTTTAATACCCTGCCGATATTCATGGGAGATACGTTTGACAACGATCTGGGTGTTGGAATTCGGAAGATAGCCTTTGTAGACACAACCGAATCCGCCGGAACCCAACAGCTCTGAGGACGCGAATCCTTTGCGCGGGGGAGGGAAGGGGTAGGGGGAGGGGACGTAGGGGGCGGTGCCGTGCGGGAGGGGACGGTGCGGGGGACGGGGTGGAGCCGTGCAGGGCAGGAGGAGGGGGAGCAGGCGGGGAAGGGGAAGGGGGCGCAGGGGGCGGCGCCATGCGGGAGGGGGCGGTGCTGGGCTGGGGAGGAGTTGCGGAGCTGGGGAGGAGTTGCGGGGAGCTCGGGGCGGAGCTGGGAGGAGGTGCGGGCTGGGGAGGAGGAGGTTGGAGGAGGAGGAAGAAGATGGGGAAAGAGGAGGAAGAAGATGATGTAAAATGACGATATAACCTAAAAAGTTAAAACTAATTCCGCTTTTGCCCTCAAAATTAACGGTCGTTTGCACTGTGGATGGACGGTCACTAACCCTAGGGGCACAAGTGATAAGTTAGCAAGTTTTGATGGGCACAACTGATATTACCAAAAAGATAGGGGCATAACTGAAATTGCGATATCTCGGAGGGGCACAAGTGATAAAATCCCTAAAATTAAACCTTTAAAGATCAATAGGGGGATGAAGATCATTTGACAATGATTTGGCATTAAACCTTGGACATAAGTCTGTTGATGAAATCAATAGATTACTAAGAGATGAAACTTTAGAGTGTTTGAAATTTCAAATCTTACATACTTGTGAATATGTTATTCAAAGTAGAAAATGTCCAAAGTATTCAAGATATCATACATATTGATGTACGTGGATCATCTGTATCATAAAAAACATTAATGATTTGTGATATGAATTGATGATTTTTGTGATATGAGATTTCTTTACTTCATGTTAAGATACTTTTGAAATGTTCAAAGATTTCACAATTTGGTTTAGAACTGAAGTTTGAAGGAAGATGACATGAATTTGATCTAATCTAGGTAGCCAGTACCTATTAGATGAGTTCATGGAATACCTTTTAGAGTAAGGAATATCATTCCTATCTCAATCCTCCTAATGCACCTAAACTCATTAGAGTTGTAGGAAGATACAATTAGATCATGTGCGACATGATTTGATCAATGATGAATATTAGCATAACTACCTCTTAGTTTCCAAGTGTATATGCAGTAGAGACCACAACGATAAGGTTCCATGCAAGTAAGCTGAAATCTAGTACAAGAGAGTGCTACTTCATTAGGAAAATAAAGGATGGTATTGGATACCTACTTTATGATCATGAGATTCTTAAAAGATTTCATCTCTAAGGATATAATTATTAGATGATGACTTTCTTGAGAATCAAGATGAAAATGAAGTGAAGGAACTCATTGACTTGAGATGATAATGAGGTTCCTGAAATCAGAAAATAAAAGGATAATTAAAGATGTAAATACTCAGACCTCTTCAAATTACTTTGAGGATGGATTCCATATGTCAGTTAAGCCTGACAATGATCTAACTTCATATGATGAAGCTTCTGAGGATCATGACATGGAAAGATGGATGTTAGCAATAAAGTCTAAAGTAGACTTCATATATAAATGTTGTATATGGACCTTCGAGGATTCACCTATAAGGGTAAAACCTGTTAGGTATAAATGGATTTAAAAAAAAGAACCTGATGAGAAGGTAGAGACCTTGAAAGCATATCTCGTATCCTCAAGGTATACACATAAAGAAGACATCGCTTGCATGAGGCTTGCTTTCTAGTGTCCATGCTTGAACTCATCAGATTTGCCAACTATAGCTAGACAACTTGACTTTGACATCTACAAGATGGAAATCAATATTGTATTCCTCTATGAATAACTCTATGAGAATATTAATATGAAGTAGCCCCAGGGCTTCATAGTTGAGGAATGAAAGATGTGCAAGCTAAAGGAACTCCATCTATGGACTCAAATAAGCTTCTTGTAGTTGGAACATCAGATTTGATGAAATTATATAGGTTATGGTTTCAGATAGAATCTTCATAAACCATGTGAAGCTTAGTGGGAGTGCCATTGTGTTCGTCATGCTAAATGTAGATGACATCCTAATCATCTGGAATGATATAAGGATGATAATAAGTATTTTATAGTATGACTATTCCACATCTTGAGATATGATCTCAAGGATACCTCTTAGATCTTAGTTCTGAAGTTGTTCAAAAACAAAGAGAAGAGGGTTTTGGGACCGTCACATTAGTTTACACCTTGGACATATTCCATTTTCTAGAAAATTCCAAGAAAGGCTTCTTTTCCTTAAGATATGATATTGACCTATCTAAAGGGATATCATCTCAAAGAGTTGAGGATGTGAATATCAAAACTACATGCCCTAGTCATTAGCTATGGAAAGCTCTGTGTATGTTAGATATGGATCAAAGTGTTGATGTGAATTGGATTGATATTGGACAATTAACTGAAAAATGTATTTTACATTTTATTTTGGGTTGTGAATATGATTCGCAAATTTCCAATAGCATGATTGCAATGTTCACAAAAATAATTGGATTCATTTTGTGAGATAATCTACAACAAATGTTGTTGTAAAATATTGGAGATTTCATGGGATAATGCAATCTCATGGAATGGGATGGAGATTGCCACCTTCTATCTAAAGGTGGTGGACGGCCACCAAGTCCTAGTTGGAATGGGTGGCCGTCTCCCCTTTTATAGTAGAAGTTATTATCCTTCCCAATTATCTCCATGGATAATTGATTTAATTTGAAATTAATTTATATTGATTAGTCAATATATATTTATTTTAATTAAATTAATTGTTGTTGTGTTTTGCAATAAAATCATGGCCATTAAAAGAAACACAAATCAATGTGAACCATTGGATTTGTGTTCTCTATGGATTGAGATCCATGGACTCCCAAAATATTAGAGGCAACCCTAGCTTTAAGAGACAATGGAAAATATGATCTCTCCCTCTCCCTCTCTATACGTCAAGTCTCTCTCTCATTGTGGCCGTCCACCATGGAGCCTTAGCGAGAGTGGCCATCGACGCCGCATCGTTGTTATGCTGCCGAATCATTTGCTCATGGATCTCCGTCTCCTTCGGTGAGCCTCGCTTGTGAAGAAGACGTTAGATCTTGTGTGATGAGATCAGGAGATTCACCGCTTGGATCATCAACATGGATTGCGAGAGCATGCATTTCCTCAACACGCTCGCACACGTCTCCTTCGCTGGATTGGACTTGAGACAGGATGTTTCTTCGTTTAGAGCCTTGATCGCAACTACACTTCAAGAGGTAAACTTACTACTTGTTTGTGGTTTAGATGAAACGATGCGAGAAGTGTTCTTGGATCATGTGCTTTCATCATTCAATTTTTTTAATATCGCTGCCTCAAACGACTAGTATGACTAGTCGCTCCTAATCGCATATGATGTGATTCTCACGCTTCCGTGATGTGCTTAAGGATTTTCCCATATACTTCAGTATTATGCATGTTGAGAGGTGATGACGCATCTCTAGATGTTGAAAGATCCGACTATTTTTTATGTTAGCTGTCAGCTACCTAACGCAACCCTTTACAAGGAGGGATTTAAATTATGGTCTTTCGAGTAGCAGGCTCACTGCACACTGCACACTACACTACCACCAAATCATGGTTTCTCCTTTTCTCCATCTCCCTCACATGCATCTACGTGTTACTCTACCAAAATTATGTGCGACAGACACATCTTCTTTTTCTCCCTCTCCTCTCCAAATTTCTTTCCTGCATGCAAAATCTTTCCAGCATCAATGCTGGAGTTTTGTGAAGAGTAGTAAATTACTTCATCTTCTCTCATACATTGGCACTCGAATATCACCAAAGTAGATATTCATAGAAGCACTCTGCATGTTGCAAGCTTTCATCTGGGGAGCTTTAACTGTGGGTTAAAACTGACTCAGGAGGAAAAATAGAAACAGAAGTACTTTATAAATGAATGATTTTAACAGATTTTGATTTCTTCCATTAGATCAAGAACATGTTCTATTTTGCTCTCCTATTTGAAGTGAGGAAAAGTCAGCGGATTTTGATAAATCATGAATATTTGGAGTTAATAGGGATTTGTCTGCCTACGCAGCTTAATGATGTGGGCTTGGGTGATCTGACTGGAAATCAGTATCCTATTTCTGTCAACCATTTCCAGCTGTGCACATAATTCTCATGCAGTTGAAAGTTGAGTTCCAGATGCTTGTTTGACCACTGAAAACTGACCATATTCTTGATGAACATCGAATTGTAGATCTTATTTCGAGTATACTCTTAATACGCATTTATCATAATTTGTATTTTTTACCTGAAATAAGAGGATGCACATCAACATCAATTCATTTTACATGCAGCGCAGGATATTGTCGAAGACTTAGTGTGTTCTATTAGTTGCAATCTCCTGATCAGCTCAATTTTGCAATTTCATTAAATTATTCCATTTCCAGCGGAACTTACTGGCTGCTATCATTTGATGCATGCAGGTTTTTGAAGGCAATGGATAGGTTCAATGATCTGGTTGTGTCAGTTTATGTTACTGCAGGTCATATCCTTTATGTCCCACTTTTATTTTTATAGGTTAAAGTTAGTAATAGTTATCTGTAGGATTTACATTTGCTCAGTCCAAGCATTAGTGTTGTTTTGGGGTCTCAGCATCTTGATATCACGAGCAACAAAAGTAAAAATGGTACATGATGGGGATTGAGATCGAGAGCAGTTTATTCTCATGTATCACAACAATTGAGTATATAATACATTGAAAAGCCAAATTCTTACAAATCTCACTAGGAAGAGGCACTTGGAATGGGGAACCTTCTTTAGGACCATACCATGCTTCCAATTCATGAAGTCTCATACGTCATGCTGCTTTAAATAAAAGAAAATTTCATTTCCAATAACGTTGTACTCTCATGGGACCCATCTTTCTCTTTCAAGTATAATTGGCTTCTGCATATTTGGTTCCCATTTCCCCCTGTTTCGCTACCTAGGCTTGACCTTGGAAGGATTGTTTTTTTTGTGGGAAAGCTCTTCTAATATGGAGACATGATAGATCTAAGTTCGATAATGACTCAAAATAGATCAGAATGGAGGCAAAGAATCCATGTAGCCGGCCCTACTTAATGTGAGAAAATGCTTTGTTTTTTTGAAAGGAATGGGATGGGTCTCCTTTAAAGATCCATCCAAAGAATGCATTTAAAACGATAAGAGTACTTACATCCTCCAGGTATCAAAAAAAACCCGGGCATGACCCAGAATATTTTCATAATAAAACCGCTCTCCCAGGAAGACAAGAGCATTCCTTGCTGACTAAATTGCCCACAACATTGCACAAGCTTTCATCCCCCCCTCAGTCGAGTATGTCCAACCTCTATCAATCAAGGACCAAAATGAATCTTTGTCATCCCATCGGACACCTGGGATATCCATAAGCCTCCATGCATTTCTTGAACCTGAGCAACGAAAGAACAAATGGTCGAAATCTTCCACTCCCTCATCACATCTCTTGCGCCTTTCCTCAACACCAGAAAAGTCTGACCCCTTGCATTTATCATAACATGTTCCCTTCTAAGCAGCCACAGAAACACACTCACCCTTGTAGGTAAACCCCAACACCAAATCCCAACACAATCCTGAAAAGTGTTCGAATCTGCCGAAAATGGTGGTGAAGAAACCACCTTGTATGCCTTCTTGAGCGTGAAGTGTTCGTCTCTCCAGCACCACGAGTCCCTACCCTCAGACGAGCCCACGAGTCTCGCCAATCTCCCTGAAAGACAAAGAAAATCCTCTAACCTATGATCTGAAAGATCCGCCACAAAAGTAGGAGACCACTCTATTTGTTGCAAGAGCATACAATCAGGGATACATGTCACAAATGGCCCCCTCCTCAGACCAGTCGTCCGTCCAAAATCTAAAATAGTGACCATCCCCTAGGAGCAGTTGCAACGAGGTTGCCAGGCTAGCAAGGTAGAGCAGATGTCGTGCCAAAAGGTGGATGGTGAGGACACCACCTCTGGTTTGGCCTCCAAACAGGATGATACACCATAAACTGATCTAATCAGTCTCGAAAGCAAACCATCTTCATCTCCCCAAACCTTCATCACCCATTTAGCAAGTAATGCCTTATTCATGGCATCCAATTGAAGCACCCCCAACCCTCCGTCCACAATCGACAAAGATACCACATATCAATACACCAAAGCAAGCCCCTTGCTATCTTGAGATGAAAACCAGAAGAAGCATCGCATTAAGGATTCCAATCTCCAACAACTCACCAAAAATATTCAGAACTGCCTTGATCGCCCTACCTTCCAAAGCACCTCCCTCAATGAAAAAATGGTATCATCTGCATACTGGAGAATCGGAATGGAGATATCCTCCCTTGTGTAGCCCCTGAAAAAACCCCTAGCCTCAGCCAACCCTGACATGATCACCAAACCATCTGCCGCAAGCAGGAATAACAGTGGGGCCAAAGGGCATCCGTGCCGCACTCCTCTCTGTGGCTGAAAGAAACCACCTTACCGCTTCCCATTAACAAGCACCGAGAGCGATGCCGTTATGATGCGCCTCTTCATCCAGTCAATCCTTTTGTCCGAGAACCCTTTGTTAACCAATAAATGCCCAGATAAATTTCTAACTCATGCAGTCGCAAGCCTTGGAAAAATCTACATTCCAGACGAATCCAACGACCCCTCGTCTCTTCCAGTCCAAAACTATTTACAAAGCCAAAACCACTCCCTCAAGCAGTTGTCTACCTGGGAAAAGGCTTTGTTGTTGTTATTGTTATTGTGTCTTTTAATATGGTTTTGGTCTTCGGGCTGAAGTTGTTGGGGCACTACCGTCGATTATGGGGAGGATTGATTCAAGATCTACATGGATCACAAGAGTCATAAGTCTATCCTCGATCAGAAGGAACATGTCGGATATAACTGGAAACTTTTGCGCAAATCCATTTTTGGATCATTTACGTCAGCAATATAATTGTTCTGATGGAAACTTTTATCATTTTGTATTCTTGTCCTAGGAGGTTTTTTTTGTATTCCTTGACCTGAATACACAGTAAATTGCTGCTTTCTTCAATTGGACAGTCAAATGGCCTTAGATCAAATGGCACCTATGCAGAATAGGAGTTACCTTCTCTCTAAATTTTACAGATACTCCTGAATCCTCTGTATCTGCCTGGGTCACGGATCACATCCACTAATTTCGACACCAAGGTCAGAGCTCTTGCAAGAAAATACCTCTACCAGTTGTACATCTGTTTTGGACGCGATGATGCTGCTCTGGTACAACTGAAGAAAAGAAGGCATGTGAGAAATTTCAGTCCAGTGAAGGAGCTGATAAGCACAAATGTATGTTACTTATCAACTGCTTGTAAGTTATCATGTTTTTCCTGCATTAGCAGTCACGCGTTAAAATTCAAATAAGAAGTCCGATTGAGAAGCTTTCTCGTTAAATCTCAAAAATCTGATGTCGAAACGAAATTGTGTACTAAAAAATTGTCCACAGGTAATAGGGTCCTTTCGTAGCTCGTGCTTTCCTTCAATTAGAGCATTCATATCAAAAAATCCCTGAGCGACAATGTTCAAGAGGTTCCCCAACGTTTCGAAAATCTAACCGGATACCAGATCAGTTAGGTATCAGTTTTGGATTGGTTGGACAAATGAGACTGATTGATCGAACTGATGATGGCATAACCAATCTGTTCGTTGTATCGTCAGGTTGATTTGTACGGTCCAACTGGGTCAAATTAGGTTATATTACATCATACATTTTTTGAATTGATTTTTTTCAATTGGGTCAAATTAGGTTATATTACATCATATATTTCTTGAATTGATTTTTTTACACTTGTATTGCTTCAAGATTCTACAACTTATGTTCCTACTTTTTTTGCAATAAACCTTGTTCCCCTCTATCCTTATAAAATTCACGGTTCTACCCTTTTTAAGTTACACTTAAGCCCTGATTTTGCCTTAATTTGGAAGGGTAGAACTGTGAATTTTGAATTTTGTAAGAATGTATAGGAACAAGTGTTATTGAAAAAAAATATCAGAATCATAACTACATAATCTTGGAGGGGCGCAAATGGAAAAAACCTTATATTTACATATAATTTGCAAGATTAACATTTTTAAAAAAGTAACATTTTTATGATGTGTAAAATTAACATTTTTAAAAACTGTGTAATTAAAGGCATCATTTATAGCTGTTGCAAAAAGATTAACAGCATGATCTTTTAAAAACCGATTAGCTTGCTCTTGGTTTAATCGGTTTGACCGACTGGTTCGGTATTGATCTTTTAAAAAAAACCGATTTCCCCAACCATCATCTTTAAATAAGAACACGTTTCTCCACCGAAAGGTCTCAATTTCTATGAAATCAAGCAATTGTTCAAGCTGTGGAACCTTAACTACACCTAATTCATCTTAGTATTATGGTCCGACATCAACCCTGGCCTGGTAAATCCTCAAAAACAGATCATTCGTAGGCCCGAGACATTGCAGAATGCTCGAATGCGGAATAATAATTCGTTAATGATCTAGCTGAAGACAAATTTGTCATAAAGAAAAAGATCGGAATTAGTTGAAACTAGAGTTCCATAGTGAATAAGAAATGGTTCATATGCAAAAAGCCCTTTGTCCTACCTACCAATGGGTAAATCAAAGTCAAAAATAAATTCACGTCCGTTTGTTTTAGCTTATGAAAATAAAATTTCAACTTTAATATTTACCATATAAACACATTCGGTTTGATGTAAAATCACCACAAAGGCCATGATGCTAACAGAGGACCGGATAACTGTGCATTTTTATAGCACAACAATGTGTTCCATTTTCCATGCAAATATTTTTGGGGCCAATTGACCACACACATATATAAGAAGCTGAACATATATAGGTTCAATCAATAAGCCAGGCAAAAGCCAATACATCACGGCAAATGAGGGAACCTGAAGAAGAAAAGGAATGATCACATTCGCATCATCTGATCGAAGAATCCTGCTGCTTTTAACGCGGCAATCCGCGCACCTATAAGGCTTATGTTATGCAATAGCTGCTGAAGCCACTGGCGAGTGGCTGGATCATCCTGCAGTAAGAGATCAAACAAATTCAATGTAAAGCTGCTCTTCAATCACTACACTCTTTAGGGAAAGAAGGTAAAACTTACATGAAGAAGATCGTTGAATGTCCCATCTTTTAAAGTGACCGGAATGCAGCTCAACAATATTTTACATGCCCTGCATATGCACAAAGAAGAATAATGCAACCGCTTTATTTTGATTTTATACACATTACATGCCAAACCTTTTGTCTTCGGAGAGTCTGAGGTAGCAACGAACTAAATGTTTTAGGAGCCGCTGGGATGGCTGCTCAGGAAGTGACCTGACCATACTTCCGAAAACGCGAATGATAGACACAACTCTACCAGGAGTCGTACATACATAGTTCAACCCAATGTCATCCAGGAGAATTTTCTGAATAATAAACGTAGCAACCTACAAAGATAAATAAGATAAATAAACTGCTATGAAATAGTCGGAGAGGTGAGTCGCCCAGCGGATAGAGAGATTATGAACATGCAACAATACTAGAGAGATTATGAACATGCAACAAGATTGGAGGGAAATTTGTGGTTTTAAAAATATGGCATGACATAAGATTCATGGAATGGAATTCCGCTAGAGACTTCTTAAACAGAAGAGGTAAAATTTCTTTCCAGAGTATATGATCAGAAGCTTGTTGAGTTTGAATCCTGCGAAATATAAAAAATGCTGGAGCAAAGTATCCAATTCAGAGGCGTCATTAATACCAAAATCAAGATTCAACTTTGTTAAAGTTCCAAGTAGCTAAAGTGGAGAAGAAAAAATGAGCTGTATTCCAGTAAAATCAAGCCACACTTGTCCACCAGCATAGATTATTGTGTCACGTGTACATGTAAGAGATCCAAAGAAGGCAGACCTATTGGTTAAGAGAAGAACCCTAAAGGAAATTATAAATTCAGCCCAAAAAAACTTGATATTTGCATAATGAATCATGCTTTGGATTTTAAAAACGGAAGGAGATATTAGAAGATGAACTCGTTATGCCGAGAGCTTTTCATGGGGAAATTGGAGCACATTTTTTAAACATGGTTTTTTAAGATTGTAAAGTTCAAGAAGAAACGAGAAAACCATGGTGATTAGATCAGTAGCGGTCACTCCCAGAAAGTCTATTTAACTATCGGCAGAGTAAGAAAAGACTGACAAAATAAGGGGTCTCAGCTTGCATTCCGCAATCCGATTCTGCTGTGACATGCATTGAGATGCAAATGAAGTGGACAAATCATGCACAAACTCTATAGCACTATCAGGACGAAAAACTTTAAAGCAAGAAAACGATTTCTTTATTTCAGGAAAGAATGATTTAACCAGTAAATTGATCCCAGACCGCTCCTTGATCAGGTAACTAACAAAACTAAGTAGTGATAATCCAAACAGGGACCTCATACATCCTAATTGACCAAATCAAAGAGAAATGAATGACGAGGCTCCGTGCACCAAGAGAACAATTCAAGTCTAGGAGTGAAAATTGGACATGTATAATTATTGTATCAACTCAAAAGTAATAAAACAAGCACAATCTCAGTACCAATGCAGAACCTTCAGTGGTCATTCAGATTGTGGTGGAGAAACTTGCGGAGGATGAAGATGCGCAAACAAGATGCATGAATGAGGTAGAAAGCTATGGCTAGAAAACAACAAACAAGTCATTTCCATTAAACGTTAAACTAAAATGCATGCAATGAACTAACACTTAATGCAGGAGATTTTTTTTCACTGGGAATATTTAGAAGAATTGTTGCAAACTTGCAATTAATGGACTGAGCAATATCCTTCCCGATAAAATTGTATACATTTGTTACTTGTCAAGATCAAGTAGTAAGATTGTCATTTGTTAAATTATTTTTTTCTTCTTAATAATTGAATGGTGGGCCTTGCACAGGAGAGAGCTCCTGACATGCAATAAGCGGTAGTAAAGGTGTTTCCCAAACCACACTGGCAGGAGGATGAGAGAGGAAAAAGAAGGTATAAGTTGGAAATGTGCACAACTTGAAGTTGAAGATGAAATATATAAGATAAGATCAGGATATCAAACTTTAAGTGGACATACAAATCTCAAAATACCCCAGGATGGCTCACAGAGGCAACAGCAATATTCACTGCGATCATGAATCGGTTAGGAACATTGTGAAGTTTTTTTTGCCAAGATTATTTATGAATAAAATTATCATCTCAATATTGTGAGATGTGAACATAAAATGTTAGTCTTGAAAGTCTTAGCATACACAGAGAAAGAAGTTTTTTCAACAGAAGGACATGATACTTTTATTTATTTATGATTGTTCCCTTGATCAAAGTTAAGGACTTGAGGATCTGCTATAATCATCAATACAAACAATATACTTATAGCCTCCCATAGTTGAGGAACAAGGTTACCAAATGTCACAATGGATGAAAGAGAAAGACTAGGAACTACAAGGCTCAGTCCTCCTAAGAGAAGAGGCCCGATGATGTTTGCCAAACCGGCATGCTTCACATTCAAAAGTCTCCAGTAGGGATAGTTCAAGAAATATCTAAGAGAGGGCTCTGGCAGAGGGATGACCAAGACATGAATGCCAAAGGAATGGGTCAGCAGAAACTGAGATAACGATGACAAAAATGGAGTCGGCAGAAATAACAAGATAGTACAAGACATTCTTCTCATAACCCCCACCAAAGGTTTGCATCGTCCAGATATCATGAGAAAAGAATAACAATAGCACTCGTAAAAACTATCTAGCAATTCAGTTCGATACATAATTTATGAACATACATTAAGCTCAACAGAAAATCATGAGCAAAGAAAACACCAGAGAGTTTGAGTTTGGAGGAAAACTCCATATTCCCAACGACAGTAAAGGGAGAATGAACATCATTGGCTAAACAACCGACTTCAAAGTAAAAGAAGATTCTAAAGAGGTCAGTAGACTATCTTCTCCAATCAAATGAGTAGATGCGCCAGAGTCTACAATCCAAGCCGACGTTGATGCAGAAGTAGAGTTGGCTGCAATACTTGAGATTGTAGTCAGATTCACAGTAGGAGGGTTCTCACAAACGATAGAACGTCGTAACAATTGCATGAGTCTAAAGTAGTCTGCGATAAAAAATGGATCATATGTCTACTGGGTATTGATCTAAAGGCATCTCTATCCTAGTTGCATCATTATAGGTAATGATACCTCGTTGACCTGTGGTAGTTTGCCAAACTTTGCCCAACACCTCTCAGATGGGTGGTTATATCTGTGGAAGTGGATATATAGAGTGCGGCCACGACCATGATCAGAATCACGACATTCTCCAGTCAAGTGAGTAGATGTGACAGAGTCTACAATCCAAGTTCACGTTGAGGTAGAAGCAAAGTTGGCTACAGTACCTGAGACTATGGCCAATTTCGCAGTAGAAGGGTTGTCATAGATGGGAGAATTTTAGAAACAATTGCGTAAACCTGGAGTAGTCTGCAGGAGAAAGTTAAAGCGTCTATCCATTGGGGTCTTGATCTGACCTCTATCATAGTTATATCATAATTAGACTAGCGTCTTTCCACTGGGCTCTTGATATGACCTCTGTCATAGTTATATCATAATCAAACGATGATACCACGTTGTCCTACGATGGTTTTCCAAACATTACCCAACATCTGTGAAATGGGTAGTCGGATATGTCTTATGTGGATATGTGGCAGTGAATGCACGGAGTAGGGCCACGGCTACAATCAGAATCACGGTCTTGGTCTCCTCGAGAGTTGTTGCGACCGTCTCTTACAGATTATGCTAGAAAAGAAGTATTCTTCATAGGTTGCAGAGGATGAGTATGACTAGCAGAGGTCCCATACTGTTGTAGACAATAAAAAATGACCTTGATGGAGGGAAATGTCTCAGACATGAGAAACTGGTCCTCTACAGTCTGATAACAAGAATAAAGACCGTCAAGAAATCTGTAAGCCTTCCTAGTCAGATCTCCCTACCACTAATTTGGTACAACATGATGGTTGAACGATGGCAAGTTCCTCATAAAAATCAATAAGATGTTGATAATACGCCACGAGGGTAGACTCTCCCTAAGACGCAGATCTAATGCACATGTATATGTCTGCAAGTCGTGACTTAGGAGTATGCGAACAATAGGTCTATGCCAGTTCACCCACATGTTGTTAGCATCGTCTTTGTACATGAGATTGGCAATAGTATGGGATTCGATGATGTTGGTCATCTATATCATGACCAGATAGTTGTCCCCAAGCCATGACTTGGTCTTTACTAGTGTTGTTGATGTGAGTATTCATTATTCGGTAGGAGGGGTCATTGAATAGAGAATAACCGATATTGGAGAGAATACTTGGAGTTACCAGGTAATGTATTTTTGTTGGGAAAAGAGAATGAGATGATTTCTATTCCATAGCCCTAGGCTCTCTTATATAGGAGAGTAGCCTATGGGTAAATTACATAAAGAGCATAACAAGAAAAGAAAATAACGAAGAGGTACAATAACTCAATATGCGTCAACACTCCCCCTCAAGATGGAGCATAGATGTCAATCATGCTCAGCTTGGAAGCACACTTCTGAAATGGACCTCGTAACAATGCCTTTGTGAATATATCTGCAGTCTGGTTCTCTGAAGTAACATGAGATGTGGCAATAAATCCTTTCTGAATCATGTCTCGTATGAAGTGACAATCCACCTCAATATGCTTGGTCCGTTCATGGAATGCAGGGTTGTTTGCAATAAATAAAGCAGCCTGATTATCACACTCCAAGTTCATAGGAAGTGGAACCTCTAAGCACAAATCTGTCAGCACCGCTTTCACCCACATCATCTCTGTAGTAACCTGGGCCATTGCCCTATATTCGGATTCAGCACTAGATCTAGCTACCACAGTTTGTTTCTTGCTCCTCCATGAAACTAGGGCATCTCCAACATAGACAGCATACCCTGAGGTGGACTTCCTGTCCTTAGGACAGCCTGCATAGTCTGCATCTGCGCATGCTGAGATAGACATCCCCTTTCCTTTCTTGAATAGCAGACCTTTACCTGGAGAAGATTTGAGATATCTAAGTATCATATGTATTGCATCCATATGCACTTGGCATGGCTGCTCCATGAACTGGCTCACACGGCTCACTGCAAATAATATATCTGGCCTAGTGATCGTGACATATAACAGTTTGCCTACCAGTTCTCTATATCTTCTCCTGTCCACCTCCTCTGTGTCATCATCATACAACTTCATGCTAGGGTCCATTGGTGTCGTAGCAGGTCGACACCCTAGCATACATGTCCCACTCAGTAGATCTGTAACATACTTTCTCTGTGACATGACTAATCCATACGGATTTCTTGCAAATTCCAGCCCCAGAAAATATCTAAGGACTCCCAGGTCCTTGGTGACAAACTCGGTCCCCAGCCTTGCCTTTGCCTGCTCAATGCCCTGGTCATCATCACCTGTAATCAAGATATCGTCAACATAAACCATGATTACAATAATTCCTCTCACCGTCTTCTGTACAAACAAGGAATGATCAGCATTGGAGCGTTTATATCCTTGTTTCTCAAAGAGGTCTGACAGCTTCTGGAACCATGCTCTGGGACTCTGCTTAAGGCCATAGATGGCCTTATGTAATCTGCAAACCTTGGAACACTCCCCCTCAACAGCAAAACCTGGTGGCTGTTGCATATAGACTTCCTCCTGCAAGTCTCCATACAGAAATGCATTCTTCACATCTAGTTGATAGAGTGGCCATTCACGAGTGACTGCAACTGATAGCAGGATCCGCAGAGTAGAATGACGCGCCACAGGAGAGAACGTGTCAAGGTAATCTACCTCATATGTCTGTGTGAATCCCCGTGCAACTAGGCGTGCCTTGTACCTGTCAATGGAGCCATCTGCATTGTGTTTAATTGTAAACACCCATTTGCAACTCACCGGGTTGACATCTGGAGGTATAGTAACCAAACTCCATGTTCCTCTAGACTGAAGTGCCGCCATCTCTTCCTCCATTGCTAGCCGCCATCTAGAATCCTGCAAAGCCTCATGGTGGTTCCGTGGAATAGTTGTAGCTGAAAGTGCCAATGCAAACGTCTTGAAGTGTCCAGATAGCCGTTCAAAAGACACGGCTGCTGATATTGGGTATTTGGCACAGCTTCTCTTCGACTTGCGTAGAGCGACTGGAACATCCAAATCCTCTGTGCTATCAACAGGCTCCTGTAATGCATCCTGCTTAGAAATGTCGTCAGATCCATCAACATTAATATTTTCATTACATACCATAGGCGAGCTAGTTGACTGGTCAGGACCATGAGCTTGATTCGGCCTGCGGGTGTAATGGAATGGTAACGGGGATACGGTTGATGGCGGTGGTGGTGGTGGTGATGGTGGTGGTGGTGATGATGGTGACGGTGGTGACGGTGGTGAGATTGGTGGTGTCATGAAAACGGTATCAGGAGATATAGGTGGTGGTTGCATGTTCCCTTTTTCTGAAAAATACATAATGGATTCAAAAAATGTAACATCTGCACTGATCATATACCGCCGACGCACAGGGTCAAAACACTTGTACCCCTTTTGAGTTCTGGAGTACCCCACAAAGACGCACTTGACAGCCCTAGGAGAGAGCTTGTCAGAACCAGGTGACAACTGATGGACAAAGGCGACAGACCCAAACACACGAGGGGTAAGAATGAACAGATCCTTGTCAGGATAAATAAGTGAAAAAGGAATCTGTTCATTCAAGACGGATGAAGGCATACGATTGATAAGATAGCATGCAGTAAGAACTGCATCACCCCAGTATGAGTACGGAACATGACTCTGAATAAGAAGTGACCTTGTGACATCTAGTAGGTGACGGTGTTTTCTTTCTGCAACCCCATTTTGCTGAGACGTATGAGCACAAGAAGTTTGATGTATGATTCCTTTCGAGGAGTAGTAGTTAGCTAGATTGTTGGTGCACAACTCCAAAGCATTGTCACTTCTCATAATTTTGACAGACGTGGAAAAAACATTCTGAATCTCATTTAGAAAGTGAATAATAATATTTCCTGCTTCAGACTTATTTTTCATTAGAAATACCCATGACGCTCTAGAATAGTCATCCACAAATACAATATAAAACCTGTGTCCCTGATGATCGGGAACACGACTCGGACCCCAGACATCGACATGAAACAACTCAAACTTGGAGTTACTACTCCGACCTTGACTGCTGGGAAAGGACGACCTGTGATGTTTTCCCAACTGACACGCCTCACACTGGATAGGTGTGTGAGAGAGACTATAGGGTAGGACAAGACGCAACTTCTGGAGCGGTAAATGACCATAACGCAGATGCCACAGGAGAGGAGATACTTGTTCAGCAGGAGAGGATGTGGTTCCAGCAAACGGGGTCTGGTTCAGACGGTAAAGGCCTCCTTGCTCATAGCCATGACCAATCACGTTGCCCGTACGGATGTCCTGAAAAATCAAAGAAGATGGATCAAAAATAGCTCGACAGTGGAGATCCTTCGTAATCTGACTAATTGACAATAGATTCATAGAAAAATGTGGTGCATGTAGGACATTCTTCAGCTGCATAGAGGGTGTCAATCTAATCTCCCCCTGACCAGTGATAGGGGAATGCGTGCCATCAGCAATTACTACTGTCCGTCCTGGAGGAATCTGGGTGTATCCTGTAAGTAGGCTCTGGTCGCCACATAAATGATGTGTGGCGCCCGAGTCCATGATCCATGGCAATATATGAGATCTACTACTGTGGAGTGCAAGTGTACTACCTGAAGTACTAGTAGATGCAGAAGTAGAGGCAGAGGCAGCAGTATCAGTATGACTCTCTGTAGTCGTTGCTGGGCCAGATGGTGGTATGATGCCCCTGAGGCGGGCAACTAGATCATCAAATCGTTGATCCAGGATAGCAGCAGATGGGGGCTCTATCTGCTCAGCGGCTCGTGCAGATGCAGGGAATCCATGCTTTGAATAGCATGTGTCCTCATTGTGCCCAACTCGGTGACAATATGTGCAGGTTGACCTAGTACGGCCACCCCTTCCACGAGGAGTACGCCCACGGCCTTGGTGATGAAACCCGCGGCCTCTGTTGGCCGCCATAGCTGAGGAATTCTGACTAGCAGCAGGTGAAGGCACTGTGATCCTGCTCAATCTGTGAAAGGCTTCCTCCATGGGAGGAATAGTCGAGTCCGCTAAAATCTGAGAACGTGCTGCCTCATACTCTGGATCAAGTGCAGCGAGAAACACACCCACTATAGTAGCATTCCTGTATGTCTTCTGCTGCTCGGGCGTAGCTGTCAAGGGTATGAAGCTATATAGCCTCTCAAACATCCCTCTCAGTGATGTATAGAGAGAATGTAGTGGACGACCATTTTGCTTGATGGTGAAGATATCATGCTGGAGTTGCAGAATCTTTGTCTCGTTCTTGGCCTGAGAGTATGTGGCCGCCAGAATGTCCCACATATCCTTCGCTGTGGGTTGATGGAGAATATCATTGGCAATCTCAATTGCCAATGTGCCAGATAGCCAGACTTTGGCATATGCATCGTCAGCCTCCCAGGAGGCATAGGTTCCAGTCTTCTCAGCAGGCTCTGATTCGGTAAGAATATGCTTCTTACCCGTAGACTTCATCATGCTCATGAACTGCATTGCCCACAGTTCATAGTTGGTACCATCCATCTTGACAATAGGCGCAGGACCACGGAATGCGCCAATAGATGGGATATCTGCCTTGCTCTCTGACATATTGCAAAATAAAGACTGGAACGACTGACAAATGATATGTTTTGTCTACAATACCATGGATGGGGGTAGTTGCATGTGTAGACTTCAAGCAACTATCCCCATAAAGAAGTTTGTGCTAAGACTTATACGCACAAAGAAGTTGCGCACAGGCCGCACAAGGGAGGCACCGTTGACGCACGGCTGAGGCGCACAGGGGCTTGTGCTAGCGCACGGTTGATGCACGCAGGAACAGGGCACAGCGCGCAAGGATGCGCAGGGGGGTTGTGCACGCAGGTGCTGCGCGTGCGGCACGCTAGGGCTGCGCGTGCGGCACGCTAGGGCTGCGCGTGCGACACGCTAGGGCTGTGCACGGGCTGCACAGGGGCTGCGCTAGGGCAGCGCAGGGGCTGCACAGGGGCTGCGAGGGGCTGCAGGGGCAGCGCCGGGGCTGCGCAGGGGCTGCGTCCGGTAGAGGCGGCGGCGTTGAGGGCACGCCGATCGAGAGAGAGAGAAGAAGGCCGGCGGGTGGGGTGTTAGGGTTAGGGTTTCGAGAACTCCGGTCTAGGACCGTCGCTCTGATACCATGTTGGGAAAAGAGAATGAGATGATTTCTATTCCATAGCCCTAGGCTCTCTTATATAGGAGAGTAGCCTATGGGTAAATTACATAAAGAGCATAACAAGAAAAGAAAATAACGAAGAGGTACAATAACTCAATATGCGTCAACAATTTTTAATATGTTAAATATAAAATTTATGTCTAGTACATATATGGGTAAAATGGGGCTGTCCCCAGGGAGTAGCCAACTTGGCTACTCCCACCCCTATTTTTCCCTCATTTTTTTATTTTTTTAGAAAATAAAAATTTGTATATTCATCACTATATCCCTCTCACATTCTATTAAAATTTCGTCAGAAACAGAGACTCCTAAGCCCTCCATCCAGACGTCATTTTTTTAACGGTCGCAGGATTTTTTAAATTGACCATGTTTGGATGGAGGCCATAGGAGTCTCTGTTTCTGATGAAATTTTAATAGAATGTGAGAGGGATATAATGATGAATATACAAATTTTTATTTTCCAAAAAAATAAAAAAATGAGTGAAAAATAGGGATGGGAGTAGCCAAGTTGGCTACTCCCTGGGGGCGGCCCCATTTACCTCTACATATATTCTTATATATTTGTACATATATAGGCACCAAGCAATAATAATTTAAAATAAAAGTACCAATTAACAAGTTATATATATATATAATTTTAACATTTGTGCTGATTTTGGAATAAATGGGAACCTTAAAAGAATAAATAATAAAATAATAAAACCCCAAGTATTCAGCTGAATATCCAACCGAATATTCGGTTTAGGTGAATATTGTCTGAATAGCTTATTCTATTTGATCATCCTCTCGAACTGCATACTTGGTACAAATATTCAGTCCATTCGACCAAATATAGCAACATGGTCTTTGTCCTTTTCTTTTATGGGTTCCTTCACCAGAAATATATATTTGCTCTGATCGTTGATGAATAACTTGAATGTTTGAGACTAAAGCACATAATAATCTGCATCCTTGAGTTTGATAGATGTCCTTGAACCATCATAGAAGATATGGAAAACAAGGGTTTTGTCTTGATAGGAGACACGGTTATCATGGTCAGAGAGATAGATCAATGAAATGCTATAGAAATCTAATCACATAAGGAGAACAATTAAGGCAACAACCCTTGTCCGAGAAGGGCTTGCACAAAAGAGGGAGAATGCACGGGAACCCACTGCAAGAGCACAAGTACTCGTGGTTGCTTCTTGCACGGGAGGTACAAGCTGAGTGGGGGTGGGGGGGGGGGGCAGGGGCGTGCTATGTTGTTTGCACGGGAGATGGTGTGTAAGAGCTGTTGATTAGGAGGGTTTTATGCTGCGTGATGCTAGGCGATGTCGAAGAGGGACATGCTAATCGTAGCAGTGGGCTATTTGGGTACGAACTCTAGGATCGTCACTCTAATACTATGTAGAGAGAAATTGAGAATGCAACAGAATGAATTTTATTCATGGGGGTGGGGTTTCTTATATAGCAGGAAACCATAGGGCCCAATAAGTGACAGTTACATAATAATCCTTGAAGGCTTACACATAAAAAAGAGAATACATTGACATAAACTAGACTTGGAAATAATCTAGAAATAGGAAAAAAACTAATAACATCAACAATACAGTCATTCCCACTTAGAGAATGAACACATAGATAATGATAATCGTTGAGGGAAAATACTGAATTGCATTCTCATGAGGCCCTAGTGTTCTCTTATATATAGAAGAGACCATTGGGTAAATTACATGATGAAGACATAAAGAATAGAAAATACATAAAAGAGATAGAAGATGGAAAATATCTCAACACTCCCCCTCAAGCTGGAGCATAGATATCAATCATGCTCAGCTTGAAACAACATCTCTGGTAAAGCCCTCTGGATAGGGCCTTGGTAAGTACATATGTTGTCTAATCTCCTGAGCGAACATGAGTAGTGGATATAAGGCCTTTCTGTATCATGTCTCAAGTGTAGGGACAGCCTACCTCGATAAGTTTGGTCCTCTCATGGAAGTCTAGGTTATTGTCGATGAAGAGAGCAGTCTGGTTGTCGCATCGGAGGTACACGGGAAGAGGCGCCTCAATAGTTATGACAGTAAGAACAAATTTGACCCACATCATTTCTGTGCTAGCCTGTACCATGGCCATGTATTTTGATTATGCGTCGGATCTGGCAACCACTGTCTATTTCTTGCTCTTCCATGACACTAAGAAACTCCCTATGAACACTGCAAAGCCAGAGGTAAACTTCTTGTCTTTGGGACACCTTGCATAATCTGCATCTATACAAGTTGTAACGACAAGGGATGTGCCTTTGTTGAATATAATACCAGTGCTAGTTGAGGCCTTCAAATACCTTAAAATCATATGAACTGCATCTATATGTGTATGTCTAGGATGCTCCATGAACTGTCTCACTTCGCTCACTGCAAATGATATATCTGACCTGGTGATGGTCACATAAAGAAGCATCCCAACAAGCTCCCTCTACCTCCTCTAGTCGACCTTCTCAGTGTCATCATCATAGAGCTTCATGCTCGGGTCCCATAGGAGTAGTGGCAGGCTTGCAATCTTCCATGCTTGTCTCAGACAGAAGATCTGTAACGTACTTCCTCTGGGTAATCACAAGATCTCGATGGTTCCTGGCAAACTCTAGTCCAAGGAAGTAGCGTAGGTTACCAAGGTCCTTGGTCACAAACTGTTGACCTAGGAAATCCTTAGTAGCCTGGATGTTATGCTCGTCATCCCCTATACAATGATATCATCAACATACACAAGTATGACAATTGTACCTCTCTGAGTCCTCTGAACAAACAGTAAATGATCAGCAATCGACCATTCAACCTCACAAACCATGTTGCTCTATCAAGTCCGAGAGCTTCTGGAACCATGCTCTTGAACTTTGCTTAAGGCCATATATCGCCTTGTGAAGCCTGCAAACCTTCTGACGCTCCCCCTCAACAGCGAACTCAGGTGGTTGCTGCATGTAAACCTCCTCTTGTAGGTCACCATAGAGAGAAACATTCTTCACATCAAGCTGATAGAGGGGCCAATCCCGTGGACTACAACAGATAGAAGTATACGCAGAGTAGAATGCCTGGCCACGGGAGAGAATGTATCATGATAGTTCACCCCATATGTCTGGGTGGACCCACGTGCAATCTTACCTTGTAGCGATCTACATTGTCATCTTCTCGGTGCTTCACTGTGAACACCACTTGCACCCAACAATGGATGCATAAATTGTAGCTGAAACAATGCTCCAAGTGTCACACAACTATAGCGTGGCCATCTCCTCCATGGCAAGAAGTCACTGACGGTCCCGAATGGCCTCCTGATATGTCAGTGGTATCTCCACGGCTGACAGTGCTATGGTAAATCTCCTAAAACCCTTTGAAAGTTTGCTCAAAGAAACTTGGGTTGCAAGAGGATATGAAGCACAATTACGTCTCTGCTTTCACAGAGCAATAAGCATATCGAGATCATCTGCCACCTCCTGAATCCGTAAGTTTCCCTCTTGAGAGGGTACATACTCATCCTGTAAGGAATCATGTTACATAGAAAACTCTCAGTAGTGCCATCAATAGAGCCGAAAATGAGATTTATAAGTCTGAAATCTCGTTTCCGATCAAAATCAGACTGTTTTAGAATGCAGTTTGGTGACGGAGAGAAGAGAAAACCACCATGGGGCTTTTGGCAACGAATGGAGTCGCACGAGGCGCTACAACACGCAACAACATGCCGACGGTAGTACGCGGAGGTGCGGTGGTGCGTTGGAGCCCTCCGTAGTTGCATGGAGGCATGCTGGGCTGCTCGCGGTGCCGTTGGGATGCCTCTGAAGGGGAGACGGAGGCTCACGGTGCGACTACGAAGAGGTGCAGCAGCGATGCGCGACATAGAGGAGGGTGCGATGGGGTCTAAGGCATGGTGGAGTACGAGAACTCTGATCTAGGATCATTGCTATAATCAATGTTGAGGGAAAATAATGAATTGCATTCTCATAAGGCCCTAGGATTCTATTATATAGAGGAGAGACATGTTGGGTAAATTACATAATGAAGATAAAAAGAATAGAAAATACATAAAAGAGATAGAAAGTAGGAATATCTCAACAATAATCATGTAAAGGAAGTGGGTGACCCCACATAACCCCATGGATGCAAGACACCGTATTGTACCATAGATGAGATTGTAAAGGATATGCATATCTTTAAACGAAGCAATGGCTTCGAGTGAGTCAAATTATCAAGGATGAACGTAATGAGGGATGAGTTGGACTTGGTTAAGCAATGAGGGATGAGTTGGACTTGGTTAAGGGAACATCGATCGGATCCATGTGATATTCCAATGGTTCAGAAGGTAGGAAATTCATATGATGCAAGTGGGTATTTAAGAAAAAAGAATCAAGTTGTTGTACGGTTGATAAATACAAGCAAAAATAGTTGTCAAAGGTTATAATAATAAAGATAGAATAGACTTCCATGAGGCCTACTCTCCGATCTGGCTATAATCATAATTATGACTTTGGAAGTATCCCAAATGGATGTGATGACAACCTTTCACGAAGAAGAATTAAGAGAGACATATACTAAACAAAATGTCAGAGGTTATGCCAACATGATGATTTTCAGGAAGAATGATATAAGAAAAAGGTTTATAAATTAAGAAAATCATTATATGGCTTAAAGTCAGAAAAGTCGGTACTCGGTGGACCAGGTTTAGTTATACTTTAGTTGGTTTTGGATTTTTGAATATATAAATCATTTTTATGCATATATTCTTTTTTTTCTCAACTTTTATAGAATATGAACATGTATTTTTACTTGGCTTTCTCCTTTTTTCCATAAGCCATCTTTTTTATCAGCTTTTCTTTCTCTTTTTTAAAACCTTTAGCCTCTTTCCTATATCGATCCTTTTTTGTACTATAGCAGCCTAACATGGGCCCAAAACCCTACTCTTCTGTTTTAAACGATAGCGGTGGACCACTTCTTCGACCCAATGTTTCCGAACCCCGCTTTTAAAAAAATACTAGTAGCAACCTCTGTGGGGCCCATCACTTCTTAAAGCCCAAGAGAGAGCATTGACTCTACTTTGTTTTCCTCTTCTCCCGCAAATAGGGTTCCCTAATGGGAGAAACCCGCTTCTCTAGATGCCACCGCCTAGAGTTTGAGAGAACTCGCAAGATGTACGCCGCCTGGAGGTTGATCGTTGGAACGCCTGCCACCTAAGGAATATGGGGGGAATTCGGGTCTTGCCTTGGGCTTTACAAGGACATGTGGCATCGACTCTAAGGGTATGAATGGGAGGATACGAGGCATCGCTTGGAGCAATCACACGCAAGGAGCATCACGTGAATACCTATTCCTCTCCTTCTTCTTCAACTCATGCGCGGAGATGCTTCATCGAGACTTAAGAGGGTGATCAGATCGATTGGGTTCCTTGTTAATCTGCAGCTTGAGATGCACAGAAAGTGACGGTGAGAGGAGATACACCTCTTAGATGATATGTCGACGCTAGGAGTAATGGTTTCTGGAGTTGTTGTAGGGGTACACATGAAGAGTTGTGCTCGCCTGGAATAAACCCCTCGCATGGGGATCTTGCACAGGGAATCCTTCTACCAAAAATCTTGCAACTTTACGTGTGTGAGAGGAGTAGGCTGGAGGTGGTGCCCCTTGACTTGTGTGTTGCATATTGTAGTTGTGGAAGTTAAGGATGAAGGTGGCGTTATCTCAAGAATTAGGGTTCCGAGAACCCTAGAATTTTCTTTAACTTGGGAAAAGATGTACGCATAAGCTTCGGATGAACCTTGAAACATTTCAGTTTTTTTGAACATATCGATGAACATATGAATAATCTTCAAGAACAAATAACCGAAATCAACCCTGCTCCTATACCATGTTGAAAAGAAATAATGCGGAAGCAGAATCAATAATCAAGAACATAATAATATGAAATATCAATGCTAGAACTTACGTGAAACCCTAATCCATGAGGAGGGGGATGAAACCACGGGAAGACTCACATGGCCGAATAATGCATTATGAATTTCTCAATGAACACGGGGTGGGGGCTTCTTATATAGCCATATGGGAAGACCAGAGTCCAACTTATAGATGATGTGGGACTAAACAAGAGAATAGGGGTAATTGGATCCTGGAGTGATACAATTACATATCTATTACATACTTTAACATTAAGCATTTTAGATTAACTTTGCTTAAAAACGCAGAAAAACAGTCCAAGAAAAGTGACTAACCAGCCGGCCAAACTATAAATGACTGCTTAGTCCTAGTGGAGTCGGAAACCCCCCTACTAAACTAAGTGATCCGATTAAACGACCTAGTCAACCAATTTTTACAATTATGATATGGCTAAAAAATCTTCACAACAATAGCATCTCAAATTTCATGAGAAAATTATTCGATTTAGCTTTGTTGCAAATAAAGGAGATAATTGTACGTATATCAAGAAAAGTAGAAGTGAATTTGCAATTATATCGTTGTATGTAAATGGCATTCTCCTCTAATGACATAACAATGCCCAATGAGATAAAAGAGAAAATGAGTAATGTATTTGAGATGGACATGGGGAAGCATCCTATGTTGTAGAAATCTAAATAACAAGAGATTAAGATTCGAGGATATTGACTCTTAGTCAAGAAAAACACTTGCAAATTGTACTCGAAAGACACATGAATGCAGAATAACACTCCCATCTCCTACACCACTCGTGTATAGAAAGAGACTCAGTAGAAGTTAATATCCAAGAAAGGTGCATAAATCTTAGATGTTTCTTATGCACAAGTAATAAGGAGCTTGACATATGCAATGATGTGAACTCGACCTAACTTGGCTTATCCGGTAATACTAGTTAATAGATATTAAACTAATTGCAGTCCAACATATTGTGAAGCTGTAAAGAGGACTCTTGTCTGAATGGAACTATACATCTTAAATTGGCGTATCAAGACGGATTGCTTGAGGCAATAGGAGGATAAAGATGTAGATTTCGGATGGGGTGCGGATGGTTGATAATGTACTCCACATTGATTCTTTAGATCTCACATTAAATCTTGAGAATTGGTCCGATTAAACCAGATCGAAAAGGTTCAAATTCGAAAACAACCAAAGTTGTGCGCACTCTTAACCCTCAAGTCAAATCAAGGCATCTAAACGACCTAATATGGCCCAACTGTCCGCACGAAAACCAATTATGTCATCTGTGTAGACTTACTTTTTCCCTTTTTCAAAAGCGCAATTGATGACTATTCAAGTAGTAGCCATCATAAATATTGAACAGAAAGATTATTTGGTACACTTTCCACTCAAGGACAGAAACATCTTACCGGATATGGACTAATAAAGGATCATCTCTGAATATATAGAGGCACACCAAATAAATTATGAAATATGGAGGCAATCTAAAACAGGTTTGTGCATCTTAACCTGATTGTAATTGTGTTTATAAACTCTGAAAAAAGTGTCCCATGGAACTTCATCCATGGGTCAAATAGGTCCTCGTGTTTCCTATTAAAAACAATTATACTTTGTATTTTAGACAGCTTTTCCTTTGAAAGCCTTGGTTCTTCTCTTACAACTTTTCCCCAGCTCTGGCCGCTCTGCACTACCTCTATATTGTAACACCAACTTTGACCTCTTTAAGCTCATACAAACAACCTAATCATGAACTAATGATCGTTAGTGTTCACAAAAGGATAGGCTCTGTTAGTTTAGCAGATAAATTGTTAATAAGCCTCTGAAAAATAGGATTTATCCCTGAACAAGTTTATCCCAATATAATATAAGTCCCATCATTTATTCTTTCAAAATGGGAAGTAGCTACACTGTCTCTTATTTGTCACCTCTCCCTCAAACACAAACTCCACCAACCACACTATTTATCCATCCAACTTATCTATCATTTCTTATCACAATCAAACATGCCCTTAAAGAAATGAAGAAAACGATTAATAACAAACTCACAGTTTTGGATAATTCACTCCCCATCTCCATACTGCGAAGACATAGTGGAACTATTTCTGTTGAGAGAAGAAAAGTGATAACTTCATTATCATCTACCTGAAACAAAGATTTCATAAGCAAAGGTCCATTCACAGTGCCTATCATATTACAAAGAAATATTTACAGAAAAGGACATTAAAGAATCAAGAACTTGCTAAACTTCAATCTAATTAAAAGCAATGTACTTTCTTTCTCCCTAGTGGACTTGCCAAACTTCAATAAGGAGAAGTTAAGGTTTTAAAAATCGAACCGAACTGGCTAGTTCAACTGGTTAAACCAAGAACCGGAAGAAAAATGATCCAACCAACCAGTTTTTACTCAGAAAAGACCATTCAAAGCCAGGCCAAAGCTCGGTTGGACCGCCTCACCCTGTTGAACCAAATGAACCAAATCACTGGTCCAACCATTCATTTTTTGACGAAAAATATTTTGCAATCAATAAGATGTAAATTTTTTAAAACTATTCATTTATTTCCATTCTAACCCATAAAATGGTACTCCTTTGTCTCTTCTTTCATGTGTGTTAATGACACAATATCGCTTCTTCCAGTATTATGAGCATTGCCTCTCTTCTTATATTGTGCATAAGGTAGTCCCCTTTCAACCACAACAAACGATGCATCAACGTAAAGAAGAAACTATCAGTCACACTGTGAGAAGCAATAAATTAATAATACTTGTCAATTATAGTTTGAATAGTTTTAAAATTGTTATCTTTAGACATAATACATATGTATTTATATGAATTAGAAAAAATATTTTTATTAAGCCCTTTCGATTTAATCTAATAACATTTATACCCATAACTTTTTTAGCAATTACACATGTACCTCTATATTATGAAACAATCACAATATTGGCCTTATGTTGGTATAATATGGAAGCACAAGTGTACTAATAAAAGGCCACTACTATGAGTTTTTTAAAAATATAGGGGTACAAATGTTATTTAAGAATAGGGGTATAAGTATTATTAGAAAAACTTGAAAGGAACAAGTACAAAATCTTTAAATATATGATGCATGATTCATATTTATTTTGTATATATCGGTCTAACTCGGTTTGACCCGGTTGGACCATGCGAACCAAACCAATGATACAAAGATTCGATTTTTCTGGTTCTTATGAACTAATGACGCCATCACATGTTCGACCGCTTGGTCCAATTGGTCCGATCATAAAAATCCAAAACCGATACCTGCTCGGTTTGAGCTCCGGTTCGATTTTAAAACCTTGCCACTACTTAAGCTAAAAACATGCTTCTGACAGTGCACTAAATAAAAGCAGTATGTATCCACTATGACACATGTTTCACACAAATAGAGCATTTCCCATCTTCAACAACTAAATAAATATTTCTTGTCTTCTACCGCTGAATATCTACCTTACAAGAATAGAAAATAAATGTCAGGCAATAGGCGATCACATAACAAGCATATAACATTTTTTTGAACAGCTATAAAAAGAAAATTCCATCTCTTTTTTTAACATCGGAAAAAACCATATATTCTGTGGGAAAAAATAAACTTCCACACATTCAACCTAATCAAACACATATTAGCTCCTCCTGTCATTTTTACACAGTTCAACACATTACCTCCTGCTGTCAGCTTACTCCACTTAACCATCCTCGAGTTAATCTAACAAAATACACATTCAAAAAAAATTGATCTAACGGCTCCTATTGACCTCTCTCTCCCTCCCTCCAATTGATTCTGTCAAAGTTCCTATGTCGGCACCAAACCTCTCTACCCCGTCGAAGGCCCCAAGGCACCTCACCCCCCAAAGAGACATGATCTCAACCTCGGAGAAGTCAGTTGTACTATAGAGGTGGTGGCTGTGCAGGCACTCTGAATTATGGCATTGGTGAAATTCTTGGAGAAACCCAACTTGAAATTTTAGAAGCTTGGTTGACTTGATGCCCCTGGTGTAGTGGGTTTGAAGTTAACGATGTGTGGTTGTAGAAAGGATGTTGTTTCAATTTGTGGGTTTTTAAATATATGGGTGTCTGCTGTTAATTCTAGATATTTTGGTGCGAGAAAGCTGTGGATATTGCTAGGACTATCCAGGAATCAGCACGGTTCAAAGCCACAGAAATGGCCTCGGCAGCATCCACACCATAGCAAGCTTAGCCTTGGGCACCATCACTACAACTCGCATCCACATCCACATGATTCAGATCAAATTTCCAGCAATGAGCTGGCTTTGGTGCGCAATCTTAATACGGGTGATTCTGATGATTTGGAAGAAACCAATGTGCATGAACTAGCATTGGCAGAACACAGAGAATTGGCCATTTGTTGCAGTCAGAAATTTGGAGAAGAGGAGATAATAGAAGGAAGAACTTGTCACTCCTCGCGCGATGAGATGGTGGGCTTGAGAGGAAGAACCATAGAATATAGAGGGACGGGGGAGAAGATAATGATAGATACACTCTCCAAATCAAAACTCAAGTTCCATTAGAAAGGATGTGCACAGTATTGAAGACTATACTAATGCAAATTGGACTTTGCAACGGTGGAAAAAAAATAAATTTGACGGTGGCAAATATTTGGTGGAAGAAGTTGGAGGGAAGGAGAAGAGAAAACGCACCGGTTGCGTGAGATTCGAGAAAGAGAAGTGCGAAGATCGCGTGGAGGGAGAAGAGATAAGGAGGGAGATTAGATAAATCTCAATATAATTTCAACTTGAACTGTCTCTAAATAAGGGACTACCACCCCTTTATATAGGAGGGATGGGATTATAAAAATTGAAACAATATCAAAATTCAAATCTAACTTATCCTAATTGACTCCAACTGACTAATTAATTAAATCGAGATCACATGCAATCTCTTTATTTAAATAAAAATGCAACAGACTAAATAAATTAATTGATCAAAATTTCATTAACGGACTAAAATTAAAAACCTATTTATTTTCTCTACACTGCATCAACTCTCCTCTGCTTGAAAATCCGTTTCCCGAGGAATTGCTTGATCTTCGAACCATCGGTGGAGAATTCCACATGGATTGGTTGATCGGAACTCCTCAATTTCACTCTTTTCCATGTTACGTTTATAACTTTTTTCCACTGAGGGATATGGCTACAAAAGTTCTACCCCTTCACTTAAAAGTTAAAATAACTCTATAACATAACTTATCCTCCAATGGGGCCATTTTATAAAAAAAATTTTGAACGCGGGGGTTCACTGCAATTTCTTCAGAATAATTTCCAATCCCCACATTGATTAGATTTTTCTTTCCATTGTGAGGAGCTCCCAATCCTTACTAGGGTTTCGACTCCTTTAGAACCATGAGACGTTGAGATTGGAGGTGCAGGAGACGGCCGCGCCAGAAGCATGCGTGGCGGAAACAAGGGCTCGAGATCGAGCAAAGGTGATGACGATAGCGTGAGCCATGCATGTGGGGCTGATGGCCACGCCTTCGGAGAGGGTGACAATGAGGGGATGTAGGGGCGACAACAAAGGCGAGGGAAGGTGATGACAGGAGGGTTTAATGGTGTTGGACGAGTGGGAAGGGGGTGAGAAGAGGAGCTGGTGGCGGTGCAGGGTCGGGGTCATGGCCTCAAATTTCAGCGAAATTCAGTCGAATTTCTGTCGAATATCGATATCCAGTCGAAATCGAAATTCAACTGAAATGACCGAAATGACCGAAATATGGGGGTCCTAGTACAAAAAATGACCGAAATGACCGAAATTTCGGTCGAAATTCCACCGAAATTCTGTTTTGGTCGATACCGAAATGGTGACCGAAACCGACATTTAGGGCCTTAGTCGGGGTGGAGAGGGCGACAACAGATAGAGAGGGAAAGGATGGAAGAGACGGGGGAGCAGGCAGCAACGGGAGTTCGGATGGAGTTAGGTGGGGTTTTTGGGGCGACAGAAGGGGACTGTAGGGAAGGCGTCAGGGAACTGGTTGTGATGGTTTGGATGCGACAAAGAGTGGTAGTAGCATGTAAGGAAGGCATCGGCGCTGGAGCTGTCAAAGGGTTGTGGCTAAGGGGGATGACGGGCGAAGGAGGTTGTGAGAACGGCATGATGAGCACCTGACAAGCCTTGGGAGGTGCCAGGACAGCTAGAGGCGGTAAAACAACGGATTCCGAAGGCAGTGGCTGATCGGGAATAACCTAAACAGCAAGCCCAGTTGGGCTTTTTTCCTCTGTTTCTTCACTTTCATTTCCCGTGTGGCCTTCAAACTTGCATTGAACGAGGGTTGCATTGACAACAACTAGAGATGGTGGCGGGGGTTCGGAAACCTCCTGGACAGTAGCTTCTTCTTCCTTTTCTTCCTTGTAATCTTGTCATGTTTCTGTATTTCGTTCCGCAACTTCTTCTAGAGTGAATAATTTTCCATCGAGCCATATCTTTTCTAGTGCGATATGGGGTTCTTCTACTTCCAGCCAATGTTGTACCTTGATACTTGATTGGAGACGATGTTGGTACCTCCCGTGTCGTAAACATGTGGAAGGATCGTTAGATCGTGAAGACGATCTATAAGTCATGCTCTAATACCAATTGATGCAAAATCGGAATTCGCTACGGTGGAAAAATAAATAATTTTGAGGGTGGAAAAAATTGGATGGAAGGAGAAAAGACGACTTGCCAGATGTGAGGGATTTGGGGAAAAGAATCACGAAGATCGCGTGGAGGGAGAAAGAGAAGCGGAGGAGATGAGATAAATATCAAAATGATTCAACTTGAACTGTCTAAAACACATGACTACCATCCCCTTTATATAGGATGGGTGGGATTACAAAAATAGAAAGAAAATCAAAATACAAATCTAGTTATATTAATTGACTCTAACCGGCTAACTAATTTGATTTGAGATCACATGCGATCTCTTTATTTTAAACAAAATGCAACGATCCAATTAACCGTAAATTAAAATTGAACCCTAATAAGCTGACATAAATTAAATAGGACCTTATTTATTTGCATCACGCTGCATCAATTTTCTGCTGCTTTGAAAAATTCGCCCCCGACGAATTGCTTGATCTTCGAGTTGTCGGTGGAGAATTTAGCATGGATTGGTTGATCGGATCTCCCCAAATTTGCTCTTTTTCCATGTTACGTTTATACTTTTCTCCTACCGAGGGGTATGGCTACAAAAGTTCTACCCCTTCATTTAAAATAACTCCATAACATAACGTATCCTTTAGTTAGGCTTTTTTATAAAAACTTTCGGAAGGAGGGGTTTTACTGCAATTTCTTCAAATTAACTTCCATTTCCCACATTGATTGGATTTTTCTTTCCATCGTGAGGAGCTCCCAACACTTACTAGGGTTTCGACTCCTCTAGAGTCATGACAGTGTTGAGATTGAAGGTGTTAGCGGCGGCCGCGCCAGAAGTGTGTGTGGTGGTTGCAAGGGCTCACGATCGAGCGGAGGCGATGGCGGCAACGGTCGCGCGAGCCATGCGCGTAGGGCCGATGGCCACACCTTCGGGGAGGGCGGCAGGGAGGGGCTGTAGGGGCAGTGGCACAGGCGAGGGAAGGCAGTGGCGGGAGGGTTTGGTGGTGGTGGACGGTGGGAAAGGGGGTGGGAAGAGGAGCTGGAGATGGTGCACGACCGAGACGAAGGAGGCGGTAACGGGTAGAGAGGGGGAGAGTGGGGCAGAACGAGAGGGGGGGGGGGGGAATGGGCGACAGCGGGGTCCTAGGTTGGGTGTTGTGGTAGTGAAGAGGACAGTGATCATGGTCGGCATGGCCACCGAAGGCATGGGGAAGCTGAGGAAGGACTGCGAGGGGGGTGGAGGTGTCAGTGTGGAAGCGAGGAAGTGGGGGGGTCAGGGGAGGTGCCAAAGAAAGGGGAGAGGAGGGATGGTGGTGCGGGAAGACGAGAGGATGGGGTGGGCGGTAACGGATGGCAGACCTGTAACATCTAAAGGATATGGGAAAATCCTTAAGCACATCACAGAAGCGTGAAGATCGCATCGTCCCTGGTGGAATGGCTTCCCCCTACCCAGGAGTGCTAGTTAAGCACAAGCACTTCCCATGCATTTCTCGTCTTCCATGTGATCGGGAGTGATTAGTCGCACTAGTTGCTTAAGGCATCGAAATTTAAAATTTTTAAACGATGAAACCACATGATCCAAAAACACTTCTCAGATCGTTTCATCTAAACCACAAACAAGTATTAGGTTTGCCTCTTGAGGCGTGGTTGCGATCGAGTCTCTAAACGAAGAGACCCCATTTCTCAAGTCCGATCCGATTGATGAGACACTTGTGAGCGTGTTGATGAAACGTGTGCTCCTCGCAATTTATGTTGACGATCCAAGCGGTGAATCTCCTGATCTAGTCTCACGAATCCGACGTCTTCTTCGCGAGCGAGGCGCTCCGAAGGAGATGGAAATCCACGAGAAAATAATCTGAAAGCATAACCGTAATGCGCCAGTGATGGCGACTCTCTCTAGATTATCATGTGTACGACCACATGTTAAGAGAGAGAGAGAGGACGTGTAGAGAATGAGAGAGAGAGAGCATATCTTATGGTTGTTGTAACTTGAAGAGCAAGGAACGTCTCTTCTTATATAGTATTTTGGGAGTCAATGGATCTCAATCCATAGACAATACAAAATCAATGGATGAGATTGATTTATGTTTCTTTCAATGGCAATGATTTTATTGTAAAAACATAACAATAATTAATTTAATGAAGTTAAATATATATTGAATAATCAATATAAATTAATTTCAAATTAAATAATTTTTGGAGATAACTGAGAAGGAGATAATCCACGAGAAAATAATCTGAAAGCATAACCGTAATGCGGCAATGATGGCGACTCTCTCTAGATTATCATGTGTACGGCCACATGTTAAGAGAGAGAGAGAGGACGTGTAGAGAATGAGAGAGAGAGAGCATATCTTATGGTTGTTGTAACTTGAAGAGCAATGAACGTCTCTTCTTATATAGTATTTTGGGAGTCAATGGATCTCAATCCATAGACAATACAAAATCAATGGATGAGATTGATTTATGTTTCTTTCAATGGCGATGATTTTATTGTAAAAACATAACAATAATTAATTTAATGAAGTTAAATATATATTGAATAATCAATATAAATTAATTTCAAATTAAATAATTTTTGGAGATAACTGAGAAGGAGATAATCATCCTACCATAATAAGGGGGGACGACCACCCAATCCAAGAGGACTTGGTGGCCATCCACCACCTTTGTTGGTGGATGGCAATCTTCTTCAATTTTATAAGATTACATTATTTCATGAAAATCTCCAGCATTATCTCACAATAATAATTCACAATTATCTTACGATCATTGCAATCATGCCATTGGAAATTTGTGAATCGCTTTCCCAATCCAAAATAAAATGTAAATTGTATTTTTCAATTAATTATCCAATGTGAATCCAATTCACATCAATAATTAATCAACAAATATAGATTACAATAGGCTCTCTCAAATATATTATAAATCACATTTACATATATATATGATTAATATGGATAGTGCTATCCACATTATTCATATCTATAATAATTAAATCACATTTAACCATCTTAGATCTCCATTCTCATGTGCCCAAAATATGAATCACATTCACATTATTCACATCTTTGATAATTAAATCATATTTAATTATCTTAGATAACTCTCCTTATAATATGAATCAAATTCATATTATTCATGATAATTAAATCACATTTAATTATCCATTTCTTAATGCTCAGATACATTTATCAACAATGAAATTATCCTTGAACTCTTTCAAGGATAATGCGCTTTCTCCGTGGATACTTGGATATAAGGACATGACGATAGTATGTTCCACATATAGTGACTTCAATACTAAGATCAAATCTCAAATCAAGATCTTGTGGCCCCCCTATAGATGTTTGATTAAATCAAAACCATAAATATAATCTTTCCATTGCATCTGAATCACATTCAGATCATTGTCCAACATTTGGACCAAGATCAGATTACTTCTCTATTCAGCGAAATCACTAAAATCTAGACACATTTCATCACTCCTTAGGAATGGAAGCGTAATGGTCATACAATCGTTTATGATCACATCACCCTCAGGTATTCCTAATACCTGTACATCCTGTATACTGGAAGACCTAGAATAAATCAGAAGTATTATATCTATTTAGACTGTCTTCTTTAGGATTTTATCATTAAGTTTCTCATTTAATCATTAGGAGTCAGTATGGACCATATACTTTCCAAAAGCATATATCATACCTAGGTGTTGATCATATACTTTCCAAAAGCATATATCAAATCTACAAATTCAGTCAAGCTTCCAAAGCAAGACGACCGTGCACGGAATTTGATCTCAATATCTCATGAGTGAGCTCATGTCTTCCGATTCATTAAATGAACATGTATGATTCATTTGAGAGATCGTATTACTCATATGCCCTTTCATGCATACCAACGCACCGGTGTATAAACCTTGATTAGGTCATTAACCTATTGGTCTGTCAAATGTACATACCAGACATATAGTAACACATATGTCTCCAATTAGAGGATGCGTGCCTATATCGTGACAGCATACGATATAAGTCTTTGGTTATCTCGATCTCGTTAAATCAACTCTTTGACCTAACTAATCTGACACCTCCGAATCTCTATTCCTATGCAAAGGACCTACATCAAGAGGTTGGTTATATATCAGTTTTTAGAGAAAGTATTGTCATCTCCTTCTCGGGTTGGAGATCCTCTCTTAATAATCATTTGACGGTGCTTGATGAGTCCTCAATCTAACTCTCTAGATATTCATCCAAGCACCAACCTCCATGATTTAACAATTGAATCAACAGTTGTATGATCATTAAGATCGTCATGGTACGTAACCCTAATTATACTAAGGGATCGATTATGCAAATTAGTTATTCTTCATTTCAGATCAGGGAATGATATTTGCAATAACATTTATTGCATAATGACTTGTCATGGGCTCGTATATCCAACAACATCGGGGGAAGGGATAAAGCCTCGTGATCTTCCTAGATAGCAAGTTTTGCAGTGTCTTTGGCGGCATTTTTCTCTAGTTATCGAGTCAATGCTTCAACATTCCGCAGCTCACGCATTTTTCTCGCCAAAGCTTGCATTCTGCACACACTTGGAGCATATCGGATAACAATTTTCTAACCTCAGCACGCCATGCACGGTATGTTGAACGAGATCCTTTGGATTTATATTCGCGTGCATGCCTGGATGGATTTTCATATCATAAGGACGATCTGTAGGTCATACTCTGATACCAATTTATGTAAATCGAACTTTGCAACGGTGATAAAAAAATAAATTTGGTGGTGGAAAATATTTGGTGGAAGAAGTTGGAGGGAGGGAGAAGAGAAAGTGCGTCAATTGCATAAGATTCGGTAAAGAGAAACGTGAAGATCGCGGGGATGTAGAAGAAATAAGGAGAGAGATGAGATAAAACTCAATAGGAATATTTACAACCATAAACTTGAGTAATTCCATGATTACATTCATAATTATGTGTAATCACGAATTACATAAGGAACCTCGAATAGTCGCTCCGTCTCACACCCATAACTCTCTGCTAGTTTTCCCCGTTAACACAGCTATATCATCGGGTTAATCTAACCTATGGTCTATCCAAAGACTATTAAAAATTTCCAAAAAAAATAAAAAACCCAACCCATCGCACTTCATTCTCCGTCGCTTTCCCTCCTCCTCTAAGCTTTCATGTCACCCTCTGCCCCCTCCCTAATGCCCTCCCGCCCCTCCGCCTCCATCGCTTGCCCTCCTCCAAGCCCTCTTGCATGCCTCCTCCTCGACACCCCCTCTCATTCCCTTCCGCCCTCTGAATCCACTGTTTGCCCTCCTCCAAGCTTTCTTGTCGCCTCCCCGATGCGCTCTCCGTCGCCCTCCTTCTTCATGCCCTCTCGCCACTCTCAGCCTCCTCCCTGATGCCCTCCCCATCGACCTCTTCCAAGCCCTCCCTAGAGGAAGTACGGGCAAAAGGAGAGAGAGAACCCGTGGAGCTACTATAAGTGCACCTTCCATACTGCACCACCAAGAAAAAGGCATGGCTTTAAATTTCAGCGAAATTCGGTCGAATTTCTGTCGAATATCGATATCCTGTCGAAATCGAAATTCGACCGAAATGGCCGAAATGACCGAAATATGGGGGCCCTAGTATAAAAAATGATTGAAATAACCGAAATTTCGATCAAATTTCGACCGAATTCCACCGAAATTCCGTTTCGATCGGTCACCGAAATGGCGATCGAAATCGATATTTAGGGCCTTGGAAGAAGGTGGAGAGGTCCCTAGAAGGGCACATCATAGAGTATCATCTAACAAGGGAAAGCACAACCACCCCAAGCCTCAGTCCACGACGAGAAACTCCCCGGACGCGTAACAGATCAACATGCAGATGGTGTTGGTGACACCCGATGGATGGTGAGTGCGCAACAGAAGCCTACGACCCCTAAAGCCTACGAGCGCGCAGGAGGGCACGCATATGGTGCAAAAGCCTATGGACCTCGGAGCCTACGACCCCTGGAGCCTACGAACGCGCAAATGGCGGGCGCGCAGATGGTGCAGGAGCGTACAGGTGCGCAGATGGCGAGCACACAGATGGAGTTTCCATTCACGCTGGTAATGATTCCGGGCCCCCAGAGCCTACGGGTCCTCGGATTACGTTAACATGATCGAAGAGCTAGCGAACCAGCAAACGTTGCGAGGAAAGAGTGAAGGCATTTTTTCGATGATCGTTTGGGATCCGGTGCCACGTCGTCGTCAAGATAATCATTGAGGAAGGTGTTGATGCTCCTCGCAGCCTCGTAGCAAGAGAGGCAGATGGTATCAAGATAATCATTGAGGAAGGTGTTGGTGCTCCTCGCATGTCGTAGCAAGAGAGGCAGGTGGTACTTCTTAGAGGCCTAAACACAGTTGTCGCGGGGTTGCAACAGTAATCCATGTTCTTCCTTTCTTCACCAATTGATTCCTCCTCGAGTCCATGTTGTTCTAACAAAGATCAAGACTCTAATCTTATCTGCCTTAGATAATATACACAGATTTGTTCTTTTCTTGATTTCATAGTTTGGTGTTAAACTTATATTGCAATCAATGACATCTTTTGCAAATACAATTCAGTTTAAGGATGGTCAAAATTCGGTGTATTCCATCAAAGATAACGGAGAGAATGGACGGAGGTGAACATGGGGTTATGTTATGTAAGAGTTAACCATTACTCAGAGTTCCTCATGTAATTCGTGATTACGTGAGGTTATGAATGTAATTACGAATTCACCCAGGGTTATAGGTGTAAATATTACATCTCAATATAATTTCAACTTTAACTATCTCTAAACAAGGGACTACCACCCCTTTATATAGTAGGGATGGGATTACAAAAATAGAAACAAAATCAAAATTCAAATCTAACTTATCCTAATTGACTCCAACCGACTAACTACCTAATTTAACCGACTAATTAATTAAATCGAGATCACATGCAATCTCTTTATTTAAATAAAAATGCAATGGACTAAATAAATTACCTGATCAAAATTTAATTGACGGACTAAATAAATTACTATACACTCTTCAGCTTCACCTATGAGTGATACACGTAGAAGGGAGACATTTAAGGGGTACATATAGTTTGATAAATCATCATTCATGCGTTAACGGTAGGTGATGAAAGTTGAATAAATTGAAGTTTTAGGTAGGTGTCTTCCGGACGTCCACCTCCTTTTCCTTTATAAAGCTAATGAAAGTTGCAGATCTCTGTTGCAAATCTCTAATGTCTCCTACTACACAATATACCACCCTTGGATAGGAAGGTAATTAAATGCAACATCATATACATCATAGGCCAATTAAACTAGCTAGTCCTAACATCGATCAATAGATTAAGCAATACATGTATCCGAAGGAGGTGGTACCCAACCACGGCTCGAGATTCACACCGCATTATTGCAATAATCCCATGGCAACTTTGGGCTCATCATGTCATCCTTAGTTCATAAATAATCAAAAAAGACCATCCTTCATGAATAAATAATACATATGACCCATACTGTATGGAATTCACCTCGAACCCTAGACATCCATGTGAATGAGCGAAAAAAGACAATGAATGTAGGTGATCGGTTGCAAGAAAGGAACTCGTATAGAGCTTACCCAACCGAAGTGACTTGAACTACAAGATGGTAGTAGTGAGCTAGAAGATGTTAGTGTCATAAGAAAACACATAAGAAGTTGGAGATTGGTGAAGCGTGCCATAACAAGTGGTGACTATAACATATGGTCAGCCACCTCTTCTTCATGATCTTTACTGATCTTCTTTCCTACCATAATATCATTGAAAGCCAAAGTGACAACATTGAAAATGGCCTAATAGTGTGGTATAGCCTTGCATATATGAGTAACACAAAGCAAGTCGATCAGAGAATCCAGTACAAGGAATACGTCAGATAAATTTAAAGTGGAGGTAATAGTGGTTTCCCATTATCCTACTACAAGAAATAGACAACCATCTGCTAGCTAGACTGCCCTCCAAGGAGGAAGCTGTTAAAAAGTACCAAGTTGTCCTCTCCGTCGTATTGGCATAATGTGCCATCAACAGCCAATCATACTCAATAGATTTAACAGAAAGAGCATGTATACCTGACATGAGTGGAGATGAAGGCAGAAGTAGTAAATGTTGCTATATTTCAAGTGGTAGATTAGATACTAGTAGACGTCTAAGAAACAAGCTTGGTCATATCATCTAGATCAGTGCGACCGAGAGTTCATGTATCAAGTCATCGGTCAATAGTTATCATGCAAGCAATATGGGCTATGTCTCGCTTGTTTCAACATGTCTCATTTGTATGTGAAGAATTAGCCCTAGATTATCTAGGGACTGTGTAGATGCTCTCGCATGAGAAAGCACCCCTTCACTCTCCAGCGAAGGGAAAGACAACTCTAGGGCTCTCTCGGGAGAGCTCAACGGAGCATGTAGTAAGGGATTTGAGAGTCCAACCTCGTACAATCATGTGGGTGGAGGGCAGAGGTGGCCACATGGTGCTAGGTTCTCTCGGGAGTGTCAGAAGGAGCAGTTCGTGAGGGTTTTGGGGGTTCTATAATGTGCGACCACGACGATGAAGGGTGGAGGTGGCCTCCGCCGGTTTCCAATATGTGGTGGTTCCGATGTTGATGGCACTTGAAGTTTGGTCATGCAGTGGGCTTCATGAACATCAATGATGGTTATGAGATTCTCGATGGTGGCAGAGAGACCCTTGGGGGGTTGCATCCCTGCTTCAGAGAGGGATCCGTGGGTCTCCAGCCCTTACACGTGACTCTAGGAGGGTTGGTTGTGGCTCCCCTTGAGGATGGTGGGTCTCACTACATAATGGAGGATGCCAACATCTATGAGAAGGATTAGCCTAAGGTCTTGGATGATGATTTCGAGGAGTGGAAGTGGCCAAGGGAACGCCAGTCAAGGGCTTCTAAAAATTCGATGAAGGATTTTTTCTAGTGTTGTAGGAAGGAGAGGCACATGGCCAGGGCTTGTTATATCAAGGTGGAGATATGTTTTCAGTATGGCTTGTCATGTCATAAACACAGTGTTTGTTTGGTGCACGACGAGCGGCAAAAACCTTGAGTGCATCCTATAGTACAACCTAAGGAGGACAGTGTCCAAAGTGGAGATGTGTCTAAGGCTTTGCAATAGTGTGTGTGGCCTCTTGACCATAGGTACGAAGTTGGTTACCTACAATGGTTTCGATGAAGTGCTATCGATGATTCATTGGCAATGTCCTAGGCACTTGGATGGTGTCTTGTCCTCCATGATGGAAAGCTAGGGTCTCGGGGCTTCCTCTACATATGAGATCTTTGGTTGTGGTAAATGAGACGTTAGTGGCTATTGACTCGATGGTGGAGATAGTGAGCAATGGTCTACGTTTGCGAGAAGACTTAGGGTTGGCGATGCTAGTTGACAAAAAGTTTTTGCCCTCACCAAGGCTCTGGAGATGCAAATTGAGAGATCGATGGTACTGCTTTGTATTGTTCCTCTTATTGACAATGAGATGGGCAGGATGACAAACTCATATGAAGATATGGCAGTGGCATGTCAGATTGATCCTAGTATCTCGAAGAAGTATTAAAGAAGTGCAGCAATGATTGTTTCCCCGACCGCTCTGCTTCCTATGGTCGAAGGTGCGGGAGTTGCAGAGTTAGCCCAAGTCTATGGCTTTTAAGGCGAGCTCATGATTCTGACAACCAAGAAGAGGGTCTCGATGGCTGGTAAACGTTCGAAAGATATGCACCACAGGGATACACTGGTTTTTTCACAAAAGCAATGAAGAGTTGACGCCTTGTGATGGTTACTCGTTTCTCGGAGAAGGGGTCTCGAGAAGAGCCGAGTCTGGCCAGACTAGTTAGATATGATGATGATAAAATTTGATTACCAATATGTAGTATGACATTGTTTGTGCAGTCGAGCAAGTAGGGGTGGTGAACGTCCGGTTTGTGATAGACAAGAGTCAGATTGACAACAAAACTTTAGCCATAAGATGGCCATGTGCATTGGTGTGCGGGTCATAGAGCTGACTCACTCAGTGTCGCAATGATGTTTGATATATAGACGATCGATGTGTATTGGTCTCCTTGATTGGCATGGAAGATTGTACGGTTCAAACAAGAGGCTTTAAAAGAATAGTTTGCAGTAAAACATTCTGTTCGTCTGGTTGACTCATGTTTCATGTAAAAGTTGTTACCTACCTTATTACGTAGCTTTGAACTTTTAACCTTGAGTTTATGTAAAGCTTTTGGGTGCTCACCCTTGTAATGAAGACCCTTTTTTCTTTGAAAAATGTCTCATTTGTGTGCCCTTAATAGTCACAAAGTGTAATGAATTTAATGTCTCCATTAGTGCTCCCGCCTAATGGTATGAGCAATTGGTTAAATAGCTTTACCAAAGCTACCTCTACCTTGACCTCGTTCAAAAGCCCCAATATAGAACTCTTGTAAATTAGGCTGTCAGGTTATGGTGTTGCAACTGAGCTTGTTTTGCACCTCCTCAAGGCCGAATACATCTGACCTCAAGCTAAATGGAAGGTAAGACTCGGTCCCCTTAGGAATGTCATAACCACCAGCGCATTCCGAGCCACCTTCTGAAGCTCATACCTGTAGATTGATAGATTGACCTTCATGAGTTGTATTTCTCACTCAAGCAAGGCCTTAAAAGTCGGATTTCGGTTTCGTTTCGGTGAGGGACCGAAACAAAATTTCGGCCGAATTTCGGTCGAAATTCGACGGAAATTTCGGTCATTTCGGTGGTTTTTTGAACTAGACCCCCCCAAATTTCGACCGATATAGCCATTTCGGCCGAATTTCGGTCACCTACCGAAACCGAAATTCGACCGAAATTCGGCCGAATTTCGGCGAAATTTAAGGCCATGCACTCAACACCTTTATCTGTGAGTAGTACTGTGTAAGAGAATTTACTCTACTTCAAATGTGTCAACTCCTGATGTCCGAAACACAACTCATTTTCTTATTCTAAGAATATGACTTATTCATATTATTCCATATTTCCTTATCTTAAAATATCTTAGTAACCTAGTTGCTCTTGCCTTAATTAGTCTATATATAGATCAAGTTGGTGGATGCATCTTAATATCACATTTTCATTTTATATTCCTTGTTATTAACATTCTTTAGCATTTTTGTCGAGACCTTTTGTGCCAAATCTTTATTAATGGGCACAAGTCATTGATTGAAATATGGAGGTCTAGCATGGACAACTCATGAATAGCAATATGAAGGTTATATGTTGGTTGATGCTTCCCCTTTCCAACTGGGGTTATATAATACCTTAACATTTCCAATATACAAAGTACATGCATGACTCAATTCATGTAAGATTCATGTGGATTCCTTCATCGCCTTCTTGAGTAAGGATCTTAAGCACTTTGGAAACACCTTAATTCCTAAGAATTTAAGTCAGCCTACGCTCAGGTTCTCGTGTACCGTGAAGTTGTGGGGCTCAACTGCAACCTAGCATGGCTTCTTTTAACCACCCTCTTCTAGGACACAATCCTCCTCTAAAGATTAGCATGATACTTTCATCTATTTTGTTTCCTCTATCATTTCTTGTGTGTAAATATGACAGTCTCAAGAAAAGACCCACGATCTTGATAAAACACAAAACACTCCATCAAGATAAGCTAGCACTATTGAGTAAGACTACCTACAAGGGCAACAATAATAACGTACCCACCCCTAAACAAAAAATGGCACATAACATAGCATAAGTCGAAACGAGTAACTAAGACTCTAGAAAGCATCGGAATAACATGGGTGAAACAAAACATGTGGTGATCGTTGAAGGAGCATAAGATAAGACAAGGCCACGGTCCCATTTTAAGCTTCTAAATTATTTTGGTACATGTAAGAACTTTGGGTCATATTGAGCAACATGGATCAAGCCTAATCAGTTTGGTTCATTTTTTAATTCATATTTATGGTTTGATCGAGAAGTTAATCCTAGAAGTTGCACAAAGATCAAGTTGAGACCTCGTATTAGGGTTTTATGCAACACACATAAACACAAATATGTCATGATCCACTCTTTGAGTTTTGTTGGAACTTTAAAGAACGGAGAGTCGTTGCATAACTAACAACAACTAACAACACCTTTTTACCAATTTAGGTAGGATCTTCTACACGGATTCCATGTTTCCAAAAAAACTAAATTGTGTCATTACATAATTAATAAGTGTGTAGAAGTTAGTTTTTTTAGGAAAAAGACGGGTGACCTCTCAAGTCGGGATCCACCTCAAAGATTAATTATAAAACATAAACAAGAGAAGATTACAAGACCGCCATAATTACATCACAACTCGTTACATCACGCTTGCCACATCGAGCCCAACCCTAAAATGTTCAACCACAATTTCAGCATATAATCTCTGCCCCTTAAAAATGATATCATTCCTAGCACACCAAATAAACCATATCGCAACGAAAGGAAGGGAGTTGTCCTCATGCCCCGGGCCGCAAACTAATCTGATATCCCTCCAAAACATAGCCCCATTCTGACTTGCCAACCACGGAATGCTAGCCTTGGCCCAAACCTCCGTTGATAGCAGACAAGAGAAGAACATGTGGTTTGTGTCCTCAACTGCACCGCATCTATCGCACCCAACGTCCTCCGCTCTCATAATTAATGAGTGTGTAAAAGTTAGTTAAGAACATTTTATTCTTACTACAACTACATTTAATGGTCAATCAACTTTAAATGAAAGTTGGAATTTTATCTCTTATATTTCATGAGATGTTAGACAATGTGATTTAGTTGGGATCTAAATGCATGAAAATTTACAATCTTAAGAACTAATTAACTATTGAATCTTTACACCCCCATTTCCCCTTGTATAATTATATATACACCTAAATCTATCTTATAACTCGTGAAACCCTAGTTTCGAAAAAACTCAAGAAGCCCTTTAAAAATTCAAACACAAAATCCTAGCAGGTTTAAAGCTTCTACCATTATATTCCATAGCCATGTCTTTGTCGTCCAACCTCTTCCAGAGAAAAGAGGATGTAGCCCTTAAGCATGGAGACATTGAAACAATCAATCATGTGAAGATTGTAAATTGTTTACGATACATGGAGACTACACACTTACATTTATTTTTACAATCATGATTCGTTAATTCTTGTGGATTAGGTAATCCAAGGCATAATGCATCAAAAACCATGATGTGATCATGGCCTCAAATTTCAATGAAATTCCACCGAATTTCTCAGAAATTTCCATTTCTCTAGGTTAACGAAATCGAAACACTACCTTTATTTCTTTTTCCAGGATTTCACCGAAATATCAACGGAATTTCATTGAAATTGCATGTCATTTTGGCGAAACACCAAAAATAAAGGAATTTACCCTTCGCTTTCATCGAAATTCGCATATATTGATAAACTTTCACTTATTTATTCATCGATGTGTTGAGTTGTTAGAGTGTTATATGTTATTTGAAGAAGTTTCTCTAAATTTTAAATCTAAATCCAAACAAAATTAGTTAGCCATAAGATTTAAGAATTAAATTCAAGTTTTTAACCGATGTGCTTTATTTTTTTGTTCTTTCTTTATTATAATATATATATATATATATGTTTTGATCAGTAGTAATTATATGTGTCATTTCATTCCTATTGACAAGGTGACTATCATGGCATTTGCTTCCAGTTTAGCATACAATTCTGACTCTAGGCAACACGTTGCTCTACATATCAACATGTGTGATGATTATGACAATAAGATTACTTCAAAACTTATATTCACAATTTTATTTTATCAATTAGTGTGCATTTTAAATTTATTTATTGGATTAGGAATATTAAAAACCTTGCTAAAGCCCTTCGTTTCTGGGAAAATCCAGTTTAGAGACATCTCCAAGATTTATGTGATTTCACCAAAATTCTCCGAAATTTTTATTTATAGACATTGGCGAAATGAAACCGAAATCTCAAACCTTAGTTTCTTGTGGCTTCTCTCTACTACAAAGAATACAAACAATTGTCTGAGGGCTAGGTTGTTAGCAACCTTCAAAATCTTATGATTGTAAGAATTTGCCTACTTTCAAGTTAAATATAGATTATGCTTGTGAATGCTATGCAATTTTTTGATGTTAGCCGATTTGTTATAATTTATGATCACAAGCTATACAATGCATCTATTAGATGTACATGTTACAAAGACTTGGGTTTGTGAGCATACGTGTGTGCCTTATTTATTCCTAAAAGTAAATATTTTTCTATGTTGAAAGTATTTTGGATAGATACAAGTTCTAATATATCATTTCCATTTTTATTTTCTTACATAAGATATCAATTTGCTATTACTCTTTGTTGGCCTATGTTTTTCTCTGTTATTATTGCGTGTGTCATCATTCTCTTCATATTCAAGAGGTGAAACTAATGGCTTCTAATTTCGGTTCCAAATCTGATTTTGATTTTGAGCAGCATAATACTTTTTATTGTTGAAGCGATTGGATAGAAATTTAATGTAATACATGGCCTTAAATTTCAGCGAAATTCGGTCGAATTTCTATCGAATATCGATATCCAGTCGAAATCGAAATTCGACCGAAATGACCGAAATGACCGAAATGACCGAAATATGGGGGTGCTAGTACAAAAAATGACCGAAATTTCGGTCGAAATTCCACCGAAATTCCATCAAAATTCTGTTTTGGTCGATACCGAAATGGTGACCGAAACCGACATTTAAGGCCTTGATGTAATATATCATGTTAATATCTTACTATTAGCAAAAAAACTATGTATTTCTATCTCTTTTGTTGGGTAAAATAGAATTAGAAATCTTAATTTTAGAAAAAAAATTTCAAGTAATTTCTCAAATTTCTGGCCATTTCAAATTCCACCGAAATTACACTGAATTTCTCTTTCCGTCTTACCAAAACGAAATCGAAAGCCGACATTCAAGGCCTTGGATGTGATTTTTTGGAAGGTATAATACCTAATTAATAAGGTTTAAACAAAACAATAACTTTTTTTATCTCTATATGGTTCCATGGTATGGTTGCCATAACATGTAATGCTTTTATCTTTTATCTTGCGCTATAATAAATTTAAAATCTACAACCGCATGGATGTCATGATTCCACAAAATACATGTTAGGAACGCCTTCAAGGGTTCAATGTTAAGAGGTATTAGTGAGTCATGTCTTAAGAGATAACATTCCTTTTCTAACTTAGGGATGCTAGGTTGTCCAAAATTTTGAATTGATAATTGTGCTGCAAAGAACCAAGGCTTTTTATTTTGGTATCACATCATTTTGTCTTTGTGGTGTATAGTAGGGTAAGGTAGGTGAGTAGAGGACATAAGTTGCTGCATTTTTTTATAAGAATATTTAAAAACGAAAAGTCTTGGATTTCGTTTTGCTTTAAGAGAACTTGGCATAGGTCAAAACCTGTAACATGTGCTTTAGATGATTGCCATTGGATGGATAAAAGTTTCTCATCAACCATTGAAGATGGAAAACTCAACCATTGAAGATGGGAGATGGATGAAGAAAAAAGCAATCGTAAAGATGGCATTACACCAATACATTATCAAGAAACGTACAAAAACAAAGTTCAGACAACCTCAAGAATATGGTGATGGTTGCATTCCACCACACCATTCTGCAAAAAAATAAAGTGCAAGATGTCTAACGAACAATGCCAAGAGAACTACAAGTGATAATCATGTAGTTGAGATAAACAAAAACTCTAACAATATCAATCTATAATCTATAGCTTGCATTTTTATTTCGTGAATAAATCGAAAAACTTTAGATCAGCCATCTTAATTTTCAAAGGAAAATCAAGCATAAAATGGGGAAATCGTCCACCATGACCAAATAATATATACAGGGTTTTTATCAGTTGTGCCCCTCTGAGATATTGCAATTTCAGTTATGCCCCTCCCTTTTAGGAATATCAGTTGTGCCCCCAAACTTCTTGTCTTTCTATCACTTGTGCCTCTCAGGTTAGTTCTCGTTCATTCCTAATGTAAACGGACGTTAACTTTGGGACATAACGGGAATTAAATTAAAAATAAAGCCTGAAACGGACATTTTATCGGCCTTTCTTCCACCTTCCCCGTCATCTTCCTCTTCTTCCCTTCTCTTCCTCCACCCCAGCCTCCTGCTCCTATACCGTCTCTTCCCCTGCCCCCAGGTGCGCCCTCCGCCCCGAGCTCCTCCCGCCATCGCTCCGCCCATGTGCCTCCCCCGCTCGAGCGTCTGCCCCTTCCCCAGCCTCCACCTCCCGCCCCCAAGTCAGCCACCTGCCCGACCTTCTCCCCCTGTAACTGCCACCCCCGCGCCTCCCACTCCCATGCGTCTCCCCCTGCCCCTGCTGGCCCCCTGCGCCTCCCCCTGCCTTCATCGACTCAGTGCGATTCCTCCTCCCCATGCCCGCGCCGCCCCCTCGCCTCCCCCTCCCCTTGAACGTGTCGTCCCCTCGCCTCCCCCTCCCCCTGCCCTCACCGCCCCCTCGCCTCCCCCTGCCCCCGCCGGCCCACTACGCCTCCTCCTCCCCCTACTCGCGCCGCCCCCTCGCCTCCCCCTCCCCCTGCCTCGCCGCCCCCGCACCTCCCCCTGCCCCCGCTGCCCTGCAGAGGAAGGGCTGAAACTGGAGTGGTTTCATTATTTGTTAAGTTAAGATAAATTTTTGACTAATTGATTCATGAAAATTCACCGAAAAAATCAATAAAATTTACCGTTTGATTCGTAATGAGTGATATATCCCTGAAAATGCAAAAAAATTAGAGATTCGATGGATGCATGAAGGTGTAACTAAGAGAGAGAAATTATTAAGAGAAAAAAGAAAAATAAATGGAGGAAGAAGATGAAGAAGTCTGGACAATTATACCCCTCTTAATTGCACCATGGTTTGAAGAAACCATGGTTAAGTTCGACTCAGTGACGGTTAAAGTAACGGAGGGGCACAAGTGATAGAATGCCAAAAAGTTGGGGGCACTACTGATATTCCTAAAAAGAGAGGGGCATAACTGAAATTGCAAGATCTCAGAGGGGTACAACTGATAAAAACCCATGTATGTATGTATGTTCCTGATTGTATAAATCCAACTCTACCCCTAGACATCCATGTGAATGAAACATAAAAACAGACAGAGAATGTAGGCAATTTGATGCAGAAAAGCAACTTGTGTGGTGCTTCACCAAATGGCATGTCAGACAACAAGATGGTAGTAGGAGACAAGTGAGATAGATGATGTTAGTGCCATTATATAAAAACATATAGGGAGTTGGAGATTGGTGGAGTGTGGCAGAAGTAACAAGTGGTGAATAATGCACATAGTCGACCACTTCTTTGTGACATTCACCGATCATCTTTCCTATTTGTTAAAAAATAGGAAGCGGAAGTGAAACATGGAAAAATGATAAAGAACAAGAAAGAACGTGGGATTTAACGCGGAACCCTACTCCGTGAGGAGCGGGATGAAACCACGGGAGAAGCCCTCAAATGGGGCGTGTTTGTCTATTGACTTTCTCAATGAATACAGGAGGTCTGGGGCTCCTTATATAGCCTCTCCAGAGCCTCCAAGTCCCACCACTGGACGGTGTGGGACTAAGCACTGGATGGGGTAAATGGATCTTCTCCAGGATCCATTTACCCTACTACAACTCAATATGGCGCATACACGAATACTCCAACACTCCCCCTCAAGCTGGAGCATGCAATGCTCAGCTTGGACAAACAGAAAGAAACTCAACTCAACGCTACATGACACTACGGACAATATCAACCCAACGCGCACATTGTTGCAGTTAAGGACGTTGCTTCTCATGCCGTGCAGGTGAGGAGGACGTACAGGCTGGAGTGTGAGTCAACTGAAGACTCGGAATCTGACCATCGGTTCTGAAAACTACACCTGAAGTCTCTCCTCGTCGGAGAACTGGGTCTCTCCCATCTAGCTCAGAGAATGATACTCTACTCTGGAGTACCTATGATACCACATGAAAACCCTTGCCCTCAATGGCATAGGGAATGGTCCTCTGCTCTGAAGTCCCTATGGCTCACATGAAAACTCTGTCCTGACAACAAGAAGAATGATGGAAACCATGAAACTGAAGACCGCACACTCGTGCGTGTTTGAAACTGAACTCGGAATCAATCGTCGAGTCTGAACAACTGTAGAGTATGGAGTCTGAATGGTCTGGAAATCTGCATCTGAATCTTGTATCATGGAACGGACCTGTGACTCTACATATACTCCTCCTTTCTCCCATACTTGTTGGAAAACACGGACGTCGACCAAGTTGGGAGAAGACAAGATAGATGGGGAGAAACAAAGCATTCTCAAAAAAATCTCTTGCGGCTTTTCTTAATTTATTTAAGCTGTCTCAATCATTTTTTTCCGGCTTTTCTTGCAATTTTTTTCTCGGTTATTTTCCTTTTTTAATAACCATTCAATTTTTTTTTGAAAACATCATTTTCTAAGCCGTATCCCCACCTTTTTTTTACGGCTCCTCCTCATTCATTTTTTTTAAACAGGCGGCCGGGGGCCGTTGGGCTTCAACCGCCCCTTGGGTTTCAATAACATTTTTTTAATCCCACTCCCTTGAACTGCAGTCGTGCCCCCCAATTTTTATAAGGTGCGCCCTTTTAGGGTTCCCCACGATGGAACCCTCATGCGAACCAAACACGCGCACGCCGCCAAGGGGCCAGAGAGGTGGGGCTCGCAGCTTCGATGGATTTGGGACCTTTTGATCTGTGCCTGGCTCGGAGTCGGTGATCTGGAGATAGGGAAGGCCTTCTGGAAGAGAAATCGTGCCTGGGGTTGTGGCTTCAGCGCTGCCTGGAGATTGCGTGGGCAGTGCACGCGCAAGGAGTTGCATGAGGGTTTTGCCCTCGAAGAGAGGAGCGACGCCTAATAGAGAAGTGTGGCTATCACCGCAGAACTGCAAGGATGCCTCCTGCGAAGCCTTTGAATGGAATGAGTCTGTGCAACGCCAGTGTTTGCATTGTTGCCGCCTGATGCAAAGAGGGGTTTGTCCTACCGTTGTCCGCGATCTGGTGGTGTAGCGTGGAACTGCCTGGATAAAGGCTCTGCCGCTATATGCAGCCTATTCAAGGCGTCGTCGATGGAGGAATCGCAAGGGCTCCTCCTGGAGGTCAGAGGATTGCGCGGCTGAGACGAATGCCGAATAATTTCTAGGGTTTTATCTAAACCCTAGATTAGGAACATGATTGAACAATAAAAATCGAATCTCGAATAAAAAAATAAAGAATATATAACTCCTCGAGAATCGAACCCGCTCTGATACCATGTTAAGAAATAGGAAGCGAAACATGGAAAAATGATAAAGAACAAGAAAGAACGCGGGATTTAACGTGGAACCCTACTCCGTGAGGAGCGGGATGAAACCACGGGAGAAGCCCTCAAATGGGGCGTGTTTGTCTATTGAATTTCTCAATGGATACAAGAGGTCTTGGGCTCCTTATATAGCCTCTCCAGAGCCTCCAAGTCCCACCATTGGACGATGTGGGACTAAACATTGGATGAGGTAAATGGATCTTCTCCAGGATCCATTTACCCTGCTAGAACTCAATATGGCGCATACATGAATACTCCAACACTATCATAATATCCTTAAAAACTAAATAAATAACATATAAAATAGCCTGAAAGTATGTCGTCTTGCATATTTGGTAGTAAGGCCACTTTACGTAATGGTAGAAAAACTATTCCGATGGTTTAAACACAACCTCCTTCATACATATCTTCATCTTGCCCAAAGTTGTATTATCAGACTCTTGTACTTCACACAGTTGAGGGGTGTCGAGGAGATTGAGCTTGTCCTAAACCTCCTCGAGAGCAGATACTTCTGATCTCGAACTGAGTGGTGGGCAAGACAACCCATCTAGGAATGTCGTAACCATGAACTCCTTCTACATGTAGACCGACCTTTATGAAGTTGTCTTGCTCATCACCTTCAAATGTGAGTAGTGTGTAAGGGTTTTCACTCCTATTTCAGAGGTAACAACTACCGAAGTATGAAACACGGGTCTTACATTCATCTTCTAAATATGACTTTTTCATATTGTTCTAGATTTCCTTCTCTTAAATTATTTATCTCATCATATGCTAGTTGCTCCTGCCTTAATTATTCTATTTATAGATCATGTTAGTGGATGAGTCCTAATATCACTCTTTCTTTTTGTACTTGTTACAAACATCGCTTGGCATTTTGGTTATGACTTATTGTATAAAATCTTTATTAATAGTTACCATAATCTCTTAGTCGTCCTACCATTTTTGGAGGTCGAGCATGACAAGTCACCAATTTCACTAAGCTCCATTAATTTACGGAAATAGAATTTGTATAATATCCTTTTTGGATTGGATTGATGACAGTAGAACATTTATCAATAAGATGTAAATTACAAACACACTCTACTTTTGTAAGTATTGTTAAAATACGTCATTCTAGATAGATAGGGGATGCTATCACTTGAAATAATATGATTGGTGAAAGTTTTCTTATGGCTGGACTGCATATGAAGAGGATGGATCAACTATCATGAGATATCATAAAAAATCATGGCTTATGCAATCCAAATGACATTATCACCTGAAAGAATGACTGGTGGAAATTTTTTATGGCTGGACTGCATACAAAGAGGACAAATAAATTATCACAATATATCATAATAGATCATGGCTTATGCAATCCGAAGAATGACATTACCCGAAAACCAGGCACATATGTTGTTGCCTTCATCCAATGTAGCATGTATTAAATTTTTCTCTTTGGCCCCAGAGAATTGAAGCTTCCTCTGTCCTCCGACTAACATAAGAAAATATGACAATTTAATATAATTGGTCTCGTCCAAATTAATGATCTGTCCACAGAATGAGTTCCTCGTGCTACTCTGATTTGTCATCGGTGATGACACCTCTAACAATTGTGGGGAATTGAAAGGAAGGGAGGTGAGGTTGAGTGATGCGGAGGGGACTGGGTTTGAAACTCATGCCTAAACCATATAAAACGAAATGTATTGAATAGTGTGCTTTAGGCCTTGATATATAGAGAAATGTTAGGGTTAAGGTTAACATTTAGAAAAGCAAAAGCAAAAAATTAGAATACCCTCGAAAAGGTGGGCGCTCAAGCCCTAGCTGTATTGCTCACCACCTAACAATTGTTTCCACATTTTACGTTAAGCAGAAGCCCTAGTGATAATACGATACACCTCTCTACTTGTATAAATACAGACCTGGATAGTCGTGATGATTAAATAAGGATAGATTTCAAGGGAGCCTTTGATAGAAAGCAAACACATTATGTCATACACTATTCTCCACCGATGTCAGCAATCCCAAACACGTGAACCTATGAAGCAGGGCATTATTGGATGTTCAAATCCTCTACATTTTCCATGATCGCGAACAAAGATTTGTGACAATGACTAATAATAAATCTTCTGCGAAATACCTCTTTTCAAATTCCCGTGTTAGAAAGAGCTACTGCGCTTCTCATGGTGAGCGGGAGATGGCATCAAGCTGCTAGATACAATACTAAAGGAAACATACTGATGTTGCATACGGTAGCTGCTAGGAGAAGCAAAGGGGCAGCCCACTGCAGCCTCTAGGAAAAGTTAGGAAATGCACTAGGACACAGCAGTAGCTGTTGGGGTGGCAATGATGCTAACGCAACGATTTTGCTGCTATCGAGAAGGCGGAGATGTCAAAAGCCAAACGGCAAAGTTGGGAACCAAAGAGACGGAAAAGAGGACGAGCAATGGGGAAAGGGTTTGGCCCAAAACTGCAACTTTGATAGCAGGTGAAGCAAAATACTTTGATGTATTGAACAGTGTTCCCTAGGTCTCATTACATAAAGAAAGGTTGTTTTTACATGTAAAATAAATGAAAGAAAAATACATAAATATCTCGAGTGGAAGGAATTCAAAGCCCTAAACATAGTGCCCCAATCCTAACAATTACTTCCACATTTTACGTTCACCATGCAACCCTCGTGATAAGATTGATACACATCTCCATTTGTGATGCGGCGTAAAATAAAAAATAGGGCTTTATTTTTCCATTAAGTTTAATTAGAGTCGAGTTAATTTAATTTACTGTCAATTGAGTCATTGCAATTTTATTTAAAATAAAAAGATCGCACGTGATCTCGATTTAATTAACTAGTCGGTTATATTAAGTAGTTAGCCGGTTAGAGTCCAATTAGGATAAGCTAGGAATTGAATTATGATTTGTGGTAGTCCTTTGTTTAAAGACAGTTCAAGTTGAAATCAAACTAAGATGTATCTCATCACACTATCTCTTCTCCCTCCACGTGATCTCCGTGCTTCTCTTTCCTGAACCTTGCGCATCCGGCACGCTTTCTCTTCCTCATCCTTTCGATTTCTTCCATCAAATAATTTTTCCACCATTATAATTTTATATTTTCTTCGTTGCAAATTATCATCTGCATCAATTGGTATCAGAGCATGAACCTCGGATCGTCTTCACGATCTGACAATCCATCCAGAGGCTCGCACAGGTGTACGACCAAAAGATCTCGTTCAACGAATCAAGCATGGCGTGCTGAGGTTAGACAAACACTATCTAATATGCTCCAAGTTTGTGCGGATATGCAAGCTTTGTCAAGAGAAATGCGAGATCCGCGGAATGTAAGCGTTGACGTGACAACTAGAGGAAAATACCACCAAGAGCGCTATAAAAGTTGTTGTTCAGGAGGTTTCGGATCCCCCGCCGCCATCTCTAGTAGAAGAAGTTGATGTCCAAGGCGAGTTTGAGGGCAATAATGAAGAAAACAAATGAAAAATGTCTCTACGCCAATTGTCCAGCAAGTTTCAGATTTGCCTCCATGGGAGGAACCGACTCCGCCGCCACTCCTGCTCGCTCCAGCCTCAACACAACCCCTCCTCGCTTCCAACACGCCTTCGGCCCCTTCGCAGCCCCCCTGCACCACCCCGCTGAACACACAGTCCCTCCCTCACATTTGCCCAACCCCACCACCACAGCCCCCGTCGCGGCCCCTTTCCGCCACTTTGCCCTTCCTCCCACCTCTATGTCCATGTATAGTCGTCCTCCCCGCCATCAATGTCGTCACCTCCTCCACCAACCCTATCTCGCCCGTCCACCTCACCCCTTCGTCGTCATCTCTTTTCCCCACCCACTTCCCCACCGCCAACATCACCACACTTCCCCTCTCTACACAACGGTCGGCCCCTCCATCCCACCCCTCTACCACCACCACTCTTGCTCGCCCCAACCCCGCTATAGCCCCCTACCGTCTACTATTTCGTTTGCTCCCTCGAGCTCGAGCTTGCTTGCCCCATCGTGGTTGGCATCATCAATGTCAAATGTGGGAAAGAAAAAAAACCCTAAAGTGGGGTTCTTCCTCTATGGGATTCGAATCCCATGAAATTTGGGGTTTGAGATTAATTTGGAACAATTTCAATGAAGGTCCTCAATTAGAAGTATTTTATTCAAAAGGTAACGTTGGTTAGGACTTAAGAGGAATTGCCTTAGTTGAAAGGGTAAAAATTTCGCACTTCAGCCCCTTAGAGCAAGAATATTTGAAAAGAAGTGCTGAAAGAAAAACTTTAGGGGTTGATACCTTATCTCATTAGGAATAGGAATGTGGGTTTCACCTATTTAAAGGCCATGTAGTCTAGTTCATTACCCACATCTCCTCCCCTTCTAAATTTGTACCATTCATTTGTTAAGGGTTCTCCAAAGGTGTGAAGCTCGATATGAAGGTGCCCCACCAATTTTTCAAGCACCACATCAAGGGGACGAAATCCATGTGGACAAAGACATGAGTGCCACATATGCTTTTTCAGCATGAAATTAACGGCTCCAACCACCGCACCAAGTACACCTGGGTTCCTCCTTTGCTCCACATCAATTCTCCCAAAATGTGATCGAGAATGCTGAAATTAAATCGTCAAGCTTCAAGCTGGAAGATCAAGCGATTCGTTGGGAAACGGATGTTTCAAGTGAAAGAGAGTTGATGCAGCATAAAATAAAGAAATAGGGCTTTATTTTTCGTTAATTGAGGTCGAGTTAATTTAATTTACAATTAATTGAGTCGTTGCAATTTTATGTTAAATAAAGGAATCACATGTGATCTCGAGTCGATTATATTGGGTAGTCAGCTAGAGTCTAAATTAAGATAAACTCGATTTGAATTTTGATTTGTTTCTATTTTTGTAACCCCATTAAAGGGCATGGCAGTCCTTTGTTTAAAGACAATTCAAGTTAAAATCAAATTGAGATTTATTTCATCTCTCTCCTTATCTCTTCTCCCTCCAAGCGATCTTCATGCTTCTCTTTCCCGAATCTCGCGCATCCGATGAGCTTTCTCTTCCTTATACCTCTGATTTCTTCCACCAAATAATTTTTCCACCGTTAAAATTATATATTTTCTCCGTTGCAAATTATCATATGCTTCAATACACTATATATAGACCTCAATAGTCATAATAACTAACACAAGATGGATTCCAAGGAAACTTTCCTTGCACACAAGAGCATTATACCATACATATGTTCTCCATAAATGTCAACAATAGTAAACATGTGAACTAATGTGACAGGGTATGATTGCATGTTTAAATCCTCGACATATTCAATTAATGCAAACAAAGATCCATGGCAAGGGCTCATAACATATCCTTTACAGAATGATATTTTTTACATTCCCTTGAAAAGAGCTCCTGCACTATTCACGGGACCAATTTCATGGGCAATTGCATTCCGATATAAATCTACATTGAGAAAGAAACTACATCCTCTTCAAAACCCACTAACATTTTATTTTCGTGGAAAATTTATCAATTAAACATTTCAACCTAGAATTGATCATTCACATTGATTCAGTGAGACTTTCCTAAATGGCGGGAAAATAATAGACAAAAGCTCCACAAAATTCAAAGTAAACATAATGCAATTGGTTTGAAGCATCCGACCCTCTCTATAAAAATATTCAAGAAAGAGGGTTTAGGTGTGAATTCTGATTTCGACACCTACAAACTCCGAGTCAAATTCCTAAGTAGTACCTAGGATTTACTTAAATACCCATGTTCTACGAAATCTTTTTTTTTACTTAAAAACTACAGAGGTGTCGCATGTTGAACATGTGACACCCCTGAAGTTTTTTTTTACTCAGAAACTACAGGTGTGTCGCATCTTTAATATGCGATATATAAAACGCATATTGAATATGCGATATAGGGGCTAAATAAGGACCGCGCGTATCGGACTTCCCATTTCCCCCACGCGAACATCGTTCCCAGCTGCTGTCCCCCCTGCCGCCCGCGACCAGCCCACTACGCCACCCGCCCATTTTGACCTCCCCCTCTCTCAAAAACGTCCATTTTGATCACTCCTTGCCTCGCGGAACACTCCTTTTCCGTAGTTTCCTTGGTCGGTACCGTGCTAGCCGCCACCGCCTCCCACTAGGGTAAGCCGTTGTTGCATACACTTAGACTTGGTAAATTTTTTTCTTGAGATTATTGTTTATATCATATGCATATTATTCTTCATTTCATGAATGTATTTTGTTTACCTGTACGTTGTGTCACGTATTATGTCAGAATGGAGCCGTTGTATTGTATGTTTCATTTGAGGGGTACACTCATTGATGGATCGACGACCAACGTAAGGGGGTTTGTGCTAATGCCTAATATGACTTTCAATGAAATGTTGAACTTGGTTTACCGTAAGTTCAACCTGGATGCCAATAGTCAAAAAATCCGATTATTACATCGCATCGCTCGAGGCCCAAGGGAGGAACCATCATTTTCATCTATTGTCGATGATGATGATGTGCAGGCAGTTCTTGTGTATGCTCGGACCATTGGGAAATCGATGCCTGCTGACATTATTGTTGAAGATGTATCTGTGAGCGAAGTCCCCAATGTGGTGACTAACAAGGGACCGTCTGTTGTCCCGAGCACACAACCAGCAGTTGTCCGTAGCACACAACCAACAATCTTCCCAAGCATACAACCAATAGTTGTCCCTAGCATGGAACCCTACTTTGACGCTGATGCGCCTATAACGCAACCATGCACGGATCAGGAATTGGGCATGAGTGATTCGTTGTTGCGAGAGGTTAACCATGCTTTGGATGATTTCATCCCTTGGGGGACCGATGATGACCTGGAAGAAGGTAGGGAAGATGTCGACGATGATGCGGTGGACGAGGAGATCCCAGCTGATGAACAAAGCACGCATACTATTACGCCCTGTATATCCTTTTTTGGGGTTAGAGGATCAAATACTCGTTCAACATATGAAGACAGCATTCGAGAGAAGTCTAGACTTGATGGTGTCGTTGACGAAATACGCAAGGGTAGAACATTCAAATGTAGGGAAGATTTGGTTTACGTTGTCAAGAAGTACCACATTCTGGCACACTATGACTTCATTGTCAAGGAATCCATCAGCTTGATCTGGTCGGCTTTTTGCACGCAGAGATCAAATGGTTGTGTTTGGTATTTACGAGGATATTTTAGAAAATTTGATGGATTGTGGGTGATCTCCAAGGTTGTTGGGGCACAAACTTGTATAAATCCAACAGTTAATCAGGATCACCCTCAGTTGGACTACAAATTCATGTCCAGATCGTTGATAACTCTTGTTAGGGATGACACTAATGTTCGTGTTTCAAGTTGTAAAGCTCACATCCACGAGATGTACAACTATTGGGTTACAAAAAAAGGGTTTGGGATGCTCGGAGGAAGGCTATCAGAATTGTATTTGGTGACTGGAAGAAGCCATACGCTGAAATGCCTTATCTATTGCATGCAATGAAGGTTGTTATTCCTGCGACTGAAATTGATATTGAATACAACGACCACACTGATCCTCGGAAACCGCTTTGCCGTAGATTTGAACGTTGCTTTTGGGGATTTGGGCCTTTGATTGAGGCATTCAAATATTGTCGCCCTCTGATTAGTATTGATGGGACACATCTGTATGGGAAGTACAAACAGAAATTGCTCATTGCTTGCGGGATTGACGAGGATAAACATATTATTCCCCTTGCATTCGGGATTGTTGACGAGGAATCCGCTCCTTCATGGAAGTGGTTTCTATCGTTGGTGCGTATCAGGGTAACCGGCATGCGAGCTGGACCAATATGTATCATTCTAGAATAAAAGCCGCTATGAAAGATGTTGACGTGGACTTATTAGAACCCTTTGCATATTGACGGTTCTGTACAAGGCACGTCGCGAGCAACTTCAATAGCGTCTTTAAAAATGGCTCCATGAAAGCCCTGGTGCAAGCAGCAGCATTACAAACGACAACTAGGAAGTTCGCGTACTTCATGAGGAAATTACAAGAGTGGAATAACGAAGCAGGTAGATGGTTTTCGACTCATGATTGTCGTCGTGAGCAATGGACCTTGGCTTATGACGATGGTTATAGGTTTGGTCAGATGACTACAAATTTGAGCGAAAGCTACAATGTTGTTCTTAAAGAAACCCGTTGCTTGCCAATCTCTGCGTTAATCGAGAAGATTTTTTATAATTGTGTGTCATTGCTGCTGGCCGCAAACTCACGCATTATGCATCCACAGAGTTGAACCATTGGAGTTCAGTCGCGAATGGGCACACGGTAACTCAGATACAAGTACAGCCAGAAATATTATTCGAGGTCTCTAGCAGAGCTCGACGGACGTCTAGTAGTCTTCGTGGTCGCAAACAGTACACGGTAAATTTGCTCCAAAGGAAATGCACTTGTAATAAGTGGCAAATTTTTCGTATCCCATGTTCCCACGCCATTGCAGTCATTTCAAAGCGTCGACCTGAAGTGGATTCCTATGTTGGAGAGTGGTACACCTGGCAGGACCAGCTGAAAGTTTATGGAGGGAAAATTTTCCCCATCGGTGATCGTGAAACATGGGCTCCCTTGGATTATCTAGAGTTACGTCCGGACCCAAATCGTAAGCACGGCAAAGGTCGACCACGTACTACAAGAATTCATAATGAAATGGATGTTAGAGATGTGATTCGCCAAAATACTTGTTCCTTATGTGGGATATTGGGTCACACACACCGTGGATGTCCCAATAAAACCGCAAGGGATTCGCAAATATCCATATCAAATGTGCCGACGACGGCAAGGAATAAGAATAAATGTGGTAATTGTGGTGGTGTAGGTCACAACAGACGCAAATGTCCAACTTCGAGTAAGTGTGCTTTTTTTCATCGTATATTCTTATTTTTCATTGTGGTGGCGAATTTACTCTTATCGTATGTTCTTGTTTTTTTCATTATATAATCTAACATTGAATATTTAAAATTGCAGATGGATCTAGGCCCAATTGATCCATCTATTTTGCATCTTCAGGAGCGACATCGTTCTCGTCGTGCCTGGGCTGGCGATGTAAGTAATTTTAATTATTTGGTTCCTTCATTTCGTTTTCCTTATCAAATTTTTTTGTAGGATTCTTCATGGTTGTGTTACCGACGACGTAAGACACATGTACGTCGAATTCCTTTTTATGATCGACTACAGCCGTATGTAGTCCAAGCGGGCTTTGAATGCATTTCAGAACTAGAGTTCATTACCCTAGATTGGTATTTGGTGACCGCGTTGGTTGAACGATTGAGACCCGAGACGCACACTTTCCACATGGCTAGTGAGGAGATATCCATCACCTTGCAGGATGTCGCATTCATCATGGGGTTGCGAATTGATGGACCTGTAGTTACTGGGGAGACAACACCTGGAGCGACATGGGCGGATACTTGCGAGGAACTGTTGGGTGTTAGGCCACTTTCAGCAGAGATCGTTGGCAGCAGGGTGTTAGCAAGTTGGCTATTCACCCGTTTTGCAGACTTGCCAGAAGATGCAGACGAGATGGTCGTACAGAGACATGCACGAGCCTACATCTTGCAGTTGCTTGGTGGAGTCCTATTCACGGACAAGTCAGGATCGTTGGTATCACTTATCTCTCTACCATATCTGCATGATTTCGCGTACTCTGGGACATTGAGCTGGGGATCCGCCGTACTTGCATATCTATATAGACACCTTTGTTTAGCAGCGGATATGGCGACCGAAGAGATTGGAGGCTCGGTCATACTCCTTCAGTTATGGGCATGGGAATATTTCCCCCACATTGCTCAAGTTGTGAGGGAAGGCAGAGAATGGCACAGACGCCTGTTAGGAGTCCGCTGGGCAACGGCGTTTGCCCATCGTCGACAAACTACACACGTGGTGAGATCATACCGGGACGCTTTTGACATGCAGACACCCGAGCAGGTAATTTTACATTCACAACTTGTTTCAACTTCTTGCAAAAAATTTACTAATCTAATTGTAATTTTGCCATTCAAATATTGTGGACGTCGTATACCGAGGACATCCACGCAGGTCTACCCGCCAACTGTCTTGAAGGCAAGAGCATTTGGAGAGCGTGTGTCCTGTTGATATACTTCCACATTGTGGAGTATTACTTCCCCGACCGATTCTTGAGACAATTTGGCGGCCTTCAAGACGTTCCACGACCTTGCTTCACATTTGAGGATCTACATGCAATCGATTTGAGGGGAAGGTGCATGTGAATAGGAGGGAGAAACATTGGTTGTATATTAGCCAATGGGAGGAGTGCGAAGGTAGAATCATTGATATCGATCGGTCCAATGGGATATCCGCGACGTCCGCATACAAGCAATGGTATCGAACTATTACTAGAAGATTTGTCGGACGATTAGGTGCAACTCTGGCAAGCAACGTAAGTGCTCGGATAAACTTTGTGGGAAATTAATTTAAGAAGACTGCTAGAAATTTACCTCTATATTTTTTTAGATGCAGCTCGCCAAGTGGAGCCGTGTATACGATATTAGACACGAGGAATGTCGCGAGATTGCGACACAAGCAAAGGCGGAAATGACGCAGTGGTTGTCGTTTCAATTTGCAGATGCCGTCACAATACATGACGACCATGCTGACGTGGCTCAGGCGGAGGCAAGGCGAGGAAGGGCAAGAGGAAGAGGAAGAGGTCGGGGAAAGGCGCGTGAACAAGTGGCGGAACCCATGGAATATGAAGAAGCCGCTGCGGTAAATGAGAACCTTGCGCCAACATACTTCGTCACACATGCCGCCGAGCGACCACGAGACGATATGGCAACGCCTCAGGCACCATTGAGGCATGGATTGGATGCCATAGAAACACAACCAACTTACTGCACGCTCACGCCGCCGCCGATGCCAACCTTCGACGAAGATGTTGCTGGGCCCTCTCAAATCCACATGATAGACGAGGCGAACCGTCTGTTACCCTTCCATCCTCCTGATTCAACGATAACATACCAGCGAAGGAAAAAGCATTGAGTTGTAAACCTTGTAGTTGTTAATGTGATACAAAAATGTAGTGTATATCCGTGGACAATTTTATATATATAAAATATTTGGAATATCTTTCTGGATCACAATATTTTTCCTTTGTGAATGTCTTTGTGTACATAGCCCACATTTGTGATTGTGGATACATCTTTGAATGCGTGTCCATCGACATGAAACAAGCATATAAATTGACAGGCACGGTCTCATTCTGGCATGAGAGGAGGTTCATCTTTGGTCTTATTTGGTTTCTTGTCATAAGATGACTAAGGGCCAAACCAACAGCTTCAACTCCTCATATATACAGACCTGGCCTGTCAATTTCCAGGGTTTTTCTCATATAGTGCATGTTCAACATGCGATATATGAGAAACTCCCTGGATTCGTTCCAGGATTTTTCTCCTATAGCGCATTTTGGACATGCGACATATGAGAAAGTTCCTGGAATCGTTCCAGGGTTTTTCTCATGTAACGCATGTCGAACATGCGCTATATGAGAAAAACATTGGAACAGTTCCAGGAACTTTCTCATATAACGCATGTCCAAAATGCGCTATAGGAGAAAAACCCTAGAACAAATCCAGTGAGACCGTGGCATATCGCATATTAAAGATGCGACACACATGTAGTTTCTGAGTAAAAAAAACTTAAGGGGTGTCGCATGTTCAACATGCGACACCTCTGTAGTTTTTAAGTAAAAAAAAAGATTTCGTAAAACCTGGGAATTTAAGTAAATCCCAGGTACTACTTAGGAAAAACATTATGTTATCAAATGATTATTCACTCTCGGAAAGGGCACAAATCAAGTTCTTTACCATAAAAAAAGTCATAAACGCTTCACATCCAATCAGATAGTTATTCAATGGATTACACTAAAAAAGTGCAAAGTATAGCGAAACATCATGTTATCAAGATTGTAGATAAAGCATCATTTTGTATCTATTTTGCTAAAGACTCGCAAGATAATAACACAATCACTAGAAAAAATAAACACACAAAAGTTAGCCTAATTGCAAGATATTTCCCAAAAGCATTGCCTTGAAAGTTGCAACAATATATATATATATATCATATTTCTAAAAAAGATCGCCGGTTGAAGTATGAGAGGAAATGAAAAACAAGTAAGCAACATTGTGATTCAGTAAATAAACTATGCAAACCAGTTTTCTGTAATCATAGAAATGGCATGTTGAAGTTTACCTTGACAAGTGCGCCAATGACCCCTAAACTTGTTAGCCTCAAATACTCGAAGGGCCTCGTACTGCTGGTTGTATTTAGAAATGGGTAAAGGTACAAAGGTATATGTGCTGGAAAAAAGAATATGACTCATTACTTAATAATTCACTTTTGGAGCCACAGAATTATCAATCAACAAATTCAGAAACTATTGCCCCGTCAAAAAGATGAATAACAAATAGCCAATTCAGACAAAAAAGACAGTGAATAGAAAAACATTCATAAGTGAGATGATCCACAAAGAAAGTAATTTAATAAGAAAGTTGCATTCAGCTGTCCTTTGTGATGTTAACAAAATATTGCCATGCATGGTCATATACAAGCCATTCTTAGATGAGAAAACTTGAATAAGATCAGGTGCATCAAAACGTATCTTACCTGGAGCCATTGTTAGGATCAAATCCGAATACACAAAAACAATATCCACATCTCTTTGAATAGTGCTATGGAAAAATATCGGAGAGATTAAACTAAACCTAACATAAAAAAATACCAAGATGAGCTGGGGTTTGAGACAGCCAGGATTATATCTAACATGGTTAAACCGACATTTTATTCTTCTCGGATGTTACTAGTACAAGGGTTAATATATTGGCTCACAAACTCACGCAAGGGCATGTATACTAGTGTACAATTTATATGAAACAGAAATGAGTGTAACTCACAATTCCATACATTTTCCCACCACCGTAGGTTTTTATGTAAACTACAAATTTGAATGACCGAAAACACAACTCAAGTCGAGAATGGGATAGTCTTGACATCCCTGAGGGCTTGATGACTGGGAGGGACCCATAGTGACATTGTGTTCTCTATCCAGTATCCACGAGTTCTAAACCTAGCCTTTTCCATTGCATGCGACATTAATGCCACTATCCCAATAGGACAGACAACCGATAGTCACTTCATTGCAGTATTAGCAGCTAATAAGCTAAAGAAGCTGAAATAGGGGCATTCCGAGCACATGGAATCTGCAGTCGATAGTATGATGTTTTTCTGTGCACCTCGTCCTTTGATTCACTCATAATTTCACACACCAATCCTCCAAATAGGCAAGAAAGCGGCCTACTAAAATCCTTGAATATCTCGCAAACTTCATACCAGTGTGACAAGGAAAATCAAGGCCATAAGAAAGGCACGAATTATTGGCCAACATCCACCCAAGAAAGGGCAGCATTTAGAAGCTTGAAATATTCACTTAGATGCCCATCTTTGGGCCAAAACCAAAATAAGGCCTTTTAAATATTTTTTACATTTTTAGGTTAAAGCCCTACATACTCTTATAAAATCCGAAGACACCAGGAATATAGAGAACAAGTTTGGGTAAATACTAATCTCTAATACTCTTCCTACGGATTTTCCAGAAAAAAAGATTACAGAAACTTCCTTATAAACGAAAAATACAACGGTTCCACTTGATTAGTCTGGTCACGTATAAGTGTTGGTGGCCAATAAGTTCTAGCAGTAATAGTTTCCAAGTTATTTAACTTCTTTCTGGTAGCATCATTTGGACACGATTACTCTTTTCCAGTTTCAGAAAATTCCTTATAGATGCAAGTTTGTTTCAACCCACGGTGTAAAAAATCTCCTTTCAGCCAGTAACTTTGCTTAGTAGATTTTTAAATCAAATTTAGTTTTTTATTGTCCAGATTTCTGGAATAATACCTACATTCTCATCATGCCTTTCATTAATTGACATCATCACTTCCTATTTGTTTTAATAAGCAATTGAACTCTCACATTAAGTTTTCATTAATTACTAATATTTTGAATCTTCGAAGCAATTTTTTAAAACTCGTTATGATATAAAGACAGTTGCAAGAAGGGAAACACTGATGTCACATGAGCTACACCCTTCTAATACGGGAATGGTGTCATGGATTTTCTTGCCCCAGGGCTGCTCTAGCAGACTACAGTGGCTACTGTTTGTGCACTTATGCAGACAGAATTATACCCTGAAAGGGCATTCATTTTTGAAAAACAAATTAAGTGGACAAATCTGATGGAGTATAAGAATAAAATTAGTTCTTTCATCTTTCAGGCATTTTTTTTGTTAAGAGATGTATTCTCTTTACCCTGAACAGTAGTAATAAGCAACCGTGCACGGTATTAAATCCATAATACATGGATTTTCTTGCCCTAGGGCTGCTCTAGCAGACTATGGTGGCTACTATTTGTGCACTTATGCCTAGTCAGAATGAACCCTGAAAGGGCAATTTTTAAACAGAATAAATTACGCGGACAAATCTGATGGAGTATATGGATAAGTCAGTTCCTTCATCTTATGTAATTCCCCTTTCATACATTTTTTTGTTAAGAGATGTAATCACTTTACCCTGAACAATACTAATAAGCAACCATGCACGGTATTAAATCCATAAAACTCCCATGTATTAACTGCCAATAATAGAGGGCTGTATTAAACAAACAATTTTTTACTCAAGTTAAGGATGACAGATTTAATAAGGTTCCTTGATTCAAATATTGCAAAGAAATTTCCTTTTTGGAAAATTCGTTAAGTCTGATTAGTTCGAGATAAAAAGCAGAAGCTATAGGTTCCTGACATGCTACGTAAAAAATTGAACAGGTGATGCATCTTACTTCTGATGAGCTTTTGAGAACTGTAACAACAGCCAAAAGATAAGGTGATGGAGTTGGTCAAACATACCATTGAGGAAATGAATTCTAGTGTCTGGATGAGAAGCAACGCACTGTTCAAGGTGAAAACAGTATAGTGCCATTAGTAAGTCATCAAAACTGCTGTTCATAATTGAAATACATTATAAAGGGAATTTGTCGTCATTCAGACAGTCATCGAGTTTGGAAATTGGTATGTATATAGAGTTAAGCAATCTTAGGATAGTAACTGGATAAATTAAAATCATATGTTCCCGAAAAAGCAATATTAAACATTGACATATCCTACCAGCCTACAGAATCAAGACTTTACATTCATACCATCACATAACAGTAATTACTTAAACAAATTTTCCTTGGCACCCTTCTTGTCTTGAAAATCTACTATGAGCAGCTGAAAAGATACAAATGACATTTTTTCTCTTTTCTATGATACTAAGATTTTATTTAGTAATTATTACAAGCCTATCCCTACATAATTTTGTAATTTAAGACCCATCCATAATTGTGAATTACACCAAAAACTTCAGAATATTGACTAGCCGTTACATGGCATACCCTTGTGTACAATGATATCTGTTAGAAAATAACAGACGGATGTCAATATTATTTACGAATAATGTCATCCTCTTCTCCTACCAATTCCCACTCCGTTGATACCTCCACCTCCCTTGTCTCCAAGTTATACATCTGTCTCCTGGCCTCCTCTGTCATTCGATCACCGCTCTCCACCTCCCCCCCTCCCTTATCGCTTCCTGCTCCTCCTTGACCTCCCTCTCTGGGCCTCTCAAGGTTGGCATGCTTCATCGGATGCTTGGATCTAGGTTTCGAAGGGTTGGGCTTGCTCTTGGTGGACGGTTGGGTTCCAAGAATAGCAGACGCAAATTAAGGTATTTTGGGCTGTGATCTGAGTCCGCTCGAGGAGCACAAGTTGGAGGTCAAGCAGCAATGATGGTGGTCTCTTGATGGCATATCGTACATGTTGTCAACGTCCCTCAAGGGATTGCAGTGCTGTGGGTCACAGTTGCCTTTGCTTCGTTCATCGGAGCTTTGTGGAGATCTTGCTCCAAGCTTGTGGTGGGCGTTCACAGATAAAAGGAGCGGTGGCAACAATGGCGGGGATCACGGAGGGCAGGGGAGAGGGGTGGAAGGGGGTGTTGCAAGGGGAGGATAGGGGACATGAGAGGTCGGAGGAGGCTGGCGACAACAAAGGCAAGGGTTTGGGGAGGGGAATGATGGGATAGGGGAGGAAGGAGGTGGTGGAGACGGCAACATGGGAGGAGGAAGGGGGACATGGACTGAGGAAGAATGAAAAAAATATAAATAAATATCAATAATTAGATTTCATATGGGTAGATTAACTCAAGGGAGTGAGAGTAGTGGAGTAAAGTAATGGCATGAGTTAGGGTGTATGGAGCGATTATACACAAGTCTGAAGGTAATTCGCAATTATGGAGGGATAAGATGTAATTTTAAAAAATATAAGACCGTGAGGGTAAAAATCCATATTTATTTTTGTTGTATTACTCCTCAAAGGCAGACATTTCCTTGTATCTTGAGCCAATTATGAAAAGATCAGAATATATTTATGAAATTATACATGGGTATGAGGATAAAAATTCATTTTACTATTGTCATAATACTTCTCAGAGGCATTCATATACATTTAAATTAAACTACTATAGCTCTACAAAATTCCACCAATATTTTTAAGGGGTGAATTTGACCATTATTATTATTATAGTTTTTTGTGCTCTTTCGGTGTTCAAGCTAGGAAGGATACTCATTATTCCGTGGAAAATGCATAAGAAAATATGCACGACATACCTCACTGAGGCACAAGAATGACAAAATAGGATATTAAGGAGTAATTTTGAGAATCTTTAATTCGTTGTTAGAGGAAATGACTTGATAAATAAGCTCTGATGTTGCAATTGAGTATGAGATGAATGATTGCATTATGAAGCGGTAAAGTGATTGTTTAAGGTGATAGATGCTTGTTTGAATACCATATAGTTCATTTTTAAATACCAGGTGATAGATGCTTGGTTGAACTGATGCGTGTGTAGAAGGGGATGAGAGGGGATCATAAGATAGACGAGAGAAAGTCCTGATAAGATAGACGAGAGAAAGTCTTTTGCTATGAGAACTGATTCATAAAAAAATCTCACAGGATTTGGCCCGCAGAGGTTCACAACAGGGACATATGTGCTAGTAGATAATTTATGTAAGGTTAATCTTGTAATTACCAAATAGGTATGAGCAAACGTGTTATTGGCAAACTTCAAAAGGGCACAAGTGTGAAGATTCCATCTTTTATGTCTTCTAAAAGTAAATTCTCATTATAGTTCTTTATCATGTGACATAATAAGGCATTAACCGTACTTGCATTTCTTAATACTTTTCCATTTTATATTTCGGAAAATAAGATTATACAGCATTATACCTCGGAACACAAAGCATGCACCTTCTATAAATATACAACAACAATAGAAGAGTCTTTTCCTACATTAAGTAGGGTCGGCAACATGGATTCTTTGCCTCCATTCAGATCTATCTTGGGTCATTCTCGGGCATAGATCCAAAAAAACTATGATCCCTTCGAATAGACTTATTACAACACTTATTGGGCCTTCTTCGCCCTTTCTTAGCCTGCTCAACATCACAAAACTCGCACCGCCTAATCGGTGCATCAGCTGACCTCCTTTGCAAATGGTCAAACCATCTTAAGTGGTTTTCTCGCATCTTATCCTCGATTGGAGCTACACCAATTTTCATTCTGATTGCATCATTCGAAATATGATCCTTGCGTGTGTGTCCACACATCCACTATAGCATTTTCATTTTTGTTACTATCATTCTCTACACATATCTATGGTTCACAGGCCAACATTCAGATCCATAGAGCATAACATGTCTCACAACTGCTTTATAGAACTTTCCTTTAAGAAATTTTCTTATCACAGAGAAAAACAGAGGCTCCTCTCCACTTTAGTAAGCATGCGTTTATTATTTTAGTAACATCTCCATCAATTTCCCCATCATGTTGCAAAATAGATCCCAAGTATCTAAAAGAATCTTTCTTCTAAATGTTGTCATCGATCTTCATCTCGATTCATTCATCATTTCTTACATCAAAAGTGCACTCTATATATTCAGTCTTAACACTACTTAAATGAAATCCTTTAGTCTCCATTGCATGCCTCCAGACCTCAAGCTTCTCATTTACGCCATTTCTAGTTTCATCAGTCAACACAATATCATCAACAAATAACATACACCAAGGTATCTCATCCTGAATGTGACTTGTCAACTCGTCCATAACCAGGGTTCCATTCATCTCTAGGCGGAGCTCTACCTCCACTCCAAGCAAGGTTCCCTGTCTCCAACCCTTCCGCTTGGAGGACCACTCCCTACACGTGACGGCAGTGCGAGACACAGCAAGTTGAAACCCCCATGACGGTGCTGAAGCCTCTCAACACAGTCTGTTGCAAGTAGAGGGGCACCACTACACCACAAACTCGATGGCGCAATACTCCAGGGGAGCCCCTCCTTCACGCGATCCTCCCCTCCGCGTGACACTTCCCTAGGATCGACCAATCACGCAGCAAAACACACGATTAGGGTCGAAGGAGGGAAGAACCGCCAAGTTGTTTCCAACAGAGTTAGTCGTGCGAGGCGGAGGAGCTAAAATCGGCAAACCCCAAGTGGTGGGGGTGCTCATGCCTCTTCTCCAGCACTTAGTGGTGTTGCCAAGCTTCTCTAGGCCCCATCGGGGGTGCCCCTACATTTGGGATTAGGGTTCCCAACGAAAGGGAACCCTAATATAACAGGTGGGCTGGTCTACTTGATAAAAAAGGGGGTGAGTTGATTTGGAGCCCAAATTGGCCCTTCACTGCTTTCTTTGGACCACCAATGATGTATTAAAAAAATAACGAGAGAGAGAGGGAGTCTATATGGGCTGTGAGTTAAAAAAAGTGGGAAAAGGGAGAAAGAGTAGACCCAATTGGGTTGCTGCAATTTTGAGCCCTATTTTGGGCCTTGTTCCGTAAAAAAAAATTGAAGAGCTGAGTAACAAAAAAAGGGGAAGTGATTTGCAAGAAAAAGAATAGGAAAAGATGAAAGTCGAAAAAAATGAACGGCTTGAAAAAAAGGAGTTGTACAAAAACAAGAAAGAAAGAAAAGAGACGGTTACAAAAATGTGCAAAAAAAGAGGAAGAACACAAAATTGCATGGTTTGTTTCTCCCAACTTGATATTCAATGCTCTTTATTCTATCAAGTATGGGAGAAAGGGGGTGCTAGAGATGTATTCTTCAGAACTTCTGCACGTCCACGACTAAGAGATTGACACTCCAGATCTCTACAGATCATCTGTCTTCACCGGTATCGATTTCTTCATCAGGGTGTATACTTCTTTTATGACCTGATTACTACTCCGCGCTGGACTTCTTCTATTGTGACTCTTCTTTAGGCACGACTGAGATAAGTTCCGATGAACTGATATCGCAACGACTCTACATGCATGGCAGAGATACGTTCTAGTGACCTGAAAGCCGCATACCCGTCCTCGAGCGAGGTCTTCTACCAGCAGCGGACATATATTCTTGTGATGTATTATGCGAAGATGTGATGTATACCTTTTTCTTTTTGTTACAAGCTGCAGATTTCTCATCTCTAGCTTGAGGAGTGTTGGAGAATGTAATAAAGTGACAATTGGATCTCTCCAGGATCCAATTACCACCAAGGTTTTAAATTTTGATATCGGGTATTGTATCGATACCATGTCGAAATGAAATTTCATCAAAATTTCAATAAATTTCTACGACATTTCCCCCCAAATCGAGCAACTTTTGTGAAGGGTCTTATATCGGCATTTCGTTCGAAATTTCAGGTCCATGTCAAATCTGAAATTTCGGCAAAATTTTACCGACATTTCACGAAATCTGAAATCATAATTACCACCCACTCATATTTAGTCTCACATCTACTATCTGTGGGACTATGGTCTGTCTGTGGGGCTATATAAAGAGCCACACACCCCTTGTACTCATTGAGAGATTCAAGAGAATATATGGTCCTTTGAGGCCTTCTCATGTGGTTTCATCCTGCTCCTTAGGGAGTATGATTCCATGTAAATATGTGTGTCAATCTTTATCTTTCTTTATATTCCCATGCTCTATTTATCAAATCGCTTCGGCATCTAGATTTCAACAAATATACAACAACAAAGTTGTTTCCCACAACTAAGTAGGGTCGGCTACATGGATTCTTCGCCAACATTCAGATCTATCTTGGGACAATCTCGAGCTTATATCCAAAAAACTAATATCCCTTCGTATAGTCTCTTTCCAACACTTCTTGGGCTATCCTCGTCCTCTCTTAGCCGACTCAACATCCTTCACAATTCCTAACTAGTGCATCAACTGATCTTCTTTGTAAATGACCAAACCATCTTAAGTGGTTTTCTCGCATCTTATCCTCGATCGGAGCTATACCTACTTTCTTTCTGATTGCATCATTCCGAATCCGATCTTTACGTGCGTATCCTCACATCCACCTTAGCATTTTCATTTCTGTTACAGTCATTCTCTGCACATATCTATGGTTCACAGGCCAACACTTAGATCCATAAAGCATATCAAGTCTCACGGCTGCTTCGTAAAACTTTCCTTTAATTTTAAAGGAACTTTCTTATCACAGAGAACAACATAGGCTCCTCTCCACTTTAGCCAGCCTGCATTTATTCTATTAGTGACATCTCCATCAATTTCCCCATCAAGTTGCAAAATAGATCCCAGATATCTAAAAGAATCTCTCTTCTGAATGTTATCGTCACCACTCTTCAACTCGATTCCTTCACCATTGCTTCCATCAAAGGTGCACTCATATATTCTGTCTTAACCCTGCTTATACGAAACCATTTAGTCTCCAAAGCATGTCTCCAGACCTCAAGCTTGTCATTTACTCCATCTCTAGTCTCGTCAATCAACATGATATCATCAGCAAATAACATACACCAAGGTAACTCATCCTGAATGTGATTTGTCAACTCGTCCATAATCAAAGTAAAAAGAAATGGACTCAAAGCTGAACCTTGATGTAAACCAATGTTAATATCAAAATAGTCAGTCTTCCCAGACAGGGTCCTTACACAAGATAAAGTCCTATCATAGATATCCTTTATTAGGTTAATGTATAGGACAGGTACTTGTTTTTTCTCCAAAACTCTCCACAATATCTCTCGTGGGATAGAATCATAAGACTTCTCCAAATCAATAAAGATCATATATAGGTTCTTCCTTTTAGCTCTATAAATCTCCATTCTCATAGTTGAGCGACCTGGCATGAATCCAAATTGATTTTCTTTTACTTTGAAAACTTGCCTCAACCTTCTTTCGATCAAACCTTTCCAAATTTTCATAGTGTGACTCATCGGCTTGATACCTATGTAATTTGAACAATTTTGAATATCTCCTTTATTCTTATAAAGAGGCAACACGATACTCCTCCTCCAATCTTAAGGCATTTTCTTGCTTCGCCAAATAACATTGAATAGATTCGTAAGCCAAGTCAAACCGTGCTCACCTAAAACTCTCCATACTTCTACAGGGATGTCATCCGATCCTATACCTTTCCTAGGTTTCATAACCTTCAAAGCCTCCTCTACTTCCTTTCTTTGTATACGTCTATAGCTTGTACGATTCAAGTAACTTTCACTATTAGCTAGATCAAGTGATCTCTATTTCCTTCCCCCAATGAAAAGTTTATAGAAATACTGCTCTCATCTAGCCTCTATATCCTTCTGAGTAACAAGCACGTGACCTTCCTCGTCCTTAATGCATCTCACTTGAGAAAGGTCTTTGGTCTGTCTTTCTCTTGCTTTGGTCAACCTGAATATATCCTTCTGGCAATCCTTAGAGTTGAGAATTAAAAAAGACAAAACTTCATAAGCTTTTGACTTAGCTTGCTTACAACCTTCTTTGCTTCCTTCTTCGCTATTTTGTAGTTTGTGATGGTTTCATCTATTCTATCCTTAGACATAGCTTTAAAATAAAGATGCAATATGAAAACAAAAAAATGATAAAAGATGCAATACAAAAAAAACATCTCAGTGAATGATTAAAGTTGACATGACATATTTTTAATGCATACTCTCCATATAGATTACAAGAATTGCACTAGAGAAGCAAAATTACACTAGAAATGTCATAAACTACTAACTTGAAGCAGAGCCAACGCGTTACAAACTCGATTTGAGGAAATTGATGTGACCTTTGGAGGCGACAATTCTTTATATATGGACATAATCTCCTGCAAGGTAGATGAGCATTACCTTAATAATAAGACTGGCTATCACTAATAGTAAAAAGAGCTGTCTTACATAAATCTACACAAGCCAAAAATATCAACCCATTAACCATGTCAATGATACTGCATATACAGCCATTTCTTTCCTAATATCAAATCACGTATCTAAAGTAAACGTAAAACAAGTCTCGTCCAGTAACCATACAAAATCCACAAAAGTGGCTCCTGCCCTTAAGAAGCAAAAGAGAAAAAAAGGAAACAGCTGATATATGATGGATCCACCCATTAAAGTGGCCCTATCGTATCCTCGTGTCATGATCAATTTGCTGAGAATTCTGGGTGGCAGCATGAATCTCGTCAACATGGTGGTCTGTGCCTGCTACAGATCTCCAGATCAGGATGACAGACCTAGGGGTAAGCTGTGCTCAGTTGTTGGAGAAGGCTAATTAAGATGACTCCCAGGATACCATTGTAGCTAAGGAGGTTGTGACTACTTGAGCCGGATGAGAAGAAACCCTCACATCAGATTTTTAATGGGGATCCCATCTCTACGCACTGGTCCTCATCCACGTGGGCTGATGAGCAATCTCCTGTTACCTCCGGGCCCTATGCCTACCTCTTTCTATCTGAAGACTCATGCTCAGAATTATCTATATAAGAATCTCTATTCCGTTTATCAATTCTCAGGGGTTCTTAGGAAAAGGTCCTGGAGATTTCTGGCACCCCCCCCCAAAGGTTCTAGCGTGAGTAACCCGATGATTGGCTAATGAAAATTGCCACTTGAGAGGGGATGCTCCTCCGAGATCATGTCTATCCATTTGCCGGAATTACCTGCAGCTCTCTTTATCCTGAATTAATGAGATGAACTCTTACCAAGATTGCACAACCTGCGCTTCTGAATTTTCTCCTGCTGGAACTACAGCCACTGGTAGGCCGATACAAACTGTTCCCTGGAGAAGCTGACTCCTGGGTGTGGGCTGGCAGACTTTTTCGCTAGTATATGCATATACGACTCTGTGGACCTACATCACAATGGTGAGCCCTTTTCTGATTCTTGATTACAGAAAGATCTGGGAGTTGAGAGAACTTTGGAGGTGAATATACTAGAGTGGCTTATCAGGTGGCAAATACTAGGGTCAGGGATGAATACGAGCAGATGGGGCACCAACACGGACCCAAGTTACCTTATGTATGGGGAGAGCATGAGGATGCTTTCGTATGTTCTTCAACATTTGGTCCAAAATGTGAGGACTAAAGCAGAAAGCCGGAAACCATGCATATCAAATACTAGCCTAGCAATTTCTGGGATTCCTTCAGGGTAGATCAATTGTGTTCTGATTCATTTGAGTAGCAGCTCTAATAGGAGAGATTGAGTTCAGTTGCAGTTATTTGGGCAGTTTGCAAAACACTACCATCTTCAAGGAGTGATGCCATATCGCCAGAACATTACCTTCATGTGCAGGACTCTGTGGAATCTTTAAGTACCTTTGGCGATGATTAAGGTGTTCGTTTTGAGCATGTGGTCGTTATTAGATCATGTAGTCCTGATATGCATGTCTTTGGATACTACTCTTTAATGAAGTACATCGTTATTCTCTGGTAGTTGTCCTTTGGCTTTTAAAAATAACAAGTACCGTTACTTGGGTAGTGACTTAACAAAAGGTCCCAAAGTCTTAAGACGTGAAAATGGAATGCACCTCACGTGCACTCCAAGATGATTCATTTGATTCAAATGCTTCGACAAATATCTTTGGCCTTCAGTCTATAGTGGTAAAAAGTATAACATATCACAAAAGTTAGTTGTGACCAGCCAAAATCACACCCTAAATCCAGCTACTTTTTAAGTTGCGGCAAACATTGAAGGCCTTCAAATGGAGAATAATTTTGAGCTCCGTAAATTCCACTCATTGTTAAAAAAAATTCAGGCTATATGATTTCAGCTCAGGCACAGACAAACAATAGCTTCTGAGCTCAGCTCATTGAGCTGTTCAGAATTCAGGCCAATTTTAATCTGAACAAGCTTATTCAGTCAAACGTGAGGCTGAGTTTCGTTCACCTCGATAACAAAACCAACGAGAAATAAGCATGTTTAGGTAATATGTGCATGTACACATCATATAAGTTACAAAATCTCACATTTACTTGTATCAACCTGGTTAGGTCGGTTACTTAATCGCATCGCTTAGGTCAGAATAAAATCTTATCTTTTTAATTAATAAAAGTGCATTACACAAATTAGAAGCTGAACACTTATGTCTTCTACAACAACATCAACACAAAGCCTTTTTCCCACATTAAGTAGGGTCGGCAACATGGATTCTTGCCTCAGATCTATCTTGGGTCATTCTCGGGCTTAGATCCAAAAAATTAAAACCCTTCAAGATAAACACTTCTTGAGCCTTCCTCGCCCTCTCTTAGCCGCCTCAACATCCCAAAAAATGCATCTTTTAACTGGTAAAACAGCCGACCTCCTTTGCAATGGTCAAACCATGTTAAGCAATTGTCTCATCTTATCCTCTATCAGAGCTACACCAACTTTCCTTTTAATCACATCATTCCAAATCCGATCTTTACATGTATGACCACACATCCACCTTAGTATTTTCATTTCTACTACTGTCATTCTCTACACATGTCTATAGTTCATTGGCCAACATTTAGATCCATAGAGCATATCTCACGACTGCTTTCTAAAACTTTCCTTTGATTTCAAAGGATTTTTTTATCATATAGAACAGTAGAGGCCCTGCTCCACTTTAGCCAACCTGCATTTATTGTGTGAGTAACATCTCCATCGATTTCCCCATTATGTTGCAAAATAGATCCCACGTATCTAAAAGAATCTTTATTCTGAATGTTTTCATCACCAATCTTCACCTTGATTCCTTCACCACGACTTCCATCAAATGTGCACTCCATGTATTCAGTCTTAACCCTACTTATACAAAATCCTTTAGTCTCTCCTCTCTAAGGCATGTCTCCAAACCTCAAGCTTCCCATTTACTCCATATGTAGTCTCACCAATCAACATAATATAATTAGCAAGCAACATACACCAAGGTATCTCATCCTGAATGTAACTAGACAAATCGTCCATAATCAAGTAAAAAGGAATGGGCTCAAAGTTGAACCTTGATCCAGACTAATGTTGATGTCAAAATAGTTAGTCTTTCTAAATTGGATCCATAAACAAGATGAAGCCCTACCATACATATCCTGTATAAGCTTCAATGTTGTAAAAGTCACCCGATCGGCCCGACTAGTCTAGTCAGTGGGATGGTCAACCGAGTGCTGACTAATTCCAACTAGGCCCACTAGTCGATCAATTTTTGCTTGGAGATACCATATTTTTTATTTTTTAAAAAAATTATTCTGATATGCTTAATATTTTATTTAAATTCAATTACTTCTTTTATTTCATTATGATAGTATAAAAAATATACAAATCTATGTAAATATATAAGAATATATGTATAAAAAATACTTATAATTCAAAGTCGATTGAAGTCCGACTAAATCCGATTAATCACCCGACTTTCGATTAGTCCTTTAGTCAGTGACATGATCGACCGAGTACCAACTACCAACTTTTGCAACCTTGATAAGGTTAATGCATAGGACATGTACAGGTCTCTTCTCCAAAACTGTCCATAATATCTCATGTAGGAAAGAATCATAAGCCTTTTCCGTATCAATAAAAATCATATGGAGGTTCTTCCTTTTAGCTCTACAAATTTCCATTGTTCTCCTCAACAAGTGGATAGCTTCAACAATTGAGTGACCAGGCATGAATTTAAAGTGTTTATACAATAGTATAAACACTTTAGATCGCACATCAAAGTTTTTTATTTATCTTGGATTATACACCATGTTATACCGATTAAGTGATGGTAAAAAGAATTTACGAATTACTTTTTTAATCAAGCCTACATACTATATATGTTGTACAAAGTAATGATTAGAATGGAACCAGAATAACAATATAGAATACAAAATATTCAAACCAATGATGATTGAATATAAGAAGTTGAAACTTGAAAGTCAATCACAGGTAGCATTGATCACAAGAGCGGTCCTTTGAGGACTCATAAAAAATCATAAGGCAAACAACAAAGCAATTAGGACATGAAGGAGCAATAGAGTGCCTAGTGGAGGTATTTTTGTGGTATCAATATATACGGCATGGAAAAACTTTCTCTTCTTTGAATCTTTCCTTAAAAAAATCAAGGGATCATTCACTCAAAAAGAGACCAATTAGTTTCTCAGGTGATCGATTCGATCACATCCAATGATCAGTCAGTCAAAGAGTCATTATGAATCATATATTTAAAATTTAAATGTGTTCCTACAGGATTCCTGTGGTACAACTTTCGTGTAAGATGATGAAAACAAAGACGCGGGACCGATTTACTACGATAGTATCGTGGAGGGAGCATGATGATCTCCCTACCGATGTCCCTTTGTTGTTGTTTAGGAAGCCCCAACGTCACCGACACAATCACTACCACCGTTGCAACCAACAGCTTCATCAGCCCCACCAACCCTTTCCGTTGAACCGAACTGCCTGTACGGACACCGCCCCCACGCGTAAAGCTTGTGCGACCACCATCGCTTGTGGGCGTCTCGTGCCAGAGGTCGGCGACTGCAAGCACGACTTCCTTCGCTTCTTGGGGCGCCATAAGGAATTCCACTGCTTCTCGCGCCACCGTCACCCATCGGAGCCAAACTAGTTGCTACCGAACATGTCGTTATCGACCCCAACTGCCTTCATCATGCCATCACCGCCCTTGCGCGACTCCGTGCTGGTCGCGATGCTGCCACCGCTCGATTCCAAGCAACAGCGGTCGATGCGCATGCATCAGGCATGACCATCATCATGCATATGGGTTGGGGCCATGTCACCTACTTCCTCAGCATTGCCTGAAGCCCCCCTGCTTGTGGTGTTCGTCGTCACGTACATCTTTCGACGCAATACACCGTCGTTCCCATCTTCTAATCGGGAAATACGAAACCCTAACGCATGGAAATGAGATTTCTCCAAAGGGATTTGAATCCCCTGAAAATAGGAATTGGAATATGAATTGGAAAATTTGCAGAGGTATTCTCCCTCCTAGAAACTTTTATACAAAGGAGAGACACTGCATTAGATGAAGGGGTAGAAAATTTATAATTCCATCCCTGGAGCAGAAATATTTTAAGACAAAGGATGAAAAGGAAATTGGGGCTGCAACCTTCTCCAAATAGGATTAAGTATATGGGATTCATCTATAAAAGGACCCTATTGGCTAGTTCATTGCCCGCATCTCCTCCCATCCTAGGCTTGTGCCACACATTTTGTTATGGGTTCTCCGAAGGCTCCGACATTCGAGGTGAAGATACCCCATCAATTTTTTGATCACCGCAATGAGGGGGCAAAGTTTGTGTGGGGCACCGCCATTTGCGCCATATATGTTCTTCTAGATGGTGTTGACGACTCCAACCAACACACCAAAGACACCTGGACTCCGTCGTTTGCTCCACAACTATTTTCCAAAGGCAATCGAGAACGTTGAAATCAAATCGTCAAGCTTCGAAGGTCAAGCAATATTAGTCAGGAGACGAATTTTCAAGCAAAGGAGAATCGATGCAATGATTCCCAAATTGGCAGGGCAAATCGAATTGAAGCAAAGGGCATATTTGGGGATTTTTCAAATTAGGGTTTTCCATCCATAATTAGTTACTTTAATTAGTTTGCCTATTTTATTTAAATAAATGAGATTGTAATCTCAATGTTTATTCATAGATAAAATTAGAGTCTAATTAGAGTAAAATTAGTTAGAGTCTAATGGGAGTAAATCAGTTAGAGTCAATTAGGATCATTTAGGATTTTAATTTGAATTGATTCACTTTCTATTTTTTAATTCCACCCCTCCTATATAAAGGGTTGATAGTCTATTGTAACGGATAGGTCAGATTGCAATTAAAATTGAGATTTATCTCGTTATCTCTCTCTCTCTCATCCCTCTCCTTCCCTATGCAATCTCCACGATTTCTTCTCCAAAAATCCCTCGTATTCCGGCGAGTTCTCTCTCTCAACCCCTCCAAGTTCTTCACCAAAAATCCACAATCAAATTCATTTATCTGTCTTTGAAAAATCTTGTCCCCATCAACTACCACGAGGTCCGCGACCATGAAAGAAAGAAAAGTCTCCTCGGCCACGGGAGTCGCCCATCGCTGAAGTGGTCTGACTGGTGGCAATGGGCGAGACAGTAATCTTGTTGAGTCTGCAGAAAGCCTCCTCCATAGGAGGAATAGTAGCATCTGCAAGAATCTGAGAGTAAGCAGCATCATATTATGGATCCAGGGGCACTAGGAATACACGAACCATGGTAGCATTCATATATGTCTTTTGTTGCTCTGGCGTAGCCGTAAGTGACATGAAGTTGTGAAGCTTCTCAAACATCCCTCGTAAGGATGTATACAGCGAACGGAAAGGCCGTCCATTCTGTTTAATAGTAAATATGTTGTGTGAAGCTGAAAAATCTTTGTTTCGTTCGTCGCCTGAGAATAAGTAGTCGCGAAGATGTCCCACATAGACTTAGCAGTAGGTTGATGTAACACATCGTTGGCGATCTCGATCGTCAATGTTCCTGAAAGCCAGACTTTGGCATATACATCATCTACCTCCCATGAGGCATTCACCCCAGTCTTCTCCATCGGCTCCTCCTCAGTAAGAATATGCTTCTTACCATTCGACTTCATGAGACTCATGAATTGCATAGACCAGAGCTCATATTCGTCCCGTCCTCTTGAAGATAGGCGCTGGACCACGAAAAGCGCATGTGGCGGATACGTCAACTTTTGTTTCTAACATAATGCCGATGAAAGAATACTGGGGTTATGTAGACCAATGAACGAGTGTCTACATGCATATGAATGGATTTGAATGCATATTTAGACTTACACCCAAATCCATTATCATAGTCGAAGTCCCGCGACGAGACGATGAATGAATAGCCAGCGACTACAAGAGTCGACGGCTGGCGGCTGGGGCTGCTAGGGCTGTAGTTGGCGGAACAGGGGTTGGCGGCTGGGGCCACTAGGGTTGTGGCTGGCAGGGTGGCGACGTGGCCACGAAGGCTGCTAGAGCAACCTTCAACAGGGCGACGAGCACGGGGTCGTAGGGCTGCAGGCCACGTGCCGCGAGGCTACATGCAGCGGGGCTGCAGGCAGTGAGACCGCGTGCGGTGAGAGAGAGAGAGAGAGAGAGAGATGGCGGCGGGCGAGTGGGATAGGGTTAGGGTTACGGGTATGGAGCACCGATCTAGGACCGTGGCTCTGATACCATGCTGGGAAAATAGAATGGGTTATTTATTCCAATAACCCTAGTATCTCTTATGTAGAGGAGAGAGCTATGGATAAATTTACAGAAGATAGACATATGAAAATAAAATAGCATAAATGGTACATAAAAATATCTCTATATAAACTTGAAAAAAAATATCTTAGCATTTAACAGATGTGTCATTACAAAGAAGTGCTATATAGTTCGGGCAGCCTTGGATAAGCCATGAAAGCTTAATTGTACAAATTTTGTATAATTAATATGGACTTTCAATTGCCTTAAATGTAATTTCCCTAAGTTTTCCATTACTCTGATGTGGCATCTTAAAGACATAAATGTGGTTTCATTTCCTTTCTTTTACAAGGAGCCCTTTAGATTGAATCGTCTAAAGCTGAAATGTGTGGAGCCATAAATAAGGTGGCGTCAGACTTTTCTTGCCCATGTCTCTCCTCAGTTTGCAAACTTGAAGAAAATAACTATGTTGGCATATTATGTGTAATGTTTCTTACCGAACCATTCCAAATGACTCCAGCCTTTATCTTCCCTTTGATTCTGTTGTGCTAAATTTCCAAAAGATTACTATTGATATTAAATATTACCTTTAGATGGTTCATTCTCGCAACCTCATCTTTTGAGCACTCAAGTTATCAGTTGCCCGTTGTTCCAAAATAAACTAGGCCATACTAACCACCCAAAACCAAGATTTCAGTGCATTAGGTGCAGTTGGCTTACAGTGATAGGTAACTTCCATAAAGATGTCATGGATCTTGTATCAAGAAATTATCCACATCATGTTTCATGCATCATTAACTAGTGAATCAATTGACCTCACAAATATCAAAACCATATAAACCAGGTTGCTCTTATTCCATCTTCCACTGAAATTGACCTACATGTTCAGACATCGTTACAATCAAATTAATAAACCACACCCACATTAGTATCTGCATTTCTGTTTTGAAACCATATTTACATGATCACAAATGGACCCCAACACTCAAAACCCGATAAGATAAAAGGCTACAAAGTTTTCATACTGTTTCTGTTACTTCTGAGCAAATCCCTGTTAATTCTAAAGCTATCACCTTATCCAAGATCCTTTAATATATCGTGCATATCAACCAAAGCATAGATTATGCAACATACCCACTAGTGAACCTGCTAATTATAAACAGTGTATTCCAAGCTTGCTTATGTACAATTCATATACATATGTTCCGACACAAAAAGGCAACCATATTATGTCTGCATTTCCCAAGTAAGAAGTTATTCCTAACCTCTCTCAAATGTCAAACCTTCCTGTACTCATCTACCGAAATAATCACTTGCAAAAGTATAAATCAGTACCCCTCCTCTTGAATGATCTTTATAAGCTATCAACATCTCTAATGCTAGAATCATGTTTATATTGTAACCATGTTAAAGTCCTAGCACAAAATATGCATCCCTCCTTTCTCCAAGATTCTCTAAGTGATGATTATTAAAATGTCGCCCTAATAAGGCTTCTTCAGTTCTTCACACAAAATTAAACTGTATGTGATTATTAAAATGTCGCCCTAATAAGGCTTCTTCAGTTCTTCACACAAAATTAAACTGTATGTAAATTCTTCTTCTGGACAGCACGAAGTTCCGCTAATTGCCTTAGATTGTGTGTTTCCTAAGGTTGGATCTTCTAGGGATGATAAGCCGGTACTCTATTATTGTAAAGGCATTTCTCAACCTCGTTTTAATAATATTTCTTCCGCGTCTTCTTGTACCATTAATTACTTCCATACACCTATCGTCTTTATGATTTTAACATATCTCTCCGCAACTTCTTTTAGTCCCTCCCTGATCCTTGAGGACACCTCCTGCAGAGATCCATCTTTCTCAGCCTGAAACTCCTTGAACGGCTTCCAGTTGAACACTGCTTTCAAACCTCCCTTAATCTGCTGATTAAAGTCCAAGAGAAAGATCTACCGCATGATCACAACCAGAGGCCATGGTCTAATGCTTCGCAAACTCTACCTCGGATCTTGGCTTTCACAGCCAAGCACTCTCAAAAATAATGAGGAGAAGATCAATCCAAGCAGACATCAAAATCACGTAAACAAGGCAATATTCTTAGTCTAGAGACACCACTTTGGAGTTTGGACATCCAATACCAGTAACAAACCCCAGAAGTGGACCACCATTTTCTAAAGACATTTGCCATAAAAAAAGATAGATGTACCTGCAGAAGTGCAAAAATGGCACCATGTGCATTCCACAACAAAGGAGCAAGATCCTGCAAAACCTCTCTTTTCTGCAAACATAATCATGAATTGGATTTGTTAGAAAAATTGAATGCGGAAGCGTATCAGAAAAATAAATAAAAACATTGAAGAACATGGGATTTACGTGAAACCCTACTCCCTAAGGAGCGGGATGAAACCACGGGAGAATGCCTCAAAGGGCTGATGTGTCTATTGACATTCTCATCTGATACATGGGGGTCTGGGGCTTTTTATATAGCCTCCACAGACCCTTCAAGTCCCACCACTGGTAGATGTGGGACTAAACACTGGGATGTGGTAAATGGATCTTGATAGGATCCATTTACCCATCTTACATATGACGCATATACTCCAACACTCTCCCTCAAGTTGGAGCATGCAATGCTCGGTTTGGACAAACAAAAAGAAATTTCGAAGTCACAATACAAGACATTACAGACAATATCAATTCAACATGCACAACCATCGGCTGCTGTCGAGGACGTTGCTTCTCATGTCGTGCAGGTGAGGAGGAACAAATGGGCTGCAGTGTGAGTTAAATTGAATCTCCTCATTGGAGAGCATGTGTTCTATACTACGCATGTCAGAGTTGTTGCAACTGAAAATGAGTCTCCTCGTCGGAGAACTCTAGCCTGCCACAACATGTGGGCAACTACTTCTCTGAAAGGGCCGAACTGAAAAGCCATGGAGATATCCTCGACGGAGTCTATGGTCGTTAAAGAATGAAGACTGAAAAAGACTCCTCGTCGGAGAATTGGGTCTCTCCCATACTAGGTCAGAGAATGGGATCTCTACTCTAGAGTCCTTATTAAACTACATGAAAACCCAAAAGCACATGGCACGAGGAATGGGATCTCTATTCTGGAGTCTCTGTGGAACACATGAAAATCCTGAGCCGAAAAATAAAAGATGGGGACAACAACAAATGATGGAAAACATGTCAGACTGAGGATTTGGAATCTGATCGTCAGTCTGGAACTAAAAAATTGTACAGTCTGAGAATTTGTCTGGCCTCTGGAATATAAAGAATCTAAATCTGGAGAATCTAACAATCTGGCATGTGACTCTACACAATACTCACCCTTTCTCCCATACTTGTTGGAAAACAATGATGTCACCAAGTTGGGAGAAGACAAGGAAATGTGGAAAACATGAATCACATAAGCCGATATATTTTTTCAACTTTCTCGAATATATTATTTTTTAATCATTTTCTCGGCTATTTAAAAAAATTATAATCACCTCTCCTTTTTTAAAATAAGCCGTTCACATTTTTCTTACCTTTTCTTTTTTGCAAAAAAAATCCGCGTACGGATTTTTTGTACGTATCTCTTCCTAAAAATATTTTTCTAAAATTTTAGCCTAAATAGGGTCCAAACAAATGTAGCTTTCTTTCTCCTCTAAAAAAAATGTTGCAGCCCAAGTTGCCCAACTAGGACTGCTCTTTTTCCCTCTCTTCTTTTTCTCTATTTTTTCCGAGGTTGCAGTCCAGACTACTTGGCTTATTAGAACATTCGGCCCCAAGAAAAATTTTGGTGTGGGCTCAAAGCAATGAGAGGAGCCCTTCTCCTCTATTTAGGGTTCCTCGATTGGGAGAACCCACTCCATGTAACCTTGCTCGAAGCCGTGGAGTGCAACGAAGAGGAGTAGTCGTTGAAGATGCGTCACCGATGAGGAGAACCCTCTGTGTCACTGCCCCCGTTAGAAGGAGGCATCGTAGCCTATGGCCCGTAGGAGGCATGCAAGGGAGATGCATCGCCTGGAGGCGGTGCCGCTCGTGAGAGGCCGCCTAGAGATGATGTCATTGCCTTTCATGGAGAGGTGATCGCCTTCATCCTGTTGCTCTAGACCTGCCAATGCCTGGAGTTGTTTCGTGGGTAGGGATGAAAACAGATACGGATATATCCGAATATCCGCTTACCGTATTCGAAAAATTGCCGGATATGGATATCCCTATCCGAATATTAATCGAATACGAATCGAATATGGATATGGGTTGTAAAACTTTTCCAGATACGGATACGGATATGGTAATGGCTTGAATATCTGGATTCAGATCCAGATATCCGAATACAATATTTAATGCATTTTATATATTAGTTAATATAATATAAGCCGTAATCATGTGCTATTATATTAGTATTATACATTATATAATACAATATATTAATGATATTAATAAATTCATGTTTCTTTGGGGATTAGTATGAACAAAACTTATGAAATCATATCCTCTTTTTGCTTCCATTTAAGAATATAGGTCACCTCAACACTTCCTTTTGTCATGATGAAATTTATTTATATTTTCATTGCTATTTTTAAAATTATTATGAACTTTGATAAACAAAATCAATTCATATATGTATGTGATCTTTATTTGATCTATATCAGGATTCCATGTTTATGGGATCCATATTTGGATTTCACTCTTTATTCGGTTCATATTTGGATTAGCTCTTTATTTGATCCGTATTCGGATCCGCTCTTTATCGATCCGTATTCAAATTCGATTAAAATCCGATTCGGATTCGTATCTGTATTTTAAGGATATGGTTTTCATAATGCATATCCGAATCATATCTGTATATGTATTCATATCGTTAGAGATGAAGCGAATATGGATATGGAAATGACATATCTGATCTGTTTTCATCCCTATCGCGGGCATGATACCATGTTATTGTGTAGCCTTGGGGTTCTTTCGACACCGCCCGGGATCTGGAGGAGCACTGAAGGCATCTCGTGTCGTCTGCGCGAGATCCAGGAGGAAAGGAGGAGCGTCGCAATGGGGCTCCCACCGCTCGAAGTGTCGCGCCAACCCGATTGCGAGAGAAGGTGTTGCAGTAAGGAGGAGGTGCCTGATCTAAAAGGCCCTGCTTGGAAGAAGAGCCGAGATGCTTTGATGCAGAGGGTCTCGATGCAGGAGAAACACGAGACCTCTACCTGAATATCACAAAGCGTGGAGAATGCGGAGTTTTTCGGATCACTAAACAAAATAAGGGTTCTAGAAACCCTACAGAATTAGGGTTTCAACAAATCCTATAACTTAAACAAATCCGAGAACAATAATCTTAAATAAATCTTCAAGAACATAATTAAGATTTCAATAGAAACCCTAAAATCGAATCTCGAACAAAACAACGAACATAAAATCCTCAAGAACCGAACCCGCTTAGATACAATGTTAAAAAGTTTGAATGCGGAAGCGTATCAGAAAAATAAAATAAAAAACATTGAAGAACATAGGATTTTACGTGGAACCCTACTCCCTAAGGAGCGGGATGAAACTACGGGAGAACACTTCAAAGGTTGATATGTCTATTGACTTTCTCATCTGAGAGGGGAGTCCGGGGCTTCTTATATAGCATCCACAGACCCTCCAAGTCCAACCACTAGTAGATGTGAGACTAAACACTGGGATGTAAGAAATTGATCTTGGAAGGATCTATTTGTCCTTCTTACATACGACGCATATACTCCAACAGGATTAGACGAAGGAATGACCAAACCTAAGGTGTATTTGCAATTGTGGGTAACATAGTTACCCTTGGTGGAAGAAGCATTTTTATAAGATTCAATTTAAGAAGCATTCTGTGTGCCAAAACAACCAAACTTGCATTCCATCGTTTTTATTTGATACTAGTGAGATCATACCAAGAAACAAGTCCAATGAAGATATTTAGGTGGTAAGCTCAATAACCATGTAAGTGACCTGAAGACAGGATCTATGTCCAATGTCCATGCACTCGTCCTGATATTTTTCGTTTTCGTGTCATATTTAACCCCAATAAAATGTTGATATCTACCAACCAAGAAATTTGGCAATGACCCGAAAATCGAACCTTGGAGAGATCCTGCAGGGCCCTCTCTCTCGTGTTAGGATCGGTCAGCTGGAAGACCAGATGCTCCGCCGCCGATGACGCGGAGGAGGAGGAGGCCTGCGCCGTGGGGCGGGCAGAGGTGAACGACATGAGAGAGATGGTGAGTGAGAGAGAGGGGGGGGAGTCGCAGTGGCGAAAAAGGCGGCGTCAGTTCGTACCCTTTTGCATGTGGGGTTGTGGCGTGTGCGGGTGGGGGAGTGTGGGGCCCAGATTGGGGTCGCGTCGTTACGGATTCGGGCGGAGGGCCCTCAAATAATGTGTGGGGCGTGGGGCCAACTAAATCTGTGTGGGGTCCCTTTGGACCCAAACACCACCTGAAGATTGATCCGGATATCCTCTCCAACCACGTTAGTTAAATTTTCTTTTTTTAATATCAGTTGGTACCATCGATTTCTTATCAAATTCACAATTCTGTCCGGACATGACTGATAATATAAAAGGACATAGATGCGAATTTCGCAAGAAGTTACGAGCCCAACTGATATTACGATAAAGGAACGAGCATAACAGTGGAAGTTTAAAGAGGAGCACAAGTGATAAAAACCGTAAAGGCTTGGTATATTATCTTGGGATTTTTACCCGGCAGATCCTGTAATCTTTTGCAATTACCGCTACGACCTTCGAAACATCGCAATTCCTCCCCCGACCCTGTAAAGTTGCTAACCCTTACCCTATAGACCCTGCGGTTAAGCCCCGTTAATTTACTCGTTAAAATTAACTAGATTCCGTCATGTTCCTTTATATTATAACCATTTTGTTTATTAAATTTACGTTGAGTGCCACTATCATCTTAGACCCCCGGGACGAGGGAAGCCCCCCTGTCGTCGCTGCTTGCCCCCCTCGCTGTCGCTGCTGCTTTGCCCCGCCACCACCGCTTCGCCCCCTCCGCCGTCGTTGCTTCGCCCCTCGCCGCCGCCGCCGCCAGATCGACGATGGAGCCCCCCCCCCCCCTGTGCGCGCGATGGAGTCCCCCTCCCACCCTGTGCCCCCCCCCCCCCCCCCCGCGCGCGATGGAGTCCAGGTCTGCCCCCCTCCCCGGTCGCCGCTGCTGTGACCCCTCCCTCCCACCCGCCGACGATGGAGCCAACCCACCCCCCCCCCCCCGTACGATGGACCCTCCCTCCCTGCGCGCGCGACGATGGAGGACCCCCGGCCCCGGCCGTTGCTGTGCTTCGCCCCCCCCCCCCCCCCCCCCCCGCCCCCGCGCGCGCGATGGAGTCCAGGTCTCCCCCCCTCCCCGGTCGCCGCTGCTGGGACCCCTCCCTCCCACCCGCCGACGATGGAGCCAACACCTCCCCCTGCACGCGCGATGATGGAGGACCCCCGGCCCCGGCCGTTGCTGTGCTTCGCCCCCGCGCGCGCGATGGAGTCCAGGTCTCCCCCCCTCCCCGGTCACCGCTGTTGGGACCCCTCCCTCCACCACCTCGGTCGCCGATGGGACCCCCCCCCCCTTGCGATGGAGCCCCCTCCCACCTGCCGACGATGGAGCCAAACCCCCCCCCCCACAAACCCTTCGCCGCTGCCTCTTCGCCCCCAGCCACCGCTGCTGCTTCGCCCCCCGGCGCAATGGAGCCGCCTCCTGTTGGCACGATGGCACGATTTTTTTTCAATTTTGGCTGATCCTAATCCCAGCCGTTGGATGGTAAACTGGTTAGGTTAACTCAAGACTAACCCAAGTATTTGACTCAAATATAGTTAAAATTGACGGCATGGTTTGTTGGGTAAGACGGAGCAAGTTTACGAGGTCGGGGGAGGAATTACGATGTTTCGAAGGTCGTAGCGGTAATTGCAAAAGATTATAGGGTCTGCTGGGTAAAAATCCCTATTATCTTTTCAAATTTAGAATTAGGTAGTGAATCAATTGTTTAGTCCAAGCTCACAGGTGGTCTCCAAGAGTTGGTCGTGATCAAGTATGTGGAGCCCCGATCAAACCGTCTTATAAGAGTCCATGTTTTAGACCCTAAAGAGATACACATCCTCTCACAAGAAACTACTTAAGTATGGTTTGGAGGAAGTGCTTTTAAAAATAACAGGACCCGAGAGTCAAAAAAACCAAGGACTTAAAACACGAGTCCGTAGCTTTGGGCTCTAACTCCTGAGTGCATACGCCTCACTTGAGAGAATGTACCTTCAACAAGGAGGGGGTATATTGTTGCTTCTCACAGGCCACCGAGAGGGTACACGAGCGGATCGAATTGTATGACCTGGATTGCTATAAATAATAAATTCAAACAACCACAACATTACGTAGCACTTTTAATCACAAGATAAGCAACCAACCACAAGTGCACATATATTTAACGTGGAAATCCTTATAGATAAAAACAACAACCAGGGTCTCCCAACTCAAACTTTCAACCTGACATACATGGATCTTCCACCAACACGAGTTGTTTACGTGAGAAACCCTAGGTATTACAACCTAAGTTGATAATGCGGTTAACTGCACTGTATACAAGTTGTACCAAACAACTTACAACCATAATGCAGTTAAGCAAAAATCTAACAATATTAATATAAAAAATAAATATGCAATGAAGGTTATAAGGCAATCTAAAACAATCTTACAGAGCGAGGAACGGGTTTGTAAGATGAATCACGTAACTCCATAACTATTGTATTGAAACATAGAACGGAAGGCAACTCTTAGAACTTTCTTTCACATAGTATAGAATAAAGAGTAGCAGGAATGAGAGATGATTCTCGTCGTTGTATGTTGTAGACTGAAGTATGAGGTCCTATTTACATGTCTAAAGTTTTCATGGTTGTTGGCTTTGAAAAAGTAGCCATTATGAATAGATTGGGAATGAAAATGCCTCCAAAATCTTTCTGAATAAAAGATAATTGATCAGCATTTTTACTTGATTGAACAGAATCAGAATGATCATTCAAGTGGATTTAGACGGTCGATCAGATTCAAAAGTTGATCGATCAATGATCAAATTAATCGATGATAATATAGTCATTATATAGCCATTGGAATTCAAAACTTGACCAATCACAAAAAGAGATTTATCGGTCAGAGGTGATTGATTCAATCAGATGGTTGATCGATCAGCTTGACTCTTTGACCTAAAAGTCAAAGTTAAAGGTCCAAAATGCAAGATTCATGATACTTGAGGTCTTTTACAATCCAAGATTATTACATTATGCATGATCGAATAAAAGAAAAGAGTTCTTTTTTATTGAACTTAAGATCCTTCCGTGAGCTTGAGCTGAATTTTCTTAGCTTTGAACTCATTTGAGCTTCTTAGCTTCGTTTGCACTAAAGATCGAGCTCCTCAAGCTTGAGTATGTTATTTGTTTAGTTGCTTGCATGCTCTTGACATAGTGATGAATCGATGATTTAACGTGTTTTTATACATTTTTTAGCTAAATTCATGTGTAATCCGGTACATTTTTCTTGATTTCATGCATAATTTTTAAATTGTGTATTTTGCACGCATATTGCATTCAAAGCTTACCAAAAAGGAAAAATATACTTGCAAAAATAAAACTTAGAAAAATAAATGAATCTTATCAATTATTTTTTATCAATGAATATGGGCTCCAAGCCTGTATTAAAGTACTAACGTATTTTATTTTTTACTTTTTCAGATCTAGTTCAGAGGAAGGCCATGAGGGCTCATCTCTCATCCCTCTTCGTTTGCAAAAAAGTCGCTACAAGATAAAATAGATGATGTCATCATGATGTCAATATTTCAAAAAAATAAAAAGTAACGGATGATGACGTCAACATGATGTGAGCCCCCCCCCCCATCTTCTTCCTCATGGATGGACCGTCGTTTGCTCCACCCCCTCCCCTTCCTGCACTCCAACAGTCACTACCTCCTCCTCTCCCCTTCGCAGAATCATTGCGAGGGTGGTTGGCATCCTCTAACGCTACCTCCTCTGTCGCTTCTCCTCCATTGTGTCATCAATAAAGGGAGAAGGAACTCGAAGGAAGAAGAAGAACCCAACACGATCCTCGACCTCCCCCTCCTCCTTCACACGGCATTGTTGTTGTCACCTCCGCCTCGGCCTGCTCTTGTCATCGTCACAGCCTCCTCCGCCCTACAGAGCTCCTCGCCAACCTCTTCTTGCCGCTCAAGGAAGAAAGGACCCCTTTGCAATTTCTATTTTTATGTAGATTTCCGTTGTTTTATTTTGGATATTAAGGCAATTTTATAAACCTTCTATTTATTCTCTGCAATTTTTCCAATATCAAATTTTACATTCTGCAACATTTGCACTAATTTATAATCAACTCATGTTATTTACATTTCAGTCCTAAAGGACCTTTCTATAATTTTTCAAAGTTTCTTTTTATATGCAATTTACCCATTAAATATTTTTATATTTGATAAATTCCACTTCTATCTACTCATTTCATTATGAACTAGAATGAGAAAAAACAAGTTCCTCTGTTACATTCATCTTTGTCGATTTCTCTTCTTCTGCTCACCAATTAAATAAGATCACCAATTGTTGCTCGCGTAAATCAAATAAGATATGGAAAGTCATTGTGTGTCTCATACAAAGGCAGGATTGAAGTGATTGAATTGTTGCACTTTGAACACAATTTCACGTGCACAAACATAATCCTTGGTCAGATGCCCAAATCTTTGTGAATTTTTTTGACCATCGATATCCAAAACGATTAGCTACTTCTCAGTGAGGGAACTACGATATCTCTTAGCATATTGGGTGGTTCAAGGACAACACATAAGGCATTGCCCTCAAATAAACATGGGTAGTTGTTCTACGATCCATACTTACACCCATACTTTCGGAAAGTATAGGCAACTAGTCATAAAAATTCGAGACATCGGTGTTTCATGCATAGATGTCTAGGATAATAGGTGCTTGATTTGTGAAAATTAAAACATAACCGCTTTATGACAATATGCATTGTGTTGGTGAATCAATTATTGCCTTGTGTTTGTGATGGATACATATTTTGATATGTCAACCCTCTCGAATCTTTAACTAAGACTGTATGTTCAAATGACTCGGTCAATACTCCGCATGAAAGTAGATTGCAAGATCCATAGCTTTTGTAAAACAACAAATCTTGGAGATGATACCTAACCTTCCCCTATTGACTAAGCAAGGACCCAAAATGATAAGTTCACTAAATGATGGCATCAAGGAAATAACAAGACTCTTGGATGAGCAGTAAAAAAGAAAATGTCCATAAAATCAGCTACTTTACCAAAAATCCTCCTTGACGACTCTCTCAGGGATGAATTTTTAACTTTCACTAAATCCAACGTCCATATCTTCTTCCATGTCACTTGTTTTTTTAACCTTCTACTAATGAGAGGTATCATTTAGAGGATTTTGTTCAAGCACATCTCCCTTGGACAACATCAGAACATTCTCAAGAAATTCTGACTCTATTTCTGACTAGTAACTTGACCTGTGACACAACCACTCTAAGTCAACATGATCGGAATTTGAAAACCATGATCCATAAGGATTCCATGATGACATTTTTAGATAATTTTTAGATAAACACGGGGGGATTTTGGAGAAATTTTTAAGTGAGAGAAAATATAATGATTGTAATATAACCTCTCAAGCTAAAAACACAAAGTCATATTCGTTGAGTTATATTTCAGTATTATTGAGGAAGAATTTATTGAAGAGACCTTGATGATTCCCCAAAATCTCCAATTGAGTAACTTTGGTGATATCTTATATATATGTTACTCACAATTGGAGCATGTTGTTGTTGAAATTCCCATTGATTTAGAAGCTGAATATATTGACTTAGACAAAATTGTGACGTCTAAATGTTGGGACTCTGGAAGGTATGTTCCAGAGATCGATTTTGGGTATGATCTTGAGGTTGGATTAAATTTTGAAAAAAAAATAAAGTGAAATAATTTCAGGATTCTTGACTCGAATAAATCACATTGAAATTTATAAGTCAAGTGATGTACTTTTTGAACATGAGATAATTGATGAATTTGGAAGTCAAATTAGGAATGATTTAAATCTAGGAAGAAAGAACGTGATGGAATTTGTTTTGGTAGATGGATTAAAATTTAAATGTAGAGATGATAATGAATTGAGACCTGACAATTTTTTCAGGAATGGATTGAAAAGAGATATTGATGAAATATTTGATGAGACCTTCTTCCAAACAACCCATTGACCACTCGTCGCCATGGAAAGAAGAGATACATCACTTGGTGTACGATTCCCAATATACATTCTCTATCATTGAATCGGTTTCGGATCATTATGACATTGTGTCCATTGATCCTTTCTGGATCAAAATCGAGGAATGCCTCAATGCACTTGAGGATGATCGACCTATCAATTCATAGGATTCACCTTGGTTGGATCCATCGTATGTGATCATGTCCTCATTGGTAACTAATATAGAGGAAGATCACATTGATTACACACATACTTCCTCTGAGCCCTCTCTCCCTCTTGTACTCCAAATAATTTAACATGTTGAGGTTGAATCCTGATTGTGAAACCCCGTATTTTTGTACTTATTTCTGGAGAAATTTTGACATCCAAAAAATTAAAGTGACCACGTAAATTCGTAGATCTTGTCGAGACCTTTATAACAAGCTCGAGAACATCAAATCCCGAGCTTCCTAGCCCAATATATTGATATATTAAGTTGGATGATCGAGATCCATATAAGGATCCGAATCGGATCCGAATTTTGAAGTCATTTTCACCTCTCTTTATATAAACTAGTATCTAACCCCGTGTGCTTTGCACGGAAAGTATTTTTGAAAAATAATTAACAAATATCCCTTAAATATGCGAGTGACGTTGTTGCAGATGCAAATAACACATGTAAGCATCATAAAAACTTGCTAACCTTTTGGGTAATAACATAAATATTCATATAAATCATGTGTTTGTATTTATATCGATAAGACATGACTACGCACACAAAGAAAATGCTTTACAAAATAATCTTTAAATAACAATTTATTTAAAAACACAACCTAATAATTGTGTGTACCATTCAATTCAAAGAGACCTAATTCTCTTCGAATCCGTTAAGTCAAGCTACTATTGATCACAAAAACGCACTTATTATTCGACCATTCCTGAATTTATGTTTCTTTAAATTAACAAACTAACTTTACATTCAAAGTATGCAATAACTATTGAAATCAAACCAAATGTTCCATCGATCTCTTTGTCACAAACATTCTGTAGAGCATACACCTCCCGCTTGCAACTCATTGCAGGTGCAACCCGATTTCCTCCTTGCTCGATGGCCTGCATAGTAAAAACCAACTCCCCCCCACCCCCACCCCCCCAAATATGATTTCCAAAAAAATCTTTATTAGGAACTACCGCAAAAGAAATAATTATTCATCTAAACTGTAGGAATAACCGAATTACATTTCAAGCATATGTCTTTATTTTAGAGAGAAGAAACAAACTTGCATAGTTGCATTGCATGTAGGGATGCTAATAGAATCAAATACCTTCAAATCCACCTGGATTCATATTCGATTCATTTTAAAATTTTCGAATCCAATCTCGAATCGAATTTTAAACGAATTTGCTAACTTGAATTCAGATTGGATTCATTATGACTTTCGAATATTCAAATTCTATTCATTTTGTTTCGAATTTGAAATGTCAACTCAAATTTAATTATTTATATAAATAATTTTTATATAATTAATTATATAAATATTATTTATATAAATGCATAGTTGCATTGCATGTACATGTGAGGATAATATATGTAGTAAGAAAAATTATCCATAACAACAAAATAATCAGTAACCTTAATCAAAATCATAGAGGAGACCCAACTTAATTACATGCAAACCTCCGTCAAATTCCATCAATGCAGCTTTCCTTCCCCGTCAATGAGATCATTAAAATTCAATAGTAGAGTTGCCAACAGAGGCATAGAGCATATCTATTGAGATACATCACTTTTGAATGCAAAATTTTAGTATTGACCCATTATCTTCTCTTTATAAGATGAAGGATGAATATTTCATGTTAAATTTTAGTAATGAAGCTTAAAATTAGTGGTTATCCCTATTACCACTGAAATCATTCCATTTTAAGCTCAACTTGCATCACTATCTTAATGGTTTACCAAAATATGAGAAAATGAGAATTTTTTCGCAGGTTAACACTACATGTCATCTATGAAAGCATATCACACAACTTGAGAATCTAACAGAATATATAAAAAGAAAAAGATGTCGATACCTCAAACTTCTTCTTCCTGTCGAAATCAACAGCTTGCAAATCAGACTTCATGACCTCCACTTCGAGATTAATAGAGTGCTCAATTCGACAGCTCGTGGATGGGGTAGTAGGAAGGGAGGATATGCAAAGATGGAGGATATGCAAGAGGTCAATGCAGTTGCAGAGGAAGGGATGACTGACTTAGAGCTCGTGGATGCGGCAGTAGTTGATCATATCCCATGCACCTTAGGGGTCATCCAGTCGTTATTGTCGCAGTAGGAAAGGCAGCTCTTGCAGAAGGCGCCGGGGATGCAGCGGTTGATGGACTCCTTGCTCGGAGGCTCTTGCGGAAGAAGCATATGAGATCTGGTGAATGGAATGGGAATAAGCAAATGAAAGTGTATCTTGTGGGGGAAGAAACATTGATAGGACCCGAATCATAACACTGTAGCATGAATGATGACAGATCGCTAACATGATAATGCTGACATATTTGCATCATTATAATGTGACGTGCTTGCGGATAAACATAACTTGATAGAAATGGTAATACCAACATAGGTGAATAGTGTGATATGCGTAAAAGATTAATTTTGGAACCGTTGGAACAGTACTGTGAACAGTACCTATCCCACATCCTTTAATATATAGTAAGATAGGATATGATATGATGCCCTCTCAAAAACCTTTCCACCACCACCTCTTACTCTTATTGGAGCACCACCATCTTGGCTAGATTAGTTGGTGGAGGGTCGTCGTTGATGCCGGAGAAGGTGCTCCGATCGAAGATTCACGACCACCATCACGTAGGAGAGCCCGGAGTCCCCATTGTGTGTGTGTTCACACTGTGATCAAGCGATGGAAACACCGTTTCCGTACGAGAGGAGATCCCGAGGGAACATCATCGAAGCTACCGATAAATACCTCTCTTTTGTTGTTTGTTTCATACGAATTTTGATCATATATTTGAACATTCTTACAACCTTAGATATATTTATACCGCGAATCTTAAGTTGTAACAAAATTCTTATACGCCCTTAACGTTGGTTTCGTACATTTCTCAATACCTATGTGCTTAATAAATCATAAAATTGAAAATTTTCTTGTGACAAAAGTTTTAGGTGATTCTTATACAACGTTAATCATATTATATTCCATTGATATTACCATATATGATACACATACATCATGAGAAAAAATAAACTCGCAACACGAAATCGATTGAGGCTTCTCTTACCTAAACAACTATATCCATTGAGATACATGATTTGATCATGGATGATACACATATATGGTAGACGCATATATGGTAGAATATCATAGATTTTTTTATAAATAATTGCTCCCTACCAATAAAACCAACGAATTTGTTCCTTATTTAAATTTAGAAATCAATAATATATCCTAGATCCTTTATCATGGTATAGGAAACATATAATGTACATGTTAGATTGTTATTAGTGGTATTAAGATTTTCCATCTATATAGATGACATGAGATTAGTATCAAAGTTGGTTTTCTCTTTACTCATAAGATAATATATTTTAGTGGTCTTTATTCAACAAGTAATGGGAATAGTTGTGATAATATAATGAATATAAGATTAATTAATTGTATAAATTGATAACATATGTACAATGACATTTGGGATTTCGATCACTTGCATGTTGGTGCATATATTATATTAATGATACAATGCACATTACTTATTTACACTGTATTTAATAGTAAACATAACAATGATCTTGATTTTCATTTGCCGTTTCAATGATCTGAGCTCCATTAGTTGTTACAATTTAATATATGTCGTATATATGATTAAGCAAGAAATGAATATTTCAAAATTACCGTTAGTATTATGCGAACATGTCTGACTTGTAATTTTTCGAACCTTACAGGGATATCTATTGTAATAATACAACTACCTCCATTCATAATTTAATACTATCGTTGAGGTTAAAGGGTCTTTACAAGACTCTTATTGATGCATTTAAATTTGCCTAGATGACGAAAGTTTCAATATGCATCGAGTGCTGATAAATGTTTTCTTCTGGTTGTGATATCTAACATGCGAACTGAATTACAGAATATAATCTAACCATACATATATATGACATGACAAATACACATTTATGCAGATCGGATATATATTGCATCATCAATTGTTGAAAAATTAAAAGTAGCACATTCTCTTATGGTGCAAGTTTTTTTATCATTACGTGGGTTATTTAATATCCATAAGGTATGACTACACCGATGGGTATGTCAAATAATTCACAATTTCAAGAGATCTGAAACAAGGAGTTTTCATGAGGATCAGGTAGATGGAGTTAGATGCCGAAGTGAATGGGCATACACCCTTGGGCCTCGGACATATGCCATGAAGGTCACGACCACAATAAACGAGTTGGGTGATGTTGTACCTAGCAACCCGGTTGTATCCGTAGTCTCTTGATGGAGTAGGCAGGTGGCAACGGTAAATGTTCTTGGTTTCACACTTATATATAATACTAAGATTCGGAGTAGAATTAGATATAATTGCATCAAATTCTGTTTCAAATATTATTATTATGAGAGGTGTTCCAAGATGTGGTTTGAAGTTGGAAAATCGGGATTATGATCTTTTTCCCTATTATAATAGAACAAAGCTCCTTAAAGGTTTACTTAAGTTAACAAACAAGTTCCCGCATAGCCGAGGTCTGTGAGTCGCGTACTTGCATGTGCTAAAATAAAATGATAAATGATTCATGATCGAATATCAATAATGGTAATCGTATATCATTGTGAACTCTAACCAATGGATGAAAATATTAAAAACAACATGATAGTACTCAAACATTGATTAAATAAAAAATCCGGGATCATGTAATCCCTGGCAAATTATAATAACTTGGTACTATTTTCCATTTTCTACAAATATGCATATGTCACTAGATAGAGTTAAGTACGCATGCCTTATTACCACTGCATTAGTTATTATATTTCTTATCTTGTTACTGGGCAATTACTCATACCAATACCTTCGCGTGAACCCAGCAGGTGCAGCTGAGCAGCCGCAACAGTAGCAGTTTTTTAGGAGATTGAACTTTTTACATTGTATTTACACCAGACAGGGTGCGTTCTACTTAGAGAAAGTTATTTATTTCTACATTATTTCGTGTTTTATTTGAGAGATAATGTAATGAGACATTTGGAGAGCTTCTTTTACAAAATTTATGATTATATGGTGTATCTCATTTGTGGACATGGACTTGATGATAATTGTTAATGAGAATGAATGTTGCTGTTACATTTAATTTTACATTATTCTCTTGTTGTTATATATATTTCAAATATTTATCTAATGTGCATAAGATAGTTTACTGAGTATCCGAGATCATGGGCGTATTTGGATCGGATTTCTAAAATAAAAAATCCATTAGGATTGGCTGACTATTTATCTGGCCTATGAACCTTTAGGTCCGAGGCTACCGTCTCGTTGGTTCCTGTAGCCAGAGGGGAGGGGCGTCACAGATGGTATCAAAGTCCAATACTCCATTCTCTCTTCTACATGTTAGATTATCAACGAGATTTGAAATATAAATATAGCGACAAGTCTTCTGACTTTGGCATTGGTTTAAGGAGAATAATTCAAGTCCTTTTTAATGTATCCATTGTCTTTCTAAACATGGAAATAATTTCTAATATAATGATTCTTGTAGGGAATCATGTTGCCTTGTGTTCACCATAATGTTGAACAACAATTGCCTTTAGTGGTACATGCTGTGTAAATGATACAACGACGTCAAGAGGTATCGGAGCAGAGGCTCCTTCAATATGATGACTCCTCATATCATCCCTCTCATGAGGAAGATGACAATGTTCATCCCTCGATGTCTCTAGACCCCAAAGGATCAGAGGACCTAGAGGTGCTGCAAAAGTATCAGATGACCTACATATCATATCAGAGGTCTAAGGTGCCCCAATTATTTGGCACATGCACACCAGATGAAACTGAGCTATGGATGGATCACATATCTAAGGCATTGAGGATGATCCATGCTCACGAAGAGTCTTGGTTTACGTTTGTGGAGTTTTCACTAGCAGGTTATGTTGAGCGTTAGTGGTTCACCACCAAGGAACATCTGCAGGGTACCATAATGTGGGAAATATTTCTTGACAAGTTACACATCCAGTTTTACCCTGATAGCTGGGTTGAAGATCATAGGAGGTTATTTACTGAGCAGAAGCATGATTCAATGATGGCACGAGAATACCTTATTCATTACACTGAGCTCTCCTGCTATTCACATGCGATTACTGCTTTCTTGAGGAGAACTGACAGAAGTTTATCCGTGGTTTATGTGATGATGCGCAACAACGGTTATCTACATTAGATTTCACTTCCACCAAGGAGGTAGCTGCTAAGGCTACCAAGATGGAGGCAACTCAAAGTCCGCTTCAAAGGGGCCAGTCACAGTTTTAGCCGTAGTAGTTAGGAAGATCCACTCATAGAGATTTCTACAGATCACGTAAAGAAGGTTGTTTCCACCCAATGGTGACCACTCATACAATTAGCAGGTTTGCCCCTACACCTACTTTGGGCAGGGCATGGCGAGTCATAGTACAACTTCTTTCCGCTCTTTTACACACTCCTAGAGCTGCAAGACAGGAGGTGCTAGCCTCATCTCAGGAGGCTCCTTTTCTCAATCAGGGAGATCATCGTTGTTTCCAGTGCTAGTGGTTGGGCCATTTCAAGGCCAAGTGTCTCTTACATGCTAGCAGCTCAGGTGGACATCAATCAAGTGTACATCCAACTTTCTCATCTTATCAGTCACATGGATCAACTTCCTGTCATCGAGGTCGAGGTTTTCAATGTCCTCTACCATGACCAACTTTTAGTGCTGCAGTTTCTAGTGCCCCACCACAACCTCATGGACAGTTGAATGCAATCACACATGAGCAAGTCCACGCCTCAGAAGCTATAGTGCGAGGTATGATTTTAGTGCATTGTATATCCTTACACGTCTTATTTGATTCAGGAGCTACACGCTCTTTTATGGTATATTGATTAATACCTAGATTATATAAGGCACCAGTTAGTGTTTCATCCCCTTACTATATCAAGGGCCTGGATGGCCAACTACTCATAGTATAGCAGGCAATTGAGGATGTAGCAGTGTAGATCGACGGGCACCTGATGCCCACATATCTTGCACTTATTCGGTTGTAAGATTTCAATGTTATACTGGTTATGGATTGGTTCGAATGATACCATGCTTGTCTTGATTGCTTTGAGAAGATAATAGTTTTTCGTCTCCCAAGCGTACATGTTTTTTAATTCGATGGGCGTACCGTAGATAATGAGGTCATGTATGTATCCATGTTTAAGGTCCAGCAGTTTCTCAATCAGGGTTGCATACGTTTTCTTGTCTATGTTGCGGAGATACCTACCCAGGATCACATGATTGAAGATGTTAGAATTGTGAAGGATTTTTCTGATGTATTTTCAGAGGATCTACCTAGACTACCACCAGTGAGGGAGATCGAGTTCGAGATTACTTTGATACCCGATACACGACCGATCTCCATCCATCCATATGAATGACACCTGCCAAATCAGGGAACTCAAGGTACAATTGCAAGAGTTGTTGGAAAAGAGATTTATCCGTCCCAGTACATCACCTTGGGGAGCACCGATCCTCTTCGTAAAGAAGAAGGATGGGTCTATGCGATTATGTATCGATTACATACAATTGAATAAGAGGATGGTAAAGAACATTTATCCATGCCCACGAATAGACGATCTTTTCAATCAGTTGTAGGGCACCTCGATATTCTTAAAGATTGACCTACGACCGGGTTATCATCAATCAAGGATTAAGGACATAGATATGCTTAAATATTCTTTTCACACTAGATATGACCACTACGAGTTTATGGTCATGCCTTTTGGACTCACAAATGCACCTGCCATGTTTATGGACATGATGAACAGAATTTTCCGTCCGTACTTGGATCGCTTTGTGGTGGTGTTCATTGATGATATCTTGATCTCCTCATGTGATGAGAATGAGCACGAGCAACACCTTCATACTATTCTTAAGACACTCAGGGAACATAAGTTGTATGCAAAATACAACAAAATGTGAGTTTTGGATTACTGAGGTAGCTTTCCTCGATCATGTTTTTTCAGGAGCAGGCGTGGTAGTTGATCCAGCCAAGATAGAGGCAGTAATGTCTTAGGAGCAGCTGAAGATAGTTACCGATATACACAGTTTCTTGGTTCGTCTTGGGTACTATAGACGTTTTGTCAGGGGCTTCTTACACCTAGCACTACCACTTTTCCGCTTGATACAAAAAGATGTCCCCTTCATTTGGAGCAACAAGTGCGAGCGGAGTTTTCGCACATTGAAGGAAAGATTGATCAGTGCTCCAATTCTCACCATTCCTTCAGAAAAATTAAATTTCACGGTGTATATTGATGCATCGAAGGAGGGTTTATGAGCAGTATTGATGCAACAGGGTCATGCTGTGGCATATGCATCACGATAACTATAGAATCATGAACGAAAATACCCTATGCATGACTTGGAGTTGGCAACTATAGTCTTCGCATTGAAGATATGGTGCCACTATTTATATGGGATCTCATTTGATATTTTTACAGATCACAAAATTCTCGAACGCGAGTTGAATATGAGGTAAGACGATGGATGAAACTACTAAAAGATTACAATTGCATGATCTCGTACCATCTAATTAAGGGGAATGTGGGAGCATATGCTTTGAGCAGGAGAACACATACTAAGGGCACTACAACATGGCTAAAGACTTGGGATGTGCTCATGGCACTCAGTGACCGGTTCCTGTTTGATAGTACTACATATACAATATTTGTACCTTCCAAGTATAGTCGATTATGGGATGGGATTGTACATGGTCAACAGACAGATCAGAAATTTTAAGACTTGTTTCATCAATGTTTGAAGGAGGAGTTTGACGGATTCAAAGTTTATGAGTCCATCGTGTGGAAGGGAGATCGTGTTTATGTCCCTGATGATGAGTTGGGGAGATACATCTTAAATGAGGCTCATTGTTTTAGATTATCTATCCACCCATGAAGCACTAAGATGTATGGAGACCTCAATCATCACTACTGGTGGGAAGAGATAAAGAGAGATCTTTCAGAATATGTTAGTCATTGCCTTGTCAATTGGTGAATGCAGAGCACAAGTGTTCTCCTGACTTGTTACATCTACTTCCTATCCCGTTGTGGAAATGGGAGAGTATCTCAATGGATTTCGTGACATCCTTACCTCATAGAGTAGGTGAATATGATGCCATCTGGGTTATTGTGGACCGATTGACCCAGTCCGCACATTTCGTTCCAGTGAACATGACTTGCACTCCGATAGATTTGTCCAAGTTATATATCCAACATGTTATTTGTCTGCATGGGTGATGAATCTGTTATTCATCACTCCAAAAGTCAAAAATAGAGCCTTGTTCCCGAGAAAATAGAGGCATATTTCCTTTTATCTTGCATAAATAACACTCATGCATGCATCCATAATTCATGCATTATAGCAGCTCATCTGCATTTAAATAAGAAGCCAAAAATCCCCTGTAAAATACCTCTTCATCAAATAACTCCTTCTCTATAATAGATGTGTATACTCCTTAATAATATAGGGAAGGATGCCACAAATCACCCTTGTAAAATAGCCCAAATATCCTGAGAACCCTTGTACATTAAAACACACATAAAGCCCGCATACAAACCCCTACTTAGGTCTACTCACTCTTAGAATACTATATATTAAAAGACCTTCAAAATGAGACTAATTTCATCGAAGTTGGAGCTTGTATGAGAAACTTGGGTTTTTGGGTCATTTTGTATACTACATATGTATATTTATGTATCTTTGTATTTATGTATTATATGTGACCTCATCTCCGTCTTTGGTCAACATGAAACTTGTAGATCTCATCAAGATCTACAACTTTCATGTTTTGAGTTTTTCCAAATTCGGCTTCCTCTTCTCTCTACACGTGTTTTCCCCTCCAACCATTCACAGCAGGCCACGTGGCGCACTCTGATTGCGCCACGCGGCCCGCTGCCCTTTGTCTGATCCGCCCGCGCCTTCCGCCGTTGGATGGCCATCCTGATCCAACGGCCGAGCTGCTGCCACACACGCCCTTCATATGGACCGTAGGATCAAAGCCCATACCTCATCTCCACCGTCCCTTAGCGTCGCGCTCTCAGCGAGCCACGTGGCGGCATCTACGCCGCTCGATCGCGCCCCCGATCCTCTCATCACAGCCGCCCACCTTCCAGCGAATCTCGACCCTCAGATCAACCCTACCCTTTCATCTGAGCCATCCGCTCGCGCCTCGCCAAAACGCGCCACGTGGCGCTCTCATAACCCCTCATCTGGGCATCCCAGATCTCATCGTAACCGCTCCATCTCGCTTCGATCCCCACCGTTGGATCACAAGATCCAACGGTGGAGACTTCGTCTCCTACCTCGGGCGCCCCTCTCTCCCACGATCTCTGCCTTGCGGGAGGGGCGCCCCCTTTCCTTTTTTGGGCACACGTCAGCCACCCTCGCCGGCCGCTGACCTCCCCACGACACACCCCACTCATCCCTCTCCCTCGCAAGCTCCCTCAAACACCACCATCTCCGCCACACTCGCCCCACGACAGCCACCAACTTCGCCATCCACCCAGCCAGACCGTCACCTTCATCCTTTAAATACCCCCTCTCCGGCCACATTCATCCCCATCCGCCACTCCAGAGAGGAACCTAGAGCTCGGAACCTTCGATTTGTGACAGGAATTGAGTGAATCCTTGAGCGAAGACAGCCCTCCTTCTCCGGCGAGATCCACGGTGCCACTGCCGTGTCGCAGCCGCCCTCCGCGTAGCTGCTTGAGCTCGGGGCTTTACCGACCTCTTGAGCGACGACCTGGAGCTCAAAGCTGAGCCCCAATCCCCAGGTAATCCCCTCCATCTCTCCTCCGATCGTTTTCTTCTTTTCCCTTCATCTTCTCCGATTTTATTCTCTGTCCACGATCATCTACACGCCTCGCCTTCACTCCGCCGAGCTCCGCGTCGGAGCTCTCATCCTCGCTGACCCCTCCGCATCTTCAGCTGCTCCACTCCACCGTCCATCGATCTCCAGCTCCGCCACTTGGCCGGAGCAACGTCCCCCGACCACCTCACGTCTCCTTAGGCCTCGCCAACCAACACCACTTCTCCACAAACGCACGCACGAGCTCCGGCTCTACATTTAACGCTTGCAGGTGATACTTTCATCATTGGCCGGAGCCTCGCCGGAGCTCTCCTCGAGCTTCATCGACATAGAGCTCCAGCCATCCTCCAGGGATCCTGGGACCATCAGTGCCTTCGCCGCATCGCCACGCTCCTACTGGGATATCTCCGACACCTCGGAGAGCTTCATCGGCTTCAGGAGGAACGGGCGGAGCTACAGCGTCTTCACCGGAGCGCAGCCCTCTCCTCCGCAGGCGGCGGAGGATCGATAGAGAAGAAGGAGCAGCAACCGTTCGATCCTCTGATCGAACGGTCTTCGCCCCTCCACGTGTCCACTTTGCCGCCCTCGTCCGCGACCGTTGATCACCCCTCGGATCGGACGCCTCACAAGCCGCCACGTCGCCTTATCCGAGCCTCGGCCTCCAAGCCTAGGCTCGGGTGACCCGAAGCTGCATCGAAGCTGAGCCGAACCTCCAGAAGACCTGAGCCTCGCTCTGAGCCTCCGACGCCCTCCGAACCTAGGTCGCCCCACGTGAGGAGCACGTGCGACCTGGGTTAATTGCACCGACGCCCCTGGAACTTTCCGAATTTGCAAAAAGGTCCCTGTGAAGCAGACACCACGTGAGGAGCACGTGTCTCGTGGAGAAATTGCATAGAAGTCCTGCATAGTATCGGTAATTGCATTTTAGTCCCTGTCAGCATGTTTGCTTATTGAAATTTTATTTTCCGGTATTGCATTTATACCCTTGTGTTTGCACGTGTCCATAGCATGCATATTTCATCATTTTGAAATTCTAAAAATTGCAAGTTGTTGAGAATTTTGTCCTCTACCTGTTAGTACACGTGTTTGATTTTTGTTGGTATGCTTGAATTATTAATAAATTAATTGGTTCATTTGTGTCATATTTTGCCCAGTGATGCCTTTTGATTTTTAATTAATTATCTGTGCCTTCAAAAATCGCCAAAAATTCACAGTAGCTTAAGGACATTATTTTCAACACTCCATACAAATTTCATATCGTTTGCACGCATAACGAGGCCTCAATAAATAGTTTAGTGATTTCCTTAAATTAATTTTAATTAATTCATTTCACAATAAATTTAAGTTCTGTTAATTTTCCTAGGTTCCTGATCATTAGACCCTCCTAGGATAATTTCAGTTCTTGGAAAAATTGTGATTTGATATTTATTAAACATTAAAAACTGAAAATCACTCTGTCTGTTTATTTAATTCACAGAAAAATTATTTTGAGTCGAAAAAAAATTCCAAAAAAAATTAGTATAGGTTATTTTCATCATAAATAATCATCTGGCCAATTTTCATCATTTTTGGACTTAGTTTGATACACAAATTAATTGGCTAAGATTTGTCTGCATATGTCTGCATAAGAAATAAAAAGACCAAAAAAATTGTTCCTCGAATATCAACACTTGTAAATTGCTGTAATCCACCTAAGGAGACAGTTGCCTCCCTGAGATCGACCTTGGACTCCACCAAGTAAAAAAATATCACCGCTTAAAATTGACCAACATCTGACTTAAGTGGTTTTTGATCAACCTCTCGTATCCGACTGCAACGAACACTTAAAAGTAATATGGACCATTAATTTGCCCGAATTAACTAAGGGTGCGGGAGCGATATCAAAATGGCGCCGTTGCCGGGGAGGCACGGCTTAGGTTAATTGTAGCATATTTTTGAGTGTTTGATTTTCCTTCCCCGGGTAGTCTGACCCCCGGTTTTCTTGTGAATATTTCTCTGTCTTTTAAATTTTTGCAATTTTTGGTGTCGTTCTTTATCTGACCTCAACTTGTTTTTGTGCGAGGGACACCGGAGTCGAAGACGCTTCGAGGATCACGCATTGGAATTTGTTTGAGGGATTTGAGAGAACCTGTAATTTCAATAATTTTCCACATTTTTCGCATCATTTCCAGCGGTTCCCGTTCGGGATCTCGCGTGTGTAAAGATAGTGGAAACCGTGTCCCGTGTGCTGTGTGGGTGAATTGTAACTTAGCTTGCACTAGCGGCTCCTCGAGTCACTCTAGGATTTGTTTGTGCTCGTAATCAATAGGACCACACATTACACATAAAAGACGCACCTAGACCGCAGGACTTAGTTCAAATTAAACTGTTCTTCACGCTAATAGAACTGCCTGTCTAGGAGCGGCTTTTCATCGTTTGCATTTGCATATAGAGTAAAGTTTTCAATTCTGTATTGCATCCTGCATAAAAAGCGAAAGGATCACTGTAAGTATTCTCTACTCAGCATACGCATCATCGATTTCAACTTGCATCGGCTTTTCTCGATTTCCCCCCCCTGATTTTCTCACTTAAATTAAAAAGGAAATTGGGACTGTCCGATAGGCGTGCTTTGTGGTGGACTAATTGCAGTGATAACTTAACTTTAATCGGGACTGCTAACAGTATTGACCAAAAAAAGGAATAAAATCTGAAAATTGTTTGCGGGAGATTAATCCCCGACCTTGTTTTCAGGCTGAGTGAGGGTACTTGAGTGTGTGTGAACACCTTAAGGCAGAGCCCAAATCCCCGCCTTCCATATCACGAGCCAACTGATCTTAGCAAGTATCACGAGTGGGATATTTTTAAACTCTTTGACAAGTACCAAGTAGCCTCCGCCCTCACAGGTAGATAGGGGCGAACCAGCGGTACTCTGCGACAAGGCCTAAAAACTTTGTCAGCCTCCGCCTCAGTGCAGGTAGATAGGGGCACGTCATTGAGTCCCCACTCCGGATAGGAGCAAAGAAAGGGAGGATCGGCGGTATCTTAGGCGACAGGATAAACAGGAAAGACGCATCCGGCTCTAAGCCGACTTTCCTTTAGGCCGCGTAATCCTTGCTACTTTTGCTTGAATATCACACTTAAAAACTACAAGATAAATTGGACTCAACTTTGAGTCCTTCACTGTGTTGAGTGTGAACCCAGGGTCTTGGATTGTTCTTATTGCTTGCTTCAGGTAGGAGTAAAATCCTATCTTCTTCCCTCATCAAGATGAGTGATTGGGGAGATCTCGAAACACTATTCACTGATCTCTCTATGAGTCCCCCAAGTAACTCGTCTTCCTCGGTCCGAGCGCACCTTGGACCACCCAGGACTCATGACCCTCTTGAATCCTGGGTCCCACATGCTCAGGGTGGTTACTCTCAAACCAACCCTTTTATCTCCTCCGAGATTACCGAGGAAGATCATTGCCTCGGTAATCCCTTCCTTGATTTGCCCTCTAATACCGGTCTTATTTTCCAATCCCCAGAACTAGAGGACAAGATGCCGCCGAAAGTTCCACCAGATGAGGAACAAATCAAACAGATTCTTGCCCGCCTTGCTGATGCCGAACAGAGGAATGCAGATCTCACTGCACGGATGGGACAAATCATAGCAGCAGAAGGAATCGACCGACCAATGGTCGATACCTATAACCCGGCGGAGAACGAGATTCAGAACTGGTTGGCACCCGCAGTTCCCGCCCAGGCATTTGAGTTGAAGCCCCACTTCCTTAGTCTGCTCCCGAAGTTCAACGGAAACCTTAATGAAGAACCATACACTTTCCTCCGTGACTTCGAGTTAGTGTGCAACAATCTTAGCCACCCCAATATTGGCCAAGATTATATTCGGCTGAAGGCCACCCCTTTTGCCTTAGGTGATAAGGCTGCTCATTGGCTGAAAAATTTAGGGGTGGTATGTACTACCTGGATGCAGTTCAAGGACCTTTTCTTAAAGAAGTTCTACCCTCTCAGTAGAACTAATCAGATGAGAACAAAGATCGCCAGCTTTGCTCAAGGAGCCTGCGAACCGTTCCATGAGGCTTGGGATAGGTTCAATGACTTAGTACAGAAATGCCCCTGCCACGGCATTTCAAAGGCGATCTTAGTCCAGACCTTGATCTGTGGATTAACCCCAGAAATGCAGGGGTTAGTCAGTGCCGCCTGTGGAGGAAGCTATCTGAACAAGAACGAGCATGTTGTATGGAAGATCCTAGAGCAGATGGCAGAAACCGGCAGGTCACAGGCCACAAGGGCCTATCAGTTGTCTCCCTCAATCTTATCCAATGAGACAACTAGAAGGACTGTTGCAGATCTGACTGAGGACCTCATCCCCAGCATGGGGATGATTGCAGACAAGCTTACTATGGTCGAGCAGATCCACAAGAGAGTCGCGGAGATGGAGTCTCTTTCGAGCCTTCCCAAGAAGGTGGAGGAACTCTCTGAAAAGGTAGCCAAGATTAAGCTACCCACCCCTTCTGCACCACCTGTGCCTGTACATCGAGTCCATCTTGTACAGGAACAGGCACCGGGGTCTCAGAGCAGCTGGGATCAGACTTACACCCAGCAGAACCATCATGCACCCCCACCAGTTGAGACAGAGTACGAGGAGCCTCCGCCTGTATATGAGATTAACAGGCTTTGGTATAGCCGGGACCCACTAGTCCGGCAAATCGAGATGGGGAAGGATCAGGCACACCGCCCCACCCCAGTTTACCAAGAGACCAGGCCCGTCACAGTCCCGCGATACCAGTCCAGGCCAGATCATGGGTACCAGCCGCAGCAACGTACATCCCAGCAGGGGCCAGCACCGTTCCATCAGCAGCAGTATCGGCATGGCCAGCAGGGCCAATTTAGGACGGCATCAACACCGCAGCAAGCCCAGCCCACCGAATTGGAGTCACTCACCTTGGCGATCCAGACCCTGTCTGATAGGGTCCAACAGATACAGAATGATTACTTGGATATGAGAACCGACATCAATCGGGTTTCTCGTGCCCAGGACCAACAAATGGCGCCAAGGACCCCAATTCCCGCACAGGTTCAGGCCAACCCAAACAGCCTGCATCAGGGCCAGAACCGACCCCGAGATCAGGTATACTATTCAGATAATTATTTATCTGAACATGAGATCCTTTCGTACGATAATGTTAATCATATGTCCCTCAGGAGCGGAAGGACCGTGACCATACCTGATCGGGCACGGGCACAACAGGAAGGAACCTCCGAAGTTCGACCTGAGGAGAATTCGGAGGAGGAAAAGGAGGAGCACCACCACCAGCAGAAGAAGAGGACATCTGAGTCCTCGAAGCACCAACCCCGCAGTCATCCAGAGTCCGACGACACCGATGAGCCCGCACCTCCATCTGAGGAGGACCAGCCAGAAGAAGCGGAAGAAGCATCACCGGTTTCGCCCAAGCATTTTCCCTTTCGTCAGAGTCAGAGTCAGAGTCTGTACAAAAGTCCGAGTCAGAGTCGTGTTCAAAACTCAGTTTCAGCAGCTAATGAAGATATTTCAGTTCCAGAACCTGAGTTAATAATCCCTTTCCCCCAAGCTCTCAAGGGTGGGAAGAAGAAAAACACAAAAATCCAAAAAGATGACCCTGAGATGGCCGAGTTTTGTAACAAACACATCAAGGTCACAATCCCCTTTGACAAGTTCGTGGAGATGACCCCTGCATTCCAAAAATACCTTAAGGTGAGATGCACACCTACTAGGGTTAGCAGGAAGACCAAAAGCCGTGTTGAGAAACACGTTCTATCAGTAGCCACGACTTGTGCAATAAAGAACTCGTTTCCTCGGAAACGAAGAGACATGGGTGCACACTATGTAGTGAGTCATGTTGATGACATCGCGTTTGCACGCACTCTCCTGGACAATGGTTCCTCGATCAATTTGATGCCCACGGCCCTCTATGAGCGGCTAAATCTCGGACCTCTTAGGAAATCTAGAGCTATTCTTCAGTTTGCAGACAAATCAACTAAGAGGTCCCAAGGAGAGTTAAGGAACATTGTGATCAAAGTCGAGGGGCAAGAATACCTGGTGGACTTCACTGTCCTTGATATGGAAACCCCTCGTAATTGGAGAGATTCCCAGATTATCTTGGGTAGGCCCTTCCTCAGAACAGCAGGGGCCTTATTCGATTATAAGAATGGGAAAATTCAGTTCCAAACTCCAGGCGGAGATGAGGAACTAGAGATGAAGCAAACCAGATGGCAGAGACCAGACTCCGAATCCAGCACCGAGTACTCTTCTATCGAAACAGACCGAGAGCATGTAGACTTAGTTGGGCCATGGAGACAGAACCCAGCCAGCACCGAAGCGTCCATCTCCTTTGAAGATGATCCAGTGCATGAATCAGTCTGCGAGATCCTCAGGAACGAGTACAGCTCTGAGTCTGCATCGCCCTTCATCTTCGATGACATAGAGGCCCAAGTGGGCCTGTCAGTCCTTACCTCCTTAGGACAATCGGAAGATGAGGAAGACGAGTCGGACGAGGCGTTTGCCGATTGCATGGAGACCTTTGACGATCCGACTCCAGAGCCAAGCTTGGTGGCAGCCACTACAGAACAGGATCCAGCCACTTCCAACACCGAACCAGATTTGATTGAGCCAGACTTCTTAGACGATCATACCATCCCTGAGCTCAAACCTTTACCCACAACTCTGAAGTATGCCTTCCTTGCGGGCCAAGACAAGAAATTCCCGGTCATTATCAGTTCGCAATTGACCGAGGAGCAGGAATCTCGCTTACTAGAGATCCTGGAGAAGAACCGCAAGGCAATAGGCTGGAGCATTTCCGATCTCCACGGGATAAATCCCGCTCTGTGTTCGCACCATATATATTTGGAGAACGAAGCCAAACCCTCTCGTGAATTCCAACGCCGGTTGAATCCAAATTTATGAGAAGTGGTGAAAAAAGAGATAGAAAAATGGTGCGACGCGGGTTTCATTTACCCAATCTCCGACTCTAAGTGGGTGGCCCCAATCCATGTTGTCCCGAAAAAGTCGGGAATTCAGACGACCACCAACGAGGACGGAGAGGAGATCGTGACGAGAGTACCCACGTCGTGGCGCGTCTGTGTGGATTACAGACGCTTGAATGCCGCGACGAAGAAGGATCATTTTCCTTTACCATTCATTGATCAGATCTTAGAAAGATTAGCGGGAAAAGAATTCTTCTGCTTCCTTGATGGGTTCTCGGGCTACAATCAAGTAGCCATAGCTCCAGAGGACCAGGAAAAAACCACGTTCACATGCCCCTTTGGTACCTATGCTTTCAGGCGCATGCCTTTTGGGTTATGCAATGCTCCAGGTACTTTTCAAAGGTGCATGATTGCTGTATTCGCCGAAATGGTCGGCGAATTCCTGGAAGTCTTCATGGATGACTTCTCGGTCCACGGCGACTCTTTTGATTCCTGCCTTAGGAATCTGGACCGAGTCCTAAAAAGATGTTGTGAGGTCAATCTGGTGCTCTCCTGGGAGAAAAGTCACTTTATGGTGACGGAGGGCATAGTGTTGGGGCATGTCATCTCCAAGAGAGGAATGGAGGTTGACCCTGCTAAGGTGGACGTGATCAGACGACTCCAGCCACCAACCAACGTACGACAGTTGCGGTCGTTCCTCGGGCATGTCGGATTTTATCGGAGATTTATAAAGGATTTTTCTAAGATTGCCCGACCGCTAACTGAGCTTTTAGGCAAAGACGCGGAGTTTATTGTTGATCACAAGTGTCTTGAGGCCTTTAAGCTGTTACAAGGAATGATCATGGACGCTCCCATCTTGCAAGCCCCAGATTGGTCTCTCCCTTTTGAGATCATGACGGATGCCTCAGATTACGCTGTTGGGGCTGTATTGGGACAAAGAAGAGATGGCGTCCCATTTGCAATTCACTACGCAAGCAAAGTGCTTGATTCTGCTCAGCGTAACTATACAGTTACCGAAAAGGAAATGCTTGCGGTAGTGTTTGCCTTGGACAAGTTCAGATCCCACTTAATCGGATCCAAGGTAACCGTGTTCACAGACCACACGGCACTGCGATATTTAATGGAGAAGAAGGACGCAAAGGCACGTCTTCTTCGTTGGATTTTACTTATCCAGGAGTTTGATTTGGATATCCGTGATAAACCTGGTAAGAAGAACGTAGTGGCCGATCATCTTTCTCGTCTCGAAGATCTTAATACTTCCGAGGATTCACCAATTCGAGACTCCTTCCCTGACGAGTCGATTTTTGTTATCGACTCACTCCCATGGTACGCCAATATCGTGAACTATCTTGTCTCCAAGAAAGTTCCCGAGGATTGGCCCAAGAGTCAAATCGACCGACTCAAGTCGGACGCTAGACACTACCATTGGGAGGATCCGATCCTTTTCTTTGAAGGACCGGATTGTGTCTGGAGACGTTGTATTCCTCAAGAGGAATACCAGAGTGTCCTTTCTTTATGCCATAGCTTAGAGGCAGGAGGACACCACTCCGGGAAGAGGACCGCATGGAAGGTACTTCAGTGTGGCTTCTACTGGCCGACTCTGTTTCGTGATGCCACCACCTTCGCGAAGTCGTGTCCAGTCTGCCAGAGAATGGGAGGAACCGTTGGTTCCAAGGATGAGATGCCAATGCAGCCGGTCATCATTTGTGATGTCTTTGACGCCTGGGGCATCGATTTCATGGGCCCATTCCCTGTCAGCCACGGGTTTGAATACATCCTTCTTGCGGTTGACTATCTGTCCAGATGGGTGGAGGCTATCCCGACCCGAGCCGCAGACAGCAAGACTGTCTGTAAATTTATCAGAGAGCACATAATCTCTAGGTTCGGGATCCCCAAAATAATGATATCAGATGGGGGTAGCCACTTTGTGAATCGGGAGGTGAAGAAACTCCTGAAGGACTACGGCATCGAACACCGTGTCGCTAGTCCTTACCACCCACAAACCAATGGTATGGCTGAGGTGTCGAATAGGGAGGTGAAATCCATATTGCAAAAGCTTGTCTGCCCAGACAGGAAGGACTGGTCTCAGATCTTGGATCAAGTCCTCTGGGCGTATAGGACGGCTTACAAGACACCGTTAGGCACCTCCCCATTCCGAATGGTCTTCGGAAAGCCGTGCCATTTGCCCGCAGAGTTAGTGCACAAATCAGAATGGGCAATAAAGAAAGTTAACTGGAACACACACCTGGGCCAAAAACAGAGAGACATGGATCTGAATGAGCTTGTGGAAGTCAGAAACCGAGCATACGACAACAGTGTGGTGTACAAGGACAAGGTAAAGCGTTGGCACGATAGATATATCAGACGAAAGACCTTTGTTCCTGGACAGAAGGTATGGTTGTTCAATGCCAGGCTGAAGACTTTCCAAGGCAAATTAAAGTCCAAGTGGACGGGACCATTCGTTGTCCGAACGGTGCATGATAGTGGATGTGTCGAGATCTCAGATCTCGCAGATGACGCACCGACATTCCTAGTGAATGGGCAGCTATTGAAGCACTTCGTCGAATCCAATGAACAGTTAGTCCATGTGGAGAAGATTGTATTCATACGCGAGACAAATACAGCAGATAAATCTCAAGCCGCGTATGAAACCTTGCAGCAGTGAACTCTAGCCATCTGCAGCATCTCGAAAGATTCAGACCGACTCATCTGTACATATCATTCTTCCTGTATATCCTATCCTCTACCTCCACGATTCTAGTAACCCATCCCCACATCATCGAATCATTATCTCAGACTATACTTAGGATGACCAGATCCTAAGTATAGGGGGGAGAGGTCACCTGAGTCGATTCATTGTACATCCTCCAGATCACATCGGTCCTCATACTCCCTTCTGTCCTATACTTAGGCTAACCAGAGCCTAAGTATAGGGGGGACCGATGCCCGCATGTATATATTCATCCATTTCCCATCTTTCCCTCATCTGCCCCATTTTTTGATCTTCTTCTTTACTTAGGCTTCCATAGCCTAAGTATAGGGGGGGCGAGATGATTTCTACACCTTTTTGGCTCTCCTACGCTTAGCACGAGCTATGTCTTTTCCTCGCTCTTAGTGCTCTGAGGACATAGCACACGCTAAGTATAGGGGGGCGTGTATATATTACATATATACTTTACCCATAGCTCGTACTTTCACGTATTTTTGTATATATATACAATAATTACGGGTGGGTAAAAATCGGAAAAAAAATTATATAAAATAAAAAAAAATAATAAAAAAAATCCTTTAATAAATAGGCTTCTTATTTACTCTTGCATATCATCTCTGCATAGAAAAAGAGTCTTGCATTTTCATAGCATGACATCTCATCTCATCTACATATCTTGCATATGCAAGGTGAAAAGTTAGTGGGTTCTAAACCAAGTTATGAGTAGATATTGAGGATGGACTTGATTTGATCTTAATCCACCTAATTTCAGAGGAACCTTCTAGGAACTGGAGTTAAGATTTTTCAGGTCAGATGACTTAATTCTTTAAGTCTCCAAGTCTATGTTCATATGTCATCTTGACAAGCCTGAATAGAGCACTTAACAACACACACACGACTCTTAGAGACAATGGCTTAACATGCACCAGCACTTTACACATGGCTCTCTACGGATGAGGTGATAAGGAGACAGTTTCCTTTAGCTTGGGGTAGCATATGAGGGTAGTACTTCTAGGCGGAACCTCTCTTCTTCTTCTAGTGAAGGAAGTGCGTCTCAACTTGGACTAGTGGTGATGAAGGCTGAGGACAGAAGCAGTGGGTTGCAATAAAGCTTCAAAAGAGGGATAGTCTACTGGCTCAAGAGGAAATTTCTTATCTATGCTGCACCATGTATATATGTTGTATAAAGGCATAAAAAAAATGCCAAAAAGAACTCCAAAAAAAGTGGTGGGTCGGATTGAAAATTTAATAACCCCACCGGAGTGTATGTAGTCAAGAAAAGCAAAAGCTTGTAGTCACCATGTACTTGCAGCGGGAGACTTAGCTACACTGGCTGAGCTTCCAAAAGTCTATACTTCTTCCTCCTCTTCTTGAGCCGGTTGAACTTGAACTTAGAAGGGAATACCCCGCTTCTCGAGGAAAGAGTTGCTAGACCGAGGCATTAGAGTTACCGGGTTGGGGGAGGTTGTTTCTTTGTTACTTCTGAGGTGGGGAGTCAGCTATCACTTACACTGCATGAAAGGATTCATGGTCATTAGGGTTTGTGTATGTAGACTTGTTCTTATTAGGTAAGTCGAGGAGTCTTGAATAGAAGACTTGTGGAACTTGAAGTCTGTTAAGTCTTAAACTCAGATCCTAATAAGGTTCCGACACATGATTAATCCAAAGGTCAAGTCTAGCTCTATTTTTAAACTTTTGTTCATGACCTTGGTATGGAACCCAATTTCATTTCACTCGTGCATTTCATTTAGTTGCTCGGGGACGAGCAAGGTTTAAGTATAGGGGGTTGATGAATCTGTTATTCATCACTCCAAAAGTCAAAAATAGAGCCTTGTTCCCGAGAAAATAGAGGCATATTTCCTTTTATCTTGCATAAATAACACTCATGCATGCATCCATAATTCATGCATTATAGCAGCTCATCTGCATTTAAATAAGAAGCCAAAAATCCCCTGTAAAATACCTCTTCATCAAATAACTCCTTCTCTATAATAGATGTGTATACTCCTTAATAATATAGGGAAGGATGCCACAAATCACCCTTGTAAAATAGCCCAAATATCCTGAGAACCCTTGTACATTAAAACACACATAAAGCCCGCATACAAACCCCTACTTAGGTCTACTCACTCTTAGAATACTATATATTAAAAGACCTTCAAAATGAGACTAATTTCATCGAAGTTGGAGCTTGTATGAGAAACTTGGGTTTTTGGGTCATTTTGTATACTACATATGTATATTTATGTATCTTTGTATTTATGTATTATATGTGACCTCATCTCCGTCTTTGGTCAACATGAAACTTGTAGATCTCATCAAGATCTACAACTTTCATGTTTTGAGTTTTTCCAAATTCGGCTTCCTCTTCTCTCTACACGTGTTTTCCCCTCCAACCATTCACAGCAGGCCACGTGGCGCACTCTGATTGCGCCACGCGGCCCGCTGCCCTTTGTCTGATCTGCCCGCGCCTTCCGCCGTTGGATGGCCATCCTGATCCAACGGCCGAGCTGCTGCCACGCACGCCCTTCATATGGACCATAGGATCAAAGCCCATACCTCATCTCCACCGTCCCTTAGCGTCGCGCTCTCAGCGAGCCACGTGGCGGCATCTACGCCGCTCGATCGCGCCCCCGATCCTCTCATCACAGCCGCCCACCTTCCAGCGAATCTCGACCCTCAGATCAACCCTACCCTTTCATCTGAGCCATCCGCTCGCGCCTCGCCAAAACGCACCACGTGGCGCTCTCATAACCCCTCATCTGGGCATCCCAGATCTCATCGTAACCGCTCCATCTCGCTTCGATCCCCACCGTTGGATCACAAGATCCAACGGTGGAGACTTCGTCTCCTACCTCGGGCGCCCCTCTCTCCCACGATCTCTGCCTTGCGGGAGGGGCGCCCCCTTTCCTTTTTTGGGCACACGTCAGCCACCCTCGCCGGCCGCTGACCTCCCCACGACACACCCCACTCATCCCTCTCCCTCGCAAGCTCCCTCAAACACCACCATCTCCGCCACACTCGCCCCACGACAGCCACCAACTTCGCCATCCACCCAGCCAGACCGTCACCTTCATCCTTTAAATACCCCCTCTCCGGCCACATTCATCCCCATCCGCCACTCCAGAGAGGAACCTAGAGCTCGGAACCTTCGATTTGTGACAGGAATTGAGTGAATCCTTGAGCGAAGACAGCCCTCCTTCTCCGGCGAGATCCACGGTGCCACCGCCGTGTCGCAGCCGCCCTCCGCGTAGCTGCTTGAGCTCGGGGCGTTACCGACCTCTTGAGCGACGACCTGGAGCTCAAAGCTGAGCCCCAATCCCCAGGTAATCCCCTCCATCTCTCCTCCGATCGTTTTCTTCTTTTCCCTTCATCTTCTCCGATTTTATTCTCTGTCCACGATCATCTACACGCCTCGCCTTCACTCCGCCGAGCTCCGCGTCGGAGCTCTCATCCTCGCTGACCCCTCCGCATCTTCAGACGCTCCACTCCACCGTCCATCGATCTCCAGCTCCGCCACTTGGCCGGAGCAACGTCCCCCGACCACCTCACATCTCCTTAGGCCTCGCCAACCAACACCACTTCTCCACAAACGCACGCACGAGCTCCGGCTCTACATTTAACGCTTGCAGGTGATACTTTCATCATTGGCCGGAGCCTCGCCGGAGCTCTCCTCGAGCTTCATCGACATAGAGCTCCAGCCATCCTCCAGGGATCCTGGGACCATCAGTGCCTTCGCCGCATCGCCACGCTCCTACTGGGATATCTCCGACACCTCGGAGAGCTTCATCGGCTTCAGGAGGAACGGGCGGAGCTACAGCGTCTTCACCGGAGCGCAGCCCTCTCCTCCGCAGGCGGCGGAGGATCGATAGAGAAGAAGGAGCAGCAACCGTTCGATCCTCTGATCGAACGGTCTTCGCCCCTCCACGTGTCCACTTTGCCGCCCTCGTCCGCGACCGTTGATCACCCCTCGGATCGGACGCCTCACAAGCCGCCACGTCACCTTATCCGAGCCTCGGCCTCCAAGCCTAGGCTCGGGTGACCCGAAGCTGCATCGAAGCTGAGCCGAACCTCCAGAAGACCTGAGCCTCGCTCTGAGCCTCCGACGCCCTCCGAACCTAGGTCGCCCCACGTGAGGAGCACGTGCGACCTGGGTTAATTGCACCGACGCCCCTGGAACTTTCCGAATTTGCAAAAAGGTCCCTGTGAAGCAGACACCACGTGAGGAGCACGTGTCTCGTGGAGAAATTGCATAGAAGTCCTGCATAGTATCGGTAATTGCATTTTAGTCCCTGTCAGCATGTTTGCTTATTGAAATTTTATTTTCCGGTATTGCATTTATACCCTTGTGTTTGCACGTGTCCATAGCATGCATATTTCATCATTTTGAAATTCTAAAAATTGCAAGTTGTTGAGAATTTTGTCCTCTACCTGTTAGTACACGTGTTTGATTTTTGTTGGTATGCTTGAATTATTAATAAATTAATTGGTTCATTTGTGTCATATTTTGCCCAGTGATGCCTTTTGATTTTTAATTAATTATCTGTGCCTTCAAAAATCGCCAAAAATTCACAGTAGCTTAAGGACATTATTTTCAACACTCCATACAAATTTCATATCGTTTGCACGCATAACGAGGCCTCAATAAATAGTTTAGTGATTTCCTTAAATTAATTTTAATTAATTCATTTCACAATAAATTTAAGTTCTGTTAATTTTCCTAGGTTCCTGATCATTAGACCCTCCTAGGATAATTTCAGTTCTTGGAAAAATTGTGATTTGATATTTATTAAACATTAAAAACTGAAAATCACTCTGTCTGTTTATTTAATTCACAGAAAAATTATTTTGAGTCGAAAAAAAATTCCAAAAAAAATTAGTATAGGTTATTTTCATCATAAATAATCATCTGGCCAATTTTCATCATTTTTGGACTTAGTTTGATACACAAATTAATTGGCTAAGATTTGTCTGCATATGTCTGCATAAGAAATAAAAAGACCAAAAAAATTGTTCCTCGAATATCAACACTTGTAAATTGCTGTAATCCACCTAAGGAGACAGTTGCCTCCCTGAGATCGACCTTGGACTCCACCAAGTAAAAAAATATCACCGCTTAAAATTGACCAACATCTGACTTAAGTGGTTTTTGATCAACCTCTCGTATCCGACTGCAACGAACACTTAAAAGTAATTTGGACCATTAATTTGCCCGAATTAACTAAGGGTGCGGGAGCGATATCAATGGGATTCCGAGGAAAGTTGTATATGATAGAAACTCTCGTTTTACATCACATTGTTGGGGAGAATTCATGAAGGCCCTAAAAACCGACATGTGTCTTAGTTCGACCTATCATCCGCAGACAGATGGGCAATCAGAGAGGATAATTTTAGACCTTTGAGGATCTACTACGAGCATGTGCCATAGAGTGGCAATGATCTTGGAAGAATCATCTTCCCTTGGTAGAGTTTACTTATAACAACAACTACCATGCTAGTATCGATATGTCACCTTTTGAGGCATTGTATGGGCGAAGATGCACCTCTCCCTTGTACTGACAGGAAGTGGGCGACAAAGACATTTATTTAACTTAGATAATTGAGGATACAACAAGATCCATAGAAATAACTAGAAAGAAATTATTGAGTGCGCAGAGATGCCAGAAGAGTTACGCTGATCAGAGGGATCGTGATATGGAATTCGAGGCCAAAGATTTTGTATTATTGAAAGTATATTTATTGAAGGGTATTCAAAGATTTGGTGTCAAGGGCAAGTTGACAATACGACTCGTTGGCCCTTTTGAGATTTTGGCTCGTATTAGGAAGGTAGCAAATCGAGTAGCACCTCCCCCACACTTGGCGAGCATACACGATGTATTCCATGTGCCAAAACTTCGGAAGTATATTCGAGACACTCAGCATGTAACTCGCTATGAGGACCTTGTGGTTGAACCAAATTTATCTTTCCTTAAGGCACCGATGCAGATCTTAGATCAGGCAGTCAAGAAGTTGCGATGGAAAGACATCCCTTTGGTCAAGGTATTGTGGTAAAGTCAGAATATTGAGAAGGATACATGGGAACCTGAGGCATATATGTGACAGAAATACCCCTAACTTTTTGAAGGTATGATCACAAAACCTTAGTTTAATTCTCTTTAAGATTTTCATGGGTTTCGTTCTCTTTAAGATTTTTATGTCGGGATCCAAGTCTCATTCAAAAACATATATGTTAGATCCTAAGTCTCGAGGATGAGACTTCCTTTAAGATTTTTATGATGTGAATCTCCATATTTTTGTACTGATTTATGGAATAATTTTGACACTCAAAAACTTAAAATGACCACATAAATTTGTAGATCTCGTTGAGACCTTTCCAACGAGCCTAGAAATATTAAATTCCAAACTTCCTAGCCTAAGATATTGATGTTTTAAGTTGGATGATCAAAATCCAATATGGATCCGAACCAGGTCCAAATTTTGGAGCTATTTTCATCTTTCTTTCTATAAATAGAATATGATATGATGCCCTCTCAAAAAACCTAGCCACCACCACCTCTTACCCTCAGTGGAGCACTACCATCTTGTCTAGATTAGTCTCTGGAGGGCCATTGTCAATGTCGGAGAATGTGCTCTGATTGGAGATCAGCGACCATATCATGTAGGAGAGCCCGAGGTCCCCATTGTGCATGCATTCGCGTTGCGATCAAGCGGGAGAAACACCATTTCCGTGTGAGAGGAGATCCCGAGGAAACATCGTCGGAGGTAACGATAAATGCATCTCTTTTAATGTTGGTTTCATATAATTTTTTGATCATATATATGTTTTTAAACATTCTTATAGCCTTAGATATATTTATACCGTGAATCTTAAGTTGTAACAAACTTTTTATCCATCCTTATTGTTGGTTTCATACACTTCTTGATACCTATTTGCTTAAGAAACCACAAAATTAAAGATTTCACATGACAAAAGTTTTATATGAATTTTATACAACGTTAACTGGATTGTATTCTATTGCTATTACCATATATGATACATATACATCATGAGAAAAAAATAAACTCACAACATGAAATCGATTGAAACTTCTCTTACCTAAATAATTATATCCATTGAGATACACGATTCAATCATGGATGATACACATATATGGTAGACGCATATATGGTAGAATATCATAGATTTTTTCATAAATAATTGCTCGCTGCCAATAAAACCTAAGGATTTGTTCCTTCTCTTAATTTAGAAATCGATAATATAGTCCTAGAGTCATTATCATCAATTAATTTAAGATTTAAGAATGGTATAGGAAATAGATAACGCACATGTTAGATTGTTATTAGTGGTATTAAGATTTTTCATCTATATATATATGGCATGAGATTAGTATGAAATTGGTTTTCTCTTTACTCATAAAATAGTATATTTTAATGTCCTTTATTCAACAAGCTATGGGATAGTTATGATAATATCACGAATATAAGCTTAATTAATTGTATAAATTGATAACATATGTACTGCAGTGACGTTTGGGATTTGGATCACTTGCATATTGGTGCATATATTATATTAATAATATCATGCATATTACCCATTTATGCTATATTTAATAGTAAACAAAACAACGATCTTGATTGTCATTTGTTGTTTCAATGATCTGAGCCTCATTAGATGTTACAATTTAATTTTTGTCATCTGTATGATTAAGAAAGGAACGAATGTTTCAAAACTACCGTTAATATTATACGAACATGTCTGACTTGCAATTTTTCGAACTTTACATGGATATCTATTATATTAATACATCCACCTCCATTGATAACTAAATACTATCGTTGAGGTTAAAGGGTCATTATAAGACTCTTATTGATGCATTTAATTTAGCTTAGATGATGAAACTTTCAATACACATGAAGTGCTGATAAATATTTTCTTCTAGTTGAGATATCTAACATGTGAAGCTGAATTGTAGAATCTGATTAACCATACATATATATGAAAGGTCAATACACATTCATGCAGATCTGATATATATCGCATCATCAATTGCTGAAAATTTAAAAGCAGCACATTCTCTTATGGTGCAAGTTTATTTATCATTACGTAGGTTATTTAATAGCCAGAAAGTATAAATACACCGATGGGTACGCCAAATAATTCAAAATTTCAATAGATCTAAAACATGGAGTTTTCATGTGGATCGTATAGATGGAGTTAGGTGCCCAAGGGAATGAGCATGCACCCTTGGGGCTCGGACAGATGCCATGAAGGATGCGACCTCAACGGCTGAGTTGGGTGACATTGCAACTAGCAGCGCGCCTGTATCCATTGTTTCTCGATGGAGTAGGTAGATGGCAACAATTGATATTCTTGGTTTCACACTTATGCACAATGCTAAGATTTAGAGTAGAATTAGATGTAGCTGCATCAAATTCTATTTCGAGTATTACTATGAGAGGTGTTCCAGGTCTGTGTTTGAAGTTCGAGAAATATGGATTATGATCTTTTCCCTATTCTAGTTGAACATAGTTCCTTGAAGATTAACTAAAGTTGACAAACAAGTTCCCACATAGCTGAGGTCTTCGAGTCACATACTTACATGTGCTAAAATCAAATGATAAATGATCCATTATCGAATATCAATAATGCTAATTGTATATCATTGTGAACTCTAATCAATGGGTGGAAATATCAAGACCAACACGGTAGTACTCAAACGATGATTGAATAAATAAAGTTAGGATCAAGTAATATCTGGAAAATTAGAATAACTTGGTACTATTTTTCAATTTCTACAATATATGCATATGTCACTAGATAGAGTTAAGTATGCATGCTTTATTACCATTGCATTTGTTATTACATTGCTTGTCTCGTTACTGGGCAATTTCTCATAACGTTACCCTCGTATGAACCCAACATGTATAGCTGAGCAGCATCCGCAGTAGTAGCAATTTTTTAGGAGATTGGACTTTTTACATTGTATTTACACCTGACAGGGTGCGTTCTACTTAGAGAAAGTTATTTATTTCTACATTATTTCATGTACTATTTTAGAGACAATGTAATGATACATTTGGAGAGCTTCTTTCGCAAAATTTATAACTATATGGTCTGTCTCATTTGTGGGCATATAATTGATGATAATTGTTAATGACAATGAATGTTGCAGTTACATTTCATTTTACATTATTCTCTTGTTGTTATATATATTTCAAATATTGATCTAATGTGCATAAGATGATTTGTTAGTATCCGAAATCATGGGCGTATTTGGAACATAGGTCCGAGGCTACCGTCTCGTTGGCTCTGGTAGCCGGAGGGTGGGCGTCACTTATGGTATCAGAGTCCAACACTCCATTCTCTCGTCTACATGATAGATTATCAACAGGATTTGAAATATAAATATAGCGACAAGTCTTCTGACTTTGGCATTAGTTTAAGGAGAATAATTCAAGTCCTTTTTAATATGTCCATTATCTCTCTAAACATGAAAATAATTTCTAATATAATGATTCTCACATGGAATCATGCCGCTTCGTGTTGACCTTGATGTTGTACAACAACTGTCTCTACTGGTATAGACTATGCAAACGATACAAAAATTTCAAGAGGTATTGGTGCAGAGCCTCCTTTAGTAGGATGACTTCTCGTATCAGCCCTCCCACGAGGAAGAGGATAGTGTCCATCCCTCGGTGTCTCTGGACCCCAAAGTATTAGAGGGTCTAGAAGCGTTGAAAAAGCATCAGACGACCTATGCAACATATCAGAGGTCTAAGGTGTCCTAAATCTTTGGCGCATGCACACTAGATGAGGCCGAGCTATGGATGGATCACATATCTATGGTGTTGAGGATGATACATGCTCCTGAAGAGTCTTAGATTATGTTTGTGGAGTTTTCACTAGCATGTTATGTTGACATTTGTGGTACACCACCAAGGAACATCTGGAGGGTCCCATAACATGGGAAATATTTCTTGACGAGTTCCGCTGCCAGTTTTACTCTCATAACTGGGATGAAGATCATAGGATGTTATTTGCTGAGCTAAAGCATGGTTCAATGACGACCCAAGAATACCTTATTCATTACATTGAAATCTCCTGCTACTCACCCACGACTTCTACTTTTCATGAGGAGAACTTACAGAATTTTATCCATGGTTTGCGTAATGATGTGCAACACCAGCTGTGTATATGGGATTTCACTTCCATCAAGAAAGTAGCTGCTAAGGTTACCAAGATTGAGTCAACTCAAAGTCGACTTCAGGGGGGCAGTCACAGTTCCATCCTCAATAGTCAGGAAGATCCACTCGTCGAGATCTGTGCGCGTCATTTCCACCCAGTGGTGACCACTCATACCCTTGGCATGTTCCCCCCTACACCTACTTTGGTGTAGGTCCTGGAGACTCATGGTACTACCTCTTTTCGCTCTTCTACACACTCGCAGAGTCGCAAGACAGGAGGTGCTAGCCTCATCTTAGGAGGCTTCTTTTCTCAATCAGGAGATCGTCAATGTTTCCACTGCCAGTAGCCGGTCCATTTCAAGGCCAAGTGTCTCTTAATTGCCTGCAGCTCATGTGGCCATCAACCAAGTGTACACCCGACCTTCTCATCTTGATAGTCACATGGATCAGCTTCCCTTCATAGAGGTTGAGATTTTCAACGCCCTCCACCACGGCCAGCTTTCAGTGCTGCAGGTTGTAGCGCCCCAACACAGCCTTAAAGACAGTTGAATGCAATCATACATGAACAAGTCCATGCCTCAGGAGCTATAGTGAGAGGTATGATTTCAGTGCATGGTATATCCTTACATGTCTTATTTGATTCAGGAGCTATGCACTCTTTTCTAGCAAATTGGTTAATACCCAAATTAGATAAGGCATCAGTCAGTGTTCCATCCCCTTACTATATCAAAGGCCCAGGTGGGCAACTATTCATAGTACGACATGCAGTTGAGGATGTAGCGGTGCAGATCGGCGGGCACCTGATTCCCACATATCTTTTACTTATTCAGTTAGAAAATTTTGATGTTATACTGGGCATGGATTAGCTCGAACGATACCATGTGTGTTTTGATTGCTTCGAGAAGATAATAGTTTCAATTCGATGTGCGTACCACAGATAGTTAAGTCTTATATGTATCTGCATTGAAGGTCCAATAGTTTTTCAATCAGGGTTGCATAGGTTTTTTCACCTATGTTGTAGAGATATCTACCGAGGATCGCATGATTGAAGATGTTAGAATTGTGCAGGATTTTCCTGACGTATTTTTAAAGGAACTACCTGGACTACCACCAGTGAGGAAGATCGAGTTTGAGATCACTTTGATACTCGATACACAACCGATCTCCATACCTCCATATAAAAAGGCACCGACCGAACTCAGGGAGCTCAAGATACAATTGCAATAGTTATTGGAAAAGAGATTTATCCATCCCAGTACATCACCTTGTGGAGCACCGGTCCTCTTCGTAAAGAAGAAGGATGTGTCCATGCGATTGTGCATCAATTACAGACAACTGAATAAGAGGACGGTAAAGAACCATCCCACGAATAGACGATCTTTTCGATCAGTTGCATGGCACATCGATATTCTCAAATATTGACCTACAACCAAGTTATTATTAATCAAGGATTAAGGACATAGATGTGTTTAAATCTTCTTTCCACACCATATACGACCACTACGAGTTTGTTATCATGCCTTTTTGACTTACAAACACACCTGCCACGTTTATGGACATGATGAACATGATTTTTCGTCCGTACTTGGATCACTTTGTGGTGGTGTTTGTTGATGATATCTTGACCTACTCATGTGATGAGCATGAGCATGAGAAACTCCTTCATAATGTTCTTGAGACACTCAGAGAACACTAGTTGTATGCAAAATACATCAAGTGTGAGTTTTGGCTTACCGATGTAGCTTTCCTCGATCATGTTATTTCAGGAGCAGATGTAGTAGTTGATCTAGCCAAGATAGACGTGGTAGTCAGCACTTTTGGTGGGAAGGAATGAAGAGAGATGTTGCAGAACATGTTAGTTGTTGCCTTACTTATCAATTGGTGAAGGCATAACACAAGTGTCCTCTTGACTTGTTAGAGCTACTTCCTATCCCTGTGAGGAAATGGGAGAGTATCTCAATGGATTCCGTGACATCCTTACCCCGTACAGTAGGTGGATATGATGCCATATTGGTTATTGTGGATCGATTGACCCAGTCCGCACATTTCATTCCAGTGAACATGACTTGCACTCTGATAGATTTGACCAAGTTATATATCTAGCATGTTATTTGTCTGCATGGGATTCCGAGGGAGGTTGTATATGATAGAGACTCTCATTTTACATCGCATTGCGAGGAAGAATTCATGAAGGTCCTAAAAATCGAACTGCTCTTAGTTCAACCTATCATCTGCAGACAGATGGGCAACCAGAGAGGACAATTCAGACCCTCGAGGATCTACTACAAGCATGTTCCATAGAGTGGCAAGGATCTTGAAAGGATCACCTTTCCTTTGGTAGAGTTTACTTATAACAACAGCTACCGTGCTAGTATTGATATGTCATCTTTTGAGGCATTGTATGGGCGAAGAGGCACCACTCCCTTGTATTGGCAGGAAGTGAGCGATAAAGACATTTATTTGACTTATATAATCGAGGATACAACAAAAGCCGTAGAAACAATGAGAAAGAAATTATTGAGTATGCAGAGACGTCAGAAGAGTTACGCTGGTCATAGGCATCGTGATCTGGATTTTGAGATTGGAGATTTTGTATTCTTGAAAGTATCTCTAATGAAGGATATTCAAAGATTTGGTGTCAAGGGCAAGTTGGCACAACGATTCCCTGACCCTTTTAAGATTTTGGCCCATATTGGGAAGGTAGCATATCGAGTAGCACTTCCCCCACACTTTGCGAGCATACATGATGTATTCCATGTGTCAAAACTCTGGAAGTATATTCGAGACCCTCAGCATGTAATTAGCTATGAGGACCTTGCGATCGAACTAAATTGTCTTTCCTTAAGGCACCAATGCAGATTTTATATCGGGCAGTCAAGAAGCTGTGGCGGAAAGACATTCCTTTGGTCAAGGTATTGTGGCAAAGTCAGAATTTTAAGGCCACATGTGAACCTGAGGCAGATATGCGACAGAAATACCCCTTCCTTTTTGAAGGTATGATCACAAAACCCTAGTTCAATTCTCTTTAAAATTTTTACAGGTTTCATTCTCTTTAAGAGTTTTTATGTCTGTATCAAAGTCTCATTCAAAAACGTATACATTAGATCTTAAGTCTCGAGGATAAGACTTCCTTTAAGATTTTTATGATGTGAAATCCTGTATTTTTGTACAAATTTCTAGAATAAATTTCCAAAAAATAAAATAATGATATAAATCTATAGATCTCATCGAGACCTTTCCAACGAGCACAAGAACATCAAATTCCGAGCTTCCTAGTAGGGATGCAAACAGATAGATATGGATGCGGATATAGGTATTACCGTATCCTTATCCGTTTTTGAAAACAAATACTGATGCGGATATGGATGTTGACGGATATTCAAACGTCCATATCCTTAAAAAACGGATACAGATGTAAAATGAATATTGATTACATATGAGTAATTTTACAAATACTTTATAGATTCGACTTAAATATACACGAATTGGATGGAAAACACATTACATAAATTTAGTAAATTTGTTTGTCATAAAAATTATACATCTATGATAAAAAAAGATATAGAATTATTTTATATAAAGTTAAAAATAAATGAAAAACTATATTTATATACGAAAATGGATATACATATATGGATACATATTTTTGCAGATATCAAAATGATATTCGTATCTGTATCAATTTTAAAACGGATACATATGTCAAAATCTATGTAAAACGGATACGGTGGCGGACCAGATACGGATATATCCGTAACCGTTTGCATCCCAACTTACTAGCCCAAGATATTGATATTTTATGTTGTATGATCAAGATCCATATATGGATCCGAACTGGATCCGAATTTTAAATCCATTTCACCTCTCCTTCTATAAATAGGATATGATATGATGACCTCTCAGAAACCTATCCACTACCAACCTTTACCTTCATTGGAGCACCACCATCTTGGATAGATTAGTCACCGGAGGGCCACCGTCAATGTTGGAGAAGATGCTCTCATCGAAGATCCACAACCACTGTCGCATAGAAGAGCCTGAGGTCACCATTGTGGGTGTGTTCGCACCGTGATCAAGTGACGGAAACACTGTTTCTGTACAAGAGAATATCTCGAGGGAACATCCTCATGGGTAACAATAAATACCCCTCTTTTGTTGTTGGTTTCACATGATTTTTGATCCTATATTTTTGAACATTCCTATAGTCTTAGATATATTTATACCACGAATCTGAATCTTAAGTTGTAACAAAATTTTATCCATCCTTATTGTTGGTTTCCTTCGTTTCTCGATACCTATGTGTGATTAAGAAACCACAAAATTGGAGATTTTCTTGTGGCAAAAGTTTTAGGTGATTTTTGTACGATGTTAATCAGATTATATCCCGTTGATATTACCATATATGATACACATACATCATGAGAAAAAAATAAACTCGCAACATGAAATCGATTGAAACTTCTCTTACCTAAATAATTATATCCATTGAGATACACGATTCAATCATGGATGATACACATATATGGTAGAATATCATAGATTTTTATAAATAATTGCTCCTTGACAATAAAACCTACGGATTTGCACCTTCTCTTAATTTAGAAATCAATAATATAGCATAGAGTCTTTATCATCTATTAATTTAAGATTTAAGAATGGTATAGGAAACAGATAACGTACATGTTAGATTGTTATTAGTGGTATTAAGAATTTCTATCCATATATATGGTATGAGATTAGTATGAAGCTGATCTTCTCTTTACTCGTAAGACAATATATTTTAGTGGTCTTTATTCAAAAAGTAGTGGGGATAGTTGTGATAATATCATGAATATATGCTTAATTAATTGTATAAATTGATAACATATGTACTGAGATCGTGCATTGACGTTTGGTAGTTGGATCACTTGCAGATTGGTGCATATATTATATTAATGATACCATGAACATTACTCATTTGCGTTATATTCAATAGTAAACATAACAACGATCTTGATTGTCATTTGCCTTTTCAATGATCTGAGCCCCATTAGCGTTACAATTTAATGTTTTTCATCTGTATGATTAAGCAAGAATTGAATGTTACAAAATTATGGTTAGTATTATATGAACATGTCTGACTTGTAGTTTTTCGAACCTTACACGAATATCTATGTATTAATACAACCACCACCATTGATTATTGTTGAGGTTAAAGGGTCTCTGCAAGACTCTTGTTGATGCATATAGTTTTGCTTAGATGATGAGACTTTCAATATGCATGAAGTGCTAATAATTGTTTTCTTCTGGTTGAGATATCTAGCTTGTGAAGCTGAATTTCAGAATCTAATCTAGCCATACATATATACGATGTGGTGAATACACATTCGTACATATATATCGCATTTTAATTGCTGAAAATTTGAAAGTATTACGTTCTGTTATGGTGCAAGTTTTTTATCACTACATAGGTTATTTAATAGCCACAAAGTATGAGTACACCGATGGGTATGTCAAATAATTCAAAATTTCTAGAGATCTAAAACTTGGAGTTTTCAAGAGTTTTAGGTAAATGGAGTTAGGTGCTCAAGGGAATGGGCATGCATCCTTGGGCCTCGGACAGACGCCATGAAGGTCGCGGCCCCAACATACGAGTTGGGTGACATTGCACCTAGCAGCTCGGATGTATCTGGAGTCATCGATGGAGTAGGCTGGCGGCAATGGTTGACGTTCTTGGTTTCACACTTATACACAGTACTAAGATTCAGAGTAGAGTTAGCCACATCGAATTCTATTTCGAATATTATTATTGTGAGAGGTGTTCGGAGATGTGGTTTGAAGTTGTATGATCTTTTCCCTCTAGTTGAACAAAGGCCTTTGAAATTTTACTCAAGTTCACAAACAAGTTCCCGCATAGATGAGGTCTGCAGGTCGCGTACTTGCGTGTGCTAAAATAAAATGATAAATGATCCATTATCGAATATCAATAATGGTAATTGTATATCATTGTGAACTCTAACCAATGGGTGGAAATATCAGGATCAATGCGATAGTACTCAAACAATGATCAAATAAATAAATAAAATTTGGGATCATGTAATCTCTGGAAAATTAGAATAGCTCGGTACTCTTTTTCAATTTCTACAATATATGCATATTTACTAGATAGAGGTAAGTACACGTGCCTTCTTACCACTGAATTAGTTATTATATTGCATGTCTCGTTACTGGAAAATTACTCCTAACATTACCCTCGTGTAAGGATGGGCATGGGCCAGGCCCTAAAGGGCCCAGGCCCAAGCCCATCTGAAAAATCGGGCCTTGGGCCAGGCCTCAGCCCGCAATTTTTTTGTGGTCTGGCCAAAGCCCAGGCCCGACCGACCCATCCTCAATTGTGGCTGGCTTCTCTTTTATGGCTCTTGTTTTTTATGTGCATTTTCTCGTTATTCCTATTCATGCAATAGATAAATCCTCGGTTATTCATCAATTGAAGCTCCTCCAAAACATCATCAAGCAATACAAACACATGAAATGGAGAGTCCAATCGGGCTAAAAGAGGGAAGGGGAGGCGGTCTATGTAAGGCCTGAGCTTAAGACCCGTGCATAATTTTGGGATGGGTATTGGGATACATATAAGGCCACCATCCCGGCCTTATGTCAGGCCCCCAAATAGGTCGGGCCTTGGGTCGGGTCGGGTTGGGCCAAGCCAAGCCCGAGCCCGTCCTAAAGAAATTTTGGGCCGAACATTTAGGCCTAGCTCCGGCCCAATGTTCTTTTGGGCTTGGGCTGGACCGGGCTTCGGGTTGGCCTGGGCCAGCCCAGCCCAATGCCCATCCCTACCCTCGTGTGAACCCAACAGGTCTAGCTGAGCAGCAACCACAACAATAGCGGTTTTTGAGGGTGTTGGACTTTTTACATTGTATTTGCACCAAATAGGGCGCGTTCTGCTTAGATAAAGTTATTTATTTCTACATTATTTCATCTACTATTTGAGAGACAATGTAATGAGACATTTGGATTGCTTCTTCCACTAAATTTATAACTATATGGTGTATCTTATTTGTGAACATGGACTTGATGAAAATTATTTATGAGAACGAATATTGGAGTTACATGTCATTTTATATTATTCTCTTGATGTTATATATTTCAAATGTTGATATAACATGCATAAGATGATTTGATGAGTATTAGAGATCATGGGCGTATTTGGACCGTAGGTCCGATGCTCTCTTCCCGTCGGTTCCAGTAGCCGGAGGGGCAATGTATCACACTGATGACCTGATTTAATTTTTATTTGGAATCTATAAATGATGCATACTAGATGATTGTAGTGATATCATGAACGGAGATGATTATGAATCACAATTTGTATTTGAGGATTTTATACTTAACTCCATCAACCTTCCAACTCTATGGTCCAACTCTCCACAATCCAACTATACCATCTCCAGACACTAGCCTCACTGCAGTTTTTCAAATATGGATGCCATGCGTACTCGAGACACAAGGTATTCCTAACCATGGAGCCCGACTAAGGGCATTAAAACCTACACATCGTGGGACAAACCCCACAATTATCTTTTAGATATTTTCTCTTGCTTGCATTTTTTACTTCATTTCTCATAATTGCAGTTCAACACAAGTATGTGGGAAACCCCGCAAAAAAGGTAAAATTAAATAGAAATTAATGAAAAAAGTATCTTTGATCACTTGCACATTGCATTCTCTCCATCGTCTTTATCACCATGGGGAGATGGCTCGATCTTAACACGAGGGTGCCTTGCATTTTGTGAATTTGTTTTTTTCCTTTATCATTTTTAAAATGATCTATTTCATTTCATGCATTACATGTTTTTTACATTGATTTTGTTTTAAAAAAATACATATTTTTCCATCGCATTATTTTTCAAAAAATCATAAAATTTCATTTTTTAACATTTCAAAAAAACTTTGCATCATTTTTTTTCATTTTTTCAAAAATTCCAATTTTTTACACATATCTAAAATCCCATAAAATTTGCAAAAAAATCTCGATTTTTTCAAAAAACTTTTAAGTTTTTTTCTCAAAAATCCAAAAACATTTTTCTATTTTTCTCATGACTTTTTTGATTTGAAGTCTAGTTTTTACAAGTTTCAGACTTAGATCAAGAAGACCTTAATCCACTTAATTTCATAGAATTTCAGTAAGTTTAAATATTCTTTAGGTCTATTTTAGACTTAATTCCTTGAGTTCTATTAATTTTATGCGATTACCAAACTATGTGTATAAATAGATCATCTCGACAGCTATAACATTCTTTTACTCTTGATTGATTTTTGAACAAACTACACCCTTGACGAGTTTCTGAGATCATCTTTTTAATTATCATCTTAATTGATAAAGTTGTTGCAGTCGGATAATCTAGGAACTGTCAAAAATGACCACATCGAGGAATTACAGAAAATTTATCCTCAATACGGTCAAATTATTTATTTTATTAGGTAAGTCCCATGGTCGAACTCAAGGAGGTAATATGAGGGTTTAGAATTGATTGTTAAATAATTCAGAAAATTACGTTTTCTGAGAGAAATGATTATTTTTGGTGTTTTTGTATTATTCAAATTTTAGGGATTTTTAAAAGATGTAATTAAAAGAAAAATATGATGCATGCATTTTGAAAATAATTTTAATGCAAAGGTACAATATTGCTATGCAATATGGTGACAAATAAAATAATAAACGCAATATTTTTTGTTTTTTTAAACGATGAAGAAATATGATGCAAATGCAACAAGCTGAGCAGGTTCAATCTAAATCAAGCAAGTAGAGCAAGAAAAGAGCCAAGCTAGTCACATTAATTCAATGAATCCTCTATCTCCTCTTCCTTTATTAATCTCTGCAAATAATTACTCAATTAAGCTCTGGTTAATCTCCTAAATAAATCTCGACGAATTGCAAATAATTGAGCAATAAGGAATAACTGACTCAGAATAAATGTGCTCAAAATTAACAAAATAACTCTTCAATTTATTAATGCTATGTAATGTTTTAGAAGATGAAACTTAGCATTCTATGAGATAGAGGATTTGAAAAGGATCAAATCGACATGTAGAATTCAAAAATCAGAATCTTGATGCTCAAGATATGAGTAATCCAAGTTTCAAGGTTTAAATGCAAATATATTAAATAAAATAGTCCTGGATATATCCCTTTGTAGGGAAAAATGTGCAATTTTATAAAATCGCTTGGACCTTTATGTAATTAGCACGTACAGGGGGTACACACGTAATTTATTTAAATGTGTAGGTTGTAGATGCGAAATTTCCACAACCACGTGCGCAACGCACATTGTGGGTTTCTTCATAATTACTGATGAAAGTGGGACACGATGCACAAAATGCCCAAGATGCGCATGTGTAGCACGTGACTGGTGGTTCGATGGTGGTTTGCGGTTCAAGTACAGAAGTTGTGGCACTCCTCCACATGTTTTCGCCTCTCTGGTTCGTGATGGTCGATACTCTAGGCTCATATGTAGGCTCGATTCGATTTAGGGTCATTCGATGAAGATTTAATCTTGTAGTTGAAGTTTGGGTAGCTTCAGACGGTTGATATCATGCGAGTTCTTGGTTTAGTGGGTGGCTGTAGCTTGGACCTGGAGATGTTCTTTCTCTGCCTTTGTTGCTGCCGGCGATGGAGATATTGTTCTGATGGTGGCACTACGGTGGAGCGAAGGTGGTCGGTGAAGGCATTGGCTCTGGGGAGTTCACCTGAGGGTGGAGTGGTACTTTTGGTTTTTGGCTTGAAGATGAGATGCAAAACAATAGAAGAAGAGGGAGAAGAAGAAGAAGAATAAGGTGATTGGGGGTAGTTTGTCTGAAGGATGGAGGGGCAGGGGCTCAACTCCGGTATTTAACTTGAGTTAAGATCTCAGTGAGTCTCAACTGCTCAAGGGGGAACGATGTGGCAGCAAGATCGAGACGACCTTGGAACACACCTGGGAGCAAGGTCTCACCTAAGATAGAGGCCCCTGTCACAAGCCTCTCCCTCTAGCTCTCTCTCTCTCGTTGCTAATCTGGATAATGGTGAATCTGATAGATCCCTTTCAAAGGTCGTTGGGGTTAGGTTTAAATAGGGAGGAAGATGGAGAGGTATAGAGGTCGTGGGTTTTGAATGCTAGGTGAGAGGATAATGATATTGGAGGTAATGGTGCGCCGGATGTTGGGAGAGGATAGAGTCGAACGAGGTCTAGAGAATTGGGTCTCTAATGATAGGCAATGGGATTAGGTTTCGAGTTTTGGGGATTGGTTGGTTGAAGAATGCTGGTTAGGATTTCAATCGAGGATAAGACGAGGTTGATGGTATTGGGGCTCAAGGTATTGGTTGGAGATTGTGGTGTTATCGATCAAGGTAATGGTGCAACAATGAAGGTGAAAGGACAAAGATGGCACTGAGTGATGAATCCCTGATTCTCACTCTTTATTCTTTTACTTTAGCTATTTATCTTGGCAAATCATCTTGTAGATAGGTGTAAATACAATAAGTTAGCATGCACCATGCGTTTGTTAATATTGCATATTTAGGATGTATTTGTGCAAAAATAAAAGAATAAAGAAGAAGAAAAAGGAAGGAGGTATTAGAATAAATACAAAGTGACCCGACCCCAAGAGAAGGTCAAGCCTTGATCTGATTGCCAAACAAAATAAGTAGAGAGAGATAGGACCCACTCTATATTGTACATATTATTTATGTCTGTAAATATATATTTTTGGATAAAATAAAAATAAAATTTTATTTTTACCTCCTTGAATATAGTCCTAAAAATAAAATAAGAATCAGGAAAAAATAAAAATAAAAATTAAATCCTCTCTCACTTGTACAAAATACAAGTAAATATGCTTCACTCCCTATTTATTTGATACCTGTAAATAAATAATAAAAATAAAATAAAAATTTTTTTAGACTCCTAAAAACATGTTGTAAATAAATAAAATGCAAAATTAGGATTTTAATGTAAAAATAAAAAAAATAAGTGTACAAAATACATAGGTATAAGATACCTGTATATACTACTATATACTGTATATACCCTAAATTATTTTTCATAAAAATAATTAAAAATCATAGAAAAATTCTTTGAAAAGTAATAAACATTTATTATTTTGAAAACTTTTTGATTTAAAACATTTATTTTTTATATTGAATTTGTAATTATTATGTAAATTCTTATTTTCTGATTGGTCCAGGAGGGTTTGTTGACCTCGATCAACGCCCCCTCCTAGATCGGGTTGGTCGAAAACATGTCGTCGAAGTCTTTTCTCCTATTTTTTCCAGCCCAAATCCGAGCTCCTCTCCTCGATTCTTGGACCCTTGATTCCTCGGACTTTCGTGATCCTCGTAGAGTCCTTGGATGACCTGAATCGCTCTCGGGTCTCGCGCTTTTCGTCTATCCTTCTAGACCCTTGAGCTGCTTATATAGCATCTCTTCCGCCTCCAGAAAGCCGTAGCTCATTCCTCGCCTCTTCTTACAACCCTAGAGACCGTAGGTAGAGTGACAACTACTAGAGCACCCCTCGGAGTGGAGTTTGGTGGCCAGGAGACGTAGCTCAGCCTCGTGGACGGCGTACGCCGTCACGACAAGCCTCTCGGCCTTCCACAGCTTGGTCGAGGCCACAACCTCGCTTGCCACCTTCGCTTGAAGCTCCAGAGTCCATCTAGAACCTCTGGTACCCCTCATATTTCCTTCATTTTGTTGATTGATCCATTCGTTCCATCTTCCCTCCGCTGCCGTTCATTGGCTCCGACCTACTGGTCGGACCCCCCGCCATCTCGCATCCACCCATTCCGATTGACTCATCGCATATCCCTCCATTTTCCCTCGCAATATGATCATCCTTAGAATCGACCATCAGGTCAAGATTGAGGCCCGCATCTCCTCCACCACCTTCAGCGGAGATCAAATCTCGCTCCCCGTCGCTTCTTTCCATTCTTGCTCTAATAACCCGGACCGGAGCTTCGCCCCGAGTCTTCTCCACTCATTGCAGGCATCCGTGCGCAAGGGCAGCTCCATCAGGAGCCCCAACTACTCAGGCGGAGCAGCTACAGGCAGAGCCACCCCACCCCGTTCATCCGACAGTTGGCATCAACCTCAAAGATGCCCACGAGACGTGGAGTACCTCCACGACCGTGTTGAGCTCCTCTGCACCTCCATATGAGCGCAAGATCTTCATCCTTGCTCGGTTGAAGTTCACCCCCGACGAGTTCTTCTGGGACCTTTAGCCGCTGTAGATCAGACATTGCCTCTCCAATTTTCATCACAGTCATTCGTCACCCCGTTTTGTCAGTTGCGTCACATGCACGATTAATGGCCATCTAGGCCGACAGTCTCTGCACTGTCTGATTTCCGTAGACGCCATCTCACCCGTACACCCGCTCCACGTGCCTGCACCGTCAGATCGTCAGTTGAGCAGATCAGAGCTGTAAGCAGTCGCCATAGCCAGAGCATGCCATGCGTCCCCTACGCGCTCCGCACGCGCCCTGCAAGGGTATATTGCACTATTTTCCTACAGTTTTTATGCTTTATTTCCTAGTCTATTAAATAAAGTTGTAGTTCAGTCTTTTTGTTGATTAGCCCCTTATGTTTCTAGTATTTACATTTTTGCAGGCGTTATTGTTTGCCCTGGAAACTTTGGGATAATTGTAATTAGGTCCCTATAACATGTATGTATTGTTTTTAATCAAATAATTATTAAATCAACTTCGAAAATTCTATAAAAATTAGCCTTATCTCTTGCTAACGTGTAATATTTTTGATCATTTTTGTGACACGATTTCATTTTATTTGGTATTTCCTAAAAATAAAAAACCCTTAAAAAGTGTCATGTCTATTTCATAAAATACTAAAAAATATAAAAAATGGTATCAAAAATTCCATAAAATTTCCCGTGTGATTGTTTTAGTTTGTTTTCACTCAATCCAATTTTTGTTGCATTTTCTCTTATAAAAATCCTAAAAATCACAAAAGACTAAAAATCTCATAAAAATCATTAAAAATTCTAAACAATCACAAAAATGAGATTTTAGTTCCTATAGTTAGGTCTTTTTACTTACTTTTTTCATAAAAATATCACAACCAGGATGTTTGGGCACTTTTGATATTTTAAATTTACCTTCTAGTCCAAGCTGCACATTGCCTTCCTGTTTTGTGTTTCTTTCATTTTCATAAAATCATATAAAAATCAAAAAAATACCATAAAATCACCAAAATATCTGCTATTTGAAAAATATAAAAATATTTTTATTTCTAATTTTTGAGCGATTCTAAGCTTAATAAAAATTGTTGACTCCTGTTTTGCTTTTATCTTTTTATTTGTTTCCTTATTAAAAAATAAAAAAGTTACAAATTTAAAATAACAAAAATATGCCTTTTATTTGCTGATTACCGACTACTTCATACATTTCCGTGCTCCTTGTGTTCAACCTTGATCGCTATACCAAGTTAAATAAACAGCGGAGACCGCTTACATTGGATTTTTGTGCTTGATTGTTTGGTTTATGTGGTCTATATTTTCTTGTTGAGTCTGATCAGGTGATTGAGGTCGCAATGACGTTTGATATCACTTAGCCTCGAGCATCCGACTGCTCACCAGAATGGCGCAGTTGCGGGGAGCATGGCTTAGTAGTCTTTTTAGATTTGTGTATATATTTTTATCTCTATCTTCTGCAATCGTTTTCTGACATTTTTCTGCTTTGACTTTTGTGCGAGGGACCGCTTGAGGATGTTTTGGCTTTGACAGGTGAAACCGCATTAGAGGAGGAGTAGGAGGCAGAAGGAAATTAGTTGCATATGATATAGTCGATTTATTTTTCACCAACCTATTATTTTTGTAATAATATAGGGACTCTCAGACACTTGCTTGGACACTTGTCATATATCGGGGTCTGTTTCGCCGAGCACCAGTGTACTTGGGGAACCTCACAGCATTTTTTCGACGGTTTTGATTTATCACCTTTTCTTCTCTTTGATTCTCGAAGAATTTGGCCCTTAGATATATGAATTTCTTTCTTGCGACGTAAATAATTAAGGCCCAATCTCTAATAGATTGCTTGTACCTATAGATTCGTAATTGGACCTTATTGATAACTCATAATAAAAAGCTAGTTCAATTAGACTCGAGTCCACTCGTCGTGAGGAACCACATACAACACTAGCAGGACCCGTTGTGGCGGGCATCAAGTGGTTCCCAAGATCAGACTCCGGACTTAGTCTAGTTAGCTAGCTATTGTTCTTCACGTGTAGAAATTGCTCATCTACGACCGTTTTCTTCTTGCACCAATTAGATTAGTTTACATTTCTATCTTTAAATTTATGCGCGGATCACCTTGTATGTAGAGTGCTGGCGACAGGTACACATCTCTAACTTTGCATGCATTATCGTGTTTGATCATGCATCAGCTTTTTCGATTTCTCCCTCTATTTTTGGACTATTAAATAATCAGAAGATCGAAAAATTAGTTATACATTTGTTTGCTTATTGAAAAACTTCATACAAAGTGATAACCATAAAATTGAGACTGCTAAACAAACTTGATCCTAATAGACACCTCACCTAAAAATTTGTCTTGGGAGAGTCATCCCCTCATTATTTGGTTTGCTTGTGTGAGAGAGTGACCCGCAGACTAGGATAGATCCACACTTGAACTCTCATTAGTTACTGGTCTTGGGGTTAGTCATTATCCAGCGAGGATCGCTCCGATTTCCGGTAAAGCAGGCCGCGATATCCTTAGCATATCGAGTTGATTGGGTAGCCGATAAATGGTCCGCAACTTGTAGTGGGTGGGAAAGATCTAGCTTTGTGATTGGGACATTCTCTAGGGAGCATCGAGTTCCTAATAGCTCTCTTAATCGCTCTTCCAGACTTAATTATCACCAAAATAAAATTGACAAGATAAAAGACCGAACCCTTACGGTCATCAGCTCGGTGTTGCGTAGGTGAATTGGGGGTTTGACTGCCGATCTTGTTTGTTTCCGTATCCCATCCGCCGTTTCTCCATATCACGATGATGGGCCGGAGATCCCTTAAGCATCCTTTGGCTGCACCGCTTTTGAGCACTCCGCCCCACTCATCTAGGCAGGTTCGAGAGAGCCTAGACCTGCTCTCCGAACCCGAGTTCGATTCCACCCTATTCCCCCTCGACCATCCTTCTTACAATCCTGAGGTGCCCGAGCAAAGACCAGAGAAGATATTTGTTCATTTGACGACACCTGAGTTGAGGTCTTTTACCTTTGCAAAGGCCCGCGAGATGGCCATCAATGAGGAGTGCACCGATAGGAAGCCCCGGAGTACCACATACGTTCTAGATCAGGGTGCCATCAACAACACACTCTTACCCTCCCTGGAGACGATGCAGAGACAAATTAGAGACCAGGGAGCCTTCATGGTAGGGGTACACTGAGAGATGGTACATATGCGAGCTGACAGAGGAGAGCATAACCGAGCAGGTGGTGGAGAGATAACAGAGTTTAGAGGAGGAGACAAAGGACATCTAGAGGAGCCACGAGAGCTAGTCCGACCAGTTAGGCCGACGAGAGAGTTGCATAACCTTGGTGCAACCCTTACACACTGTTGGATTCAGCTTCCGGCAATTCTGGGAGATTTCAAGCTCCCCCCTCAGACTATCCAGTTGTTGCCAAAATTCCACGGGCTTGCCACTGAGGAGCTGCATTTTCACTTACATGAATTTGAGATGATATGCAGTATTGTCCACGACAGATACACGGACGAGGACATCATCAAGATGATAGCTTTTCCATTCTCCTTGGTTGATAGAGCAACCTACTAGCTGAAACATTTGGGGAGATATGTCATTTCATGGGAATAGCTCCGGACTGGGTACTTGAATAAGTACTATCCACTCGACCGGATGAACGCAACACGAGCTCTAATCAACTACTTCACCATGATCTCCAATGAGAAATTCAATGAGGCATGGGATCATTTCCATGAGCTCATTGATCGATGTCCACACCATGACATTTCCATGCTCAACTTAGTACAAAGTTTCTTTTGTGGGCTGACATCAGAGCTGCAGGGGCTTGTGAATGCTTCTTGTGGGGGCTCCTACTTCACCAAGGACGAAGACCAAGTCTGATCCATGTATGAGGAGATGGCTGAAAACTACACAGTTATGTCCCAGACCCGACTCTACACTCAAGGGAAGCCCTCACCCCATGCTGTGTCATATTAGAGGATATTACGAGTCGATGCAGATCCATCGACATCTTCAGCAGCCGCAACATAGGCAGAGTCGTCGGCCGCTGATATGGGCATCATCAACGAAAAGCTAGACCGCATCGAGATTATTGAGAAGAAGCAGTTCTAGGGCATGACTCAGATCGATCAGTTGGAATAGACATTGAGTGACCTGAAGACCCAGATTATGTGTCTCTAGGAGGCACATACGACTTCTCAACCCCATCTCAGATCACGAGCTGATCCTAGCAGTAGTGGTTCGTCCCAGCACTCCGCTTAGTACAAACAGGTTCACCACATCTAGGCGGAGCCGTACCAGCAGTTGCAGCACCGGTACTTCCAGCCACCACCATCTCAGGACACTCAGATGGTGGTGTATCAGTAGGATCAACCACTGGCTGTTCTTCCTCCATCCCCCTACGAGCATGAGCTATTGATGGAAGTCAACGAGATTTGGTACAGCCGAAAGCAGCCTGGGATCCACCAAGATCATCCTGGATTCAGGTGTTCGATCGGAGGTACCTTATCCTAGCAGCAACCTCCATCTCAGGGTGGACAGTTCGACCAACCACAACAGCAACCCCAGTTCTCTCACTATCCACAACAGCAACCCCAGTTCCCTAACTAGCCACAACAACAGTTCCAGCCAGGTCCTCGTCCCTACCAGCGAGGGCAACAGTGGAGGCAGCACCAGCAGTAGCCTCAACAGTATTCTCAATCTGCCCCTCATCAGTTCCAGTAGCAACCTCATTTTCAAAGAGGCAACCCATCTGGTTCTCATGGGCTAGCCTATGAGAACCCAGCACTCGATAATCTAGCCTGCCTAATATCCGACCAGCAGGCATCCTTTAGGAGGGAGATGGACGAGTTTCTCCATGAGATGAGGGAGATCATTAAGGGCAAGGCCACTATACCAGCTCAGATTGAGCCCAACCCGAATAACCTAAAAAGAAAATATGAGCAGGTATAGTTTACAGAGATCACCACACCTAGTGATTTATTGGGTGACATTGCTTCATATACATTTGAATCCGACTTTGTTATACGTAGGAGCGGTAGGATGCCAGCTGATGGCGCCTCGTCTGAGCGACGACACCACGATGATGCAGGAGCACCAAAAGAGGATGATAGTGGTGTTGATGCCGCTAAGGATAATAATGACGGTGGTATTGACGCCACCGAGGTCGTTGATCCAGCCGACGGTATTGAGGCCATCGCTTCTCCAGATGCAGAGGGTGGCACTGATGCCACCAGAGTTCCGGATGCTGAGCCAGAGTGCGGTGTTGATGCCACAGTTCTCGATGTCGTGGGTAGTACTGTGGCCACTCCTTCTATTCCAGCAGTGTTTTCTCCAGTTTCTGTACCCCAGGACTATATCAAAAATACCAAAAAATTAATAAAGGAAAGGTTTTCTTCATCTTCGAGTCCATATGTGATGATTGATGACACTTGTATGGATTCCATGCCTTCGCAACAGGAGGAACCTCTTCCTATCCCTCTATCTAAGGAGGGCCCAACCATCCCCTTCCCCCAAGCACTTTGCTTGGCTAAGGGGAATAAAAAAGAAAATCCAAAAAAAGGGCAGCGGCTAGAGTTCAGCCAACAGATGATTGATAGATTCTATATCCAGCTGACTCTACAGGAGGCACTTGGATACATCCCTCTCTTCCAGAAGAACTTGAGAGAGAAGACCACTATCCGTAGGACGAAGAGGAACCATCAAATAGAGATCCATGTGCTAACCCGTGCCACTTGCTTCGCTATCCAGAATCACCTGCCACCCAAGAGGCCAGATGCAGGAGCTCCCTATGTTAGATGCCACATTCATGAGCAGAGATTTGATCATGCTCTATTAGACAATGACTCTTCTATCAACCTCTTTCCGATAGCCTTACTCGACCGATTCGAGATTGGCCCTCTTCAACAGAGCAGGACCGTCCTTCAGTTTGCTGATAGATCTGTCAAGAGGCAGAAGGGGTTGTTGAAAGATGTGGTCATCACAATTCAGGGCCTAAAATTTCATGTGGGCTTCGTTGTGTTGAACATGGAGATCCCTGAATCTATGACCGATACCCCCATCATCCTAGGACGTCCATTCTTGGCCACATCCAAGGCGATGTCTGACCATGATAGTGGGAAGGTGTACTTTCACGTCGAGGGTGAGAGTATACAAATAGAAACGATTGATGAGACCAGAGCGTGAGACTCTGCTTGCTCAGAGCAGTTCAGCGATGCAGAGCAGTCGACAGAGGAAGAGCGAGACGTCCATCCGGAGTGCGACTTTGTGATCACTGATGATGAAGCTGCTTGGTCTGACCCCATTTCACGAGCCCTTCTCTCACATTCAGATACTACAGATCCACAGTTTTCAGTAGAGGAGAGTTCGGAGAGCACACTCTTGGCCAAGGACACTGTTGAGGCTGACGACTGCATCCAGGGCAGCAAAGCAGATCTTGTATCTTCTGATTCTGACTTAGATCCCTTAGATTCAGACATTGACTAGGCAAAGTTTGATGATTTATTACCTTGTCTGATCTCCACAAAGAAAACAGCTAGGGTGGAGACCGTGCTAGCACCAAGTACATATACACCAACAGGACCGTCTTTGCCAGCTTTGCATGATCAGCGAGAGTTCTCTCATTCAGATCTGGTTGCATTCACTCAGACCTTTCATAGGCTAGACTTACCAGCTCCTGGTTGTCCTGAATTTAAGCCTTTGTTACAGTTGTTGAAGTATAGATTCCTTGCAGGTGAGCATGAGATGTACCTAGTCATTATCTCAGCCGATTTGACTAGAGAGAAAGAATCTCATTTGATGAAGGTTCTTGAAAGGAACCACAAGGCAATAGGATGGAGCATAACTGATCTCCAGGGGATAAGTCCGGCTCTGTGCTCCCACCATATATATCTCGAGGAGGACACCAAGCTGTCACGTGAGTTCCAGCGATGGCTGAACCCAAATCTTTGAGAGGTAGTCATGAAGGACATATCGAAATGGTGGAGCGTCGATTTTATCTACCCATCTCCGATTCCAAGTGGCTTTGTCCATTACATGTGGTGCCCAAGAAGACGGGCATCACTACAGTTGTGAGCGAGTTTGGAGAGGCGATAGCTACCCGAGTACCCACTTCTTGGAGGGTCTATGTGGACTACAGACGATTGAATCAGGCCACCAAGAAGGATCATTTCCCGTTGCCTTTTATTGATCAGATTATAGAGAGGCTAGATGGGAAGAGTCACTACTGTTTTCTTGACAGGTACTCCGGATACAATCAGGTGGCCATAGCGCCCGAAGACCAGGACAAGATGACATTCACCTGTCCGTTTGGGACTTGCACTTTCAGACGGATGCCCTTTGGTCTATGTAATGCCCCGATGACATTCCAAAGGTGTATGTTGTCCATATTCTCGGACATGGTGGGTGACTGTTTAGAGGTCTTCATGGATGACTTTTCAGTCTACGGTGATGGGTTTGATGCTTGTATCGACTGCCTAGACCTGTTCTTCAGTGCTGTATAGAGGTCCATCTTGTTCTATCTTGGGAGAAAAGTCACTTTATGGTGACTTAGGGGATAATGCTTGGTCATATCATCTCTAACAGGGGCATGGAGGTTGATCTGACCTAGGTGGATATCATCAGGAAACTCAACCCTCCGCCCAATTTACGGCAGTTATGGTCTTTTCCGGGGAATGTCGGTTTCTACCGAAGTTTCATTCACGACTTCAGCGGGATTGCCTGATAGTTAATTGATCTGTTGACGAAAGACACCAAGTTCATTGTAGATGATAAGTGTCATGCATCATTTGTGGCTCTCAAAAACTTAGTTGTTGAGGCTCCTATCCTTCAGCCACCTGATTGGTCTCTCCCATTCGAGATCATGAGGGATGCCTCCGATTTTGCCATAGGGGCCATGCTAGGATAGAGGAGGGATGGAGTACCATTTTCCATTCACTATGTTATTCGTACATTGGATGCCGCTCAACGGAATTATACATAACAGAGAAAGAGATGCTACATGTAGTCTTTGCCTTGGACAAATTTCGATCATATATTTTTGGATCCAAAGTGACTATCTTTACTGATCATACCACCATCAGGTACCTTATGGCAAAGAAGGATGCCAAAGCGAGACTGACTATATGGATCCTTCTACTCCAGGAGTTTGATATTGAGATTAAGGATAAACCTGAAGTTAAGAATGTTGTGGCGGATCACCTCTCCTATTTGGAAAATCTTGAGGAAAATGAGCAGTTTGATCCTATCACAGAGACCTTTCTAGATGAGGCGATCCTTGCTATCGCCTTTCTCCCATGGTACGCCAACATTGTGAACTATCTTGTCATCAAGAAAGTTCCACAAGGTTGGCCCAGGCAGCGACTTGAGACCTTTCTTGGAGGGCCAAGTCCTACCATTGGGAGGATCGCATCCTTTATCATAAAAGAGGGGATAGCGTCTGGCGTCGGTGCATTTCTAGAGAGGAGCAACACAGCGTCCTCACATACATCCACAATCTTGAGGCAGGAGGACATCATTCTGGGAGGAGAACAACACAGAAAGTGCTCCAATCTTGCCTACGGTGGCCTTGCCTCTTCAAGGATTCTGATGAGTTTGTGAAGAGGTTTACTGACTGTCAGAGGATGGTCACTTGTGGACAACGTGATATGATGCCAATGCAGCCCATTCACTTCTATGAGATTTTTGATGCATGGGGCATCGATTTCATGGGTCAATTCCCTAAGAGTCAGGGATTTGAGTACATTCTGTTGGCTGTTCACTACGTGAGTCATTGGGTTGAGGCCATACCTGCCCGAACCACAGATTCTAAGACTGTTAACAAATTTTTGAGGAAGAATATCGTTTCACGATTCGGGGTGCCTAGAGTATTGATATCTGACGGGGGGTCTCACTTTATCAATGACAAGGTAAAGGCCTTTTCTAACGAGTTCAATATAGATTATTGAGTTGCCACTCCATATCATCCTCAGACCAATGGTCTTACTAAAGTATCGAACATGGAGATCACGATGATATTGCAGAAGGTAGTCCTCCCAGACCGAACAGATTGGTCACAACTTTTGGACTCGGTCTTATGAGCATATCGGACTTCCTTGAAGACTCTTTTGGGTACATCTCCCTTTCATCTCGTTTATGGAAAGCCCTACCATTTACCTGTTGAGATCAAGCATAAGTCTCTATGGGCTGTCACTGATATATTATTGGATCCAGAGAGTATAAGAGATCAAAGGAAGACAGAATTGGCAACCCTGGAGGAGCTTAGAGACATAGCCTTCTCAAGCAGCCTGTAGTATAAGGAGCGAGTAAAGGTATGACATGATTCTCATATCAGCCATAAGCAGTTTGAGCGAGATCAGAGAGTATGGTTGTTTGATGCCAGGCTTAGATTATTTCTAGGGAAATTGCAGAGTAAGTGAAAAGGACCATACTTGGTCCTAAAGGTGCATGACAATGGTAGTATCGACATATCTGAAATGTCATCTGAGTCCACCTTTCGTGTTAACAATCAATGCCTCAAACCATATCTAGATCATGAGCTGCTGATCGTTGACGTCACCCTGATTCATTTTGCATGATATGTGGTCTTTGACTCACATCATTCGCATCTCGTGCCTGATTATCACTGTCTCCCGCCTTATATAGATCCAACTGTCCATATCATCTCATTCTTTAGTCTAACACACCTCATCTTGTGATTATGCTATACTTAGGGTGTACTTTACCATAAGTATTGGGGGGTGTCAGATGTTCGATTATTCTTTTGACTCAGTTTACCTCTGTTTTACTGCCTATACTTAGGGATATCTTACCCTAAGTATATGGGAGGTAAACCTTGTACATTATACCACTCGATTTTCCCTTAGTGTACAATCTGCTATACTTAGTATCACTTGATCCTAAGTATAGAGGGAAACACCGAGCTCTCTTCATTATATTCTTTGATTCATCGTTCTAGTATAGCATTCCTTTTCACTTAGCTATACTAAGCACGAGTTATTCCTTCTTCATCGCTCTTTGTTTACTCTGAGGACATCGTTCGAGCTAAGTATGGGGGTGTAGTATATATTACATACATACTTTAGCCATAACTCGTACTTTGTATGAGTGTGTTGATAAATAAAATGGCTAAAATCCTTTAGTTAAAAATCGTAAAAAATCAAAAATTTTCTTGTACATAAAATTCTTTCTTGCACATACATAGCTATTTATAAAATTATTTTTGTACAAATGTTTGTAAAAATGTTTTGCTTGAGAAAAGTTTGTAAATATTTCTGCTATCAAAATTATGTATATAGTATAAAAATTTTAAAAAATGTTTGGAAAAAAACAAAAAAAACAGAAGTTGCAAAAACCCTTTTGTAAATGTTTGTAAATAGTTTGCCAAACTTCTGCATGCATTCAACATTAAAATTTTTTACACATTCTCAAAAACTTTGCATAAAAAAGTTTTTGTAAATAGTTGTACATTCTTTTGAATCATAGTTGACATTTAAACCAACCTGGAATTAAATTGGAAAATGGAGCTTGATTAAGACATTAATCCGCCTAATTCTAAGAGGAACCTTATAAGATTTGGGGTTAAGACTCTTTAGGTCCATTGGTGACTTAATTCTTTGAATCTACTAGGTTACGTTCACATGTCATCTTGACGAGCCTAAGTAGAACACTTAACAACGCACACATGACTCTCACAGACAATGGCTTTACTTGCACCGGCACCTTACATATAGCTCTCTATAGATGAGATGGTGAGGATGCAGTTTCCTTTGGCTTGGGGGAGCATACGAGAGTAGTACTTCTAGGCGGAACCTCTCATCTTACTTTAGGGAAGGAAGTGCACCTCAACTTGGTCTGGCCGTGTTTAGGTCTAAAGACAGGAGTTGTGGGTTACAATAATGCTTCAGAAGAGGGATAGTCTACTGACTCAAGAGGAAAAAGTCCTTATGTATATATGCTAAACCATGTAGATATGCTGTACATATGCACATCAAAAAAAAGTGCAAAAGAAAGAAAAACTCTAAAAAAGTGGCGGGTCTGATAGAAAATAAAATACCTACCGGAGTTTATATAGTCAAATAAAGCAAAGCTTATTTTACACCTTTTCATCTCATGCAGCTTGCAACAGGAGACTTAGCTACATTGGTTAGGCTCCCATGGATACATGGCTATACTGGTCATGGTCCATTATCTTCTTTCCCCTCTTCTTGAGCCAGTTGAACTTGAACTTAGAAGGGAATACCCCGCTCCTCGAGGAAAGACCCGCTGGACTAGGGCAGTAGTAGAGTTACCTTGTTGAAGGGGGATTTTTCTTTATCATTTCTGAGGTGGGGAGCTACACATCACTTACACCATACAAGAAAAGATTCATGGTCACTAGAGTTTGTGTATGTAGACTTGTTCTGATCTGGATTATCAAGGAGTCCTGACCATATATTGGTGGAACTTAGAGGCTGTTGAGTCTTAAACCAAGATCCAAATATGGTTCCGACAAACTAATAATCCAAAGGGATGACTGATCTCCATACTTCAATTCAATGAAGACAAATTTAATAATCAACTTCGATTATCCTTCTTTTTCTTTTCTATCTCTTTTCATTTCTTTTTCAAATAAGTGTTTGCTAAGGAACTAGCAAAGGTAAAGTACGGGGGTGATGAATCCCAGATTCTCACTCTTTGTTCTTTTATTTTAGCTATTTATCTTGGCAAATCATCATGTAGACAGGTGTAAATACAATAAGTTAGCATGCGACATGCATTTTTTAATATTGCATATTTAACATGTATTTGTGCAAAAATAAAAGAAAAAAAGAAGAAGAAAAAGGAAGGAGGTATTTAGAATAAACACAGAGTGACCCGAACCCCAAGAGAAGGTCAAGCCCTGACCTGATCGCCAAACAAAATAAGTAGAGAGAGATAGGGCACACTCTATATTGTATATATCATTTATATCTATAAATAATTATTTTTGGATAAAATAAAAATAAAATGTTCTTTTTACCTCCTTGAATATAGTCCCAAAAATAAATAAAAATCAGAAAAATTTAAATAAAATCTTCTCTCACTTTTACAAAATACACGTAAATACGATTCACTCCTTATTTATTTGATACCTGTAAATAAATAATAAGAATAAAATAGAAATTGTTTTAGACTCCTAAAAACATGTTGTAAATAAATAAAATACAAAATTAGGATTTTTATTTAAAAATAACAAAATAAAAATAATTGTACAAAATACATAGGTATAAAATACATGTATATACTACTATATACTGTATATACCCTAAATCATTTTTTGAAAAATAATTAAAATCATAGAAAAATTCCTTGAAAAATAACAAACATTTCTTATTTTGAAAACCTTTTGATTTAAAACCATTTATTATTTTTTATTCAATTTGTAAGTATTATGTAAATTCTTATTTTCTGATTGGTCCAGGAGGGTTTGTTGACCTCGGTGAACACCCCCTCCTAGCCCGGGTCAGGTCGAAAACCCGTCGTCAGAGTCTTTTCTCCTATTTTTCTAGCTCGAATCCAAGATCCTCTCTCCTCTTTTTTTGGACCCTTGATTCCTCAGACGTCAGTGATCCTCGCAGATTCCTTGGATGACCCGAATCGCCCTCGGGTCTCGCGCTTTTCGCCAATCCTTCTAGACCCTTAAGCTGCCTATATAACATCTCTTCCACCTCCACAGTCGTAGCTCGTTCCTCGCCTCTTCTTCCAACCCTAGAGAACTTAGGTAGAGTGACAGCTACCAGAGACACCCCTCGGAGTGGAGTTTGGTAGCCAAGAGATGTAGCTCAGCCTCGTGACCGACATGCGCCGCCGCGACAAGCCTCCTGACCTTCCACAGCTTGGTCAAGGCCACAACCTCACTTGCCACCTTCGCCTGAAGCTCCGGAGTCCATCTAGAACCTCAGGTACCTCTCATATTTCCTTTATTTCGTTGTTTGATCCTTAGAATCGGCCATCAGGTTGAGAGTGAGGTTCGGATCTCCTCCACCACCTTCGCCGGATATCAAATCCCGCTCCCCATCGCTTCTTTCCGTTTTTGCTCCAATAACGCGGACCGGATCTTCGCCCCAAGTCTTCTCCACTCTTTGCAAGCATCTGTGCACGAGGGAAGCTCCATCGGGAGCCCTAACTGCTCAAGCGGAGCCACCCCACCCCGCTCATCCGAGAGTTGGCATTGTCCTTGGAGATGCCCACCAGACGCAGAGTACCTCCACGACCGTGTTGAGCTCCTCAACACCTCCATCTGAGCGCCGGATCTTCAGCCTTGCTCGGTTGAAGGTTGCCCCTAATGAGTTCTTCCGGGACCTTCAGCCGCCATAGATCAGACGTTGCCTCTCCAGTTTTCATCACAACCGTTCGTCACCCCCTTTTGTCAGACGCATCAGATGCACGATTAATGTCCATCTAGGCCGACAATCCCTGCACTGTCTGATTTCTGCAGACGCCATCTCACCCGTACACCTGCTCCACGTGCCTGCACCGTCAGATCGTCAGCTGAGCAGATCAGAGTTGTCAGCAGCCGCCATAGCCAGAGTACACCATGCGTCCCCCACGCGCTCCGCACACGCTCTGTGAGGGTATATTACACTATTTTCCGTGCAGTTTTTATGCTTTATTTCCTAGTCTATTAAATAAAGTTGTAGTTCAAACTTTTTGCTGATTAGCCTCTTATGTTTCCGGTATTTGCATTTTAGTCCTTCGAGTCTGAACACACGTGCATGCTTACATGCTTTTATGGGTTATTTGCGCACTTTGTCCTGCATTTCGTGATTTTTAATGTGTGAATAGAATACTTCCGATATTCGCAAAAATACTCCTGTGCGTGGTGATTTGAGCATGTGCGCTTATTTTGTGGGCTTTTTGAATTAGTGTCCCTAGAATTTTTGCATGCATTATTATTTTCCCTGGAAACTTTGGGATAATTGCAATTAGGTCCCTACAACCTATATGTCTTGTTTTTAATCAAATAATTATTAAATCAAATCCGAGAATTCCACAAAAATTACTATTAGCTCTTGCTAACATGTAATATTTTTAGTAATTTTTGTGACACGATTTCATTTTATTTGATATTTCCTAAAAATAAAAAAAACCCTTAAAAAATGTCGTGTCTATTTCATAAAATACCAAAAAAATGTAAAAATGGTCTCAAAAAATCCATAAAATTCTCGTATGATTATTTTAGTTTGTTTTCACTCCTATATAATTTTGTTGCATTTTCTTTTATAAAAACCCTCAAAATTACAAATAAGTAAAAATATTATAAAAATCATTAAAAATTCTAAAAAAATAAAAATGATATTTCAGTTGATGTAGTTTTGGTATTTTTACTTACTTTTTCATAAAAATCACAACCACGATGTTTGGGCTTTTTGATATTTTAAATTTGCCTTTTAGTGCAGGATGCACATTGCCTTTCTGTTTTATGTTTCTTTCATTTTCATAAAATGATATAAAAATCAGAAAAATACCATAAAATCACCAAAAATATCTGCATATTTGAAAAATCTAAAAATATTTTTATTTCTATTTTTTGAGTGATTCTAGGCTTAATAAAAATTGTTGCTCCTCTTTTGGTTTTATCTTTTTATTTGTCTCCTTATTAGAGAATAAAAAATTCAAATAAAAAAATAAAAATATGCCTTTTATTTGTTGACTACCGACTACTTCATACATTTTCGTACTCCTTGTTTTTGACCTTGGTCGTTATGCCAGGTTAAATAAATAACGGAGACCGCTTACATTGGATTTTTTTGCTTGATTATTTGGTTTATGTGGTCTATATTTTCTTGTTGAATCTGATCGGGTGATTGAGGTCGCAACGACCTTTGATATCATTTAGACTCGAGCGCCCGACCGCTCACCACTGAGCGAGAGGTAGGGGGAGGCACATGATTCATTAGATCGGATCTCAATCCAACAATGCAAAGGGTATCACGTGCAATGCACATGAGGGAAGAGGGGAAAGGACAGAGATGAATCTGTTCGTTGGGTAAAAATCGATCCAACGTCCCATGTTGAGGGCAATACAAGACAAAGAAGCTTCGACTAGGTGCAAGCAGGTTTGACCATGCGAATGATTGGACCAAAACGAGTGTGCCATGTGATGTACGTTGACCTTTGACTGAACTGTAGTCCAGTGCTAGAAAATTAAATTAAAAATAGATTTGACCTCCAATGAAAAGAGGCAAGAATGAAAATGTGCAACTAAATGTAATCTATAAGACATAAAGGACTGAAATGAAAACATCATGAACTACGCAAGATATATGCATTTTTGGTGATATTATGTATATAAAGTACTATTTTTTAGCTTTGTAATTTTTATTTATTTCTATATATAAATAAATTCATACAAAAAGCAAATACGATATAAAATAATGTAAGGGATAGAAATACAAAATTTTTGGAATTTTTATAATTAGAATATGATAGAAAAATTAGGGAAGTGGATTATATATAATAGGGTTAGGTCAACAAGCTTAAGTCAGAATCTGTCTTTTTATTTTGTTTTCTGATTTTTTGGATTTTTATTTTATGTAATTTGTTAAAACACTGAATAAAAAAAGAAATGAAAAAGGAAATAATCAGAATGAGTAGAATATGCACATGAAATGATAGCTTAAAATCAGTAAAAAATGCACATTGCACGGTTAGGTCCTAAAATCCAATTTTCACAAATGAACTCCGTTTCCTTTGAATTTTATCTTGATTTGTAGATAATTGAATTTACATTAATTTAAAAGTGAGTAGAGTGAAATTGGACACTGTAGGAGAGAGATATCAGTTTTTGCAACTTTTTATCCTGAAATTAGGGTTTTGGTTTATTTCAAATATGTACAAGTTAGTATATTTTAAACTTTTTTATTGCTAATGGTTAGTGATATGTATAGAGAGAAGTTAGTTTCATGTCGATCGAAGTTAGCTTGAACTAATTAATGCTATGTGAAGTAGGTGAAAATGTATAGATATTTATGGATGTAGAAATGAATGCTAATTTATGCAAATTATTTAGAAGCGCATGAATGTTAATTTTATGATATTAGTGGATGAACATACCTAATTTCTTGGGACGAAGCTCTATCAGCTAATTAGAGTGATGAATCATAGGTTCATCAACCCCCTTTACTTAAACCTTGATCATCCTCACACAAATAAAAATGAAGAGGTGAAATGAGATTGGGTTCCATACAAGATTATGAGCAAAAGGTGAAAATAGAGCTACACCCGACCATTGGATTAATAATTTGATGGAACTCCTGTGAGAATTAGAGTTTCAAAACAAACAACCTCCAAGTTCTATAAATCATTGTAACAGTTTCAGATCATAAGTCATTTTAGACCAATCCTCCTCCCAAAAGCATATTCCCATGAACATTGAATATCTTTGTCAAGTGTGTGAAGGGTGTTAGTTCTTCCCATACGAAATGCCGGAATACCGTGCAAACCTCTCCTCAAGTAACTTGTTCCAGGGAGACAGGTATTTCCTTCTAAGTTTATATATGTGCTAGTTCATAGTGAATATAGAGGGGAGGTTTTTAGAAGACGGAGATAGAACTAGAGGGTGACCAGTTTAATCACCACTCCTATGAAGCTCAATAGATGTAACCAAGTCTCCACCAAGATATGCAGGTGATGAATCTATATTTCATCACCTTTATTCTTTCATTTTGGCTTAAACCTTATCTAAATGCAAGTATATATCATTAAGTTGTCAAAATGAACGATGTAGATGGTAAAAAATACTGTATTAATTATTATATAAATACTATATTTATTATCAAAATAAAAGAATAAAGAGAAGAAAAGAAAAAGAATGAAGTGTCAAGGAGACTAAATGCCCCCAAGACTCAATTATCATGATGACTTGGTCGATAAGGAATAAAGCATGGGGAGATAGGGTAGATAAATTATAAAGAAATCACATAAAAAATCTCACTTTTTAATTCATCAGTAATTCAATTTGGGACCATTTTATTCTTTATTATATATACCTCAAATAAAGAAACTTCGTACATGAAATTGTAAATAAAAATACATAGAAAATACAAAATTGATTTCACTCAAAAAATAATACACAGTGTACATTTTATACTCAGAATAAAATTCCAAAACTCAAACTTCACAAACCCATATCTTCTCCAAAGAAATTCAAAATGCACCAAAATCACCTTTAATTGTATATAACTTTTAATTATCTATTTATTGAAGGAGTTTCATTTAATTTGGAGTTAAGATACAAAAGTTAGGTTTTAAACCCCTATTGTACTGTATACCTGAAAGAAATATTTATTTTATTCATTCTTTACATTTTTCATATTTTCATATTTTTATAATTTTGAAAATATTCTTTTTATTATATGTGCATATTTAGAATACAATAAAATAAAAAAGAAAACAATAAAATAAACAATATACAAACATACATAAATGAGTACACTATACTTATACTCTATGATATAAATGAGTACACTATACTTATACTCTATGATAAATACTCATATTTAATTAAGTATACAAATGAACTCAGAAAAATAAAACAAAAATATATTTACGTATCTCTAAATAATTTATAAATATATAAATTAGGTATGTAAAATAAAATACAAACACAAAGTAAAAATAAAAGGGGCTACATATAAGTAAATATACCTATAACTTTACTTGAAAGTAATAACTCCCAGCAAATTAACCCATAAAAATAAATAAAAATGGGGATAGAATACTACATAAAAAATATTTTTTTATATCCTACGATTAATAAATTCATTTACCATTTTATTTTTAATTATTTCATATTTTCCACCCTGTTTGTCTTGTAGCAGCCCGAGGTGGACCAATCACAAACTTCCAGCTGTTGACATGTCAACAATCCCTCTCTCTTCCCCGAGTCGCTAGTTTGTCAGGAACTGGGAATTTTACTATTTTTTTTCGCTTGTTCTCATGATGCTCTAACCAGGTGTGATGTGCATTTCATGGAGATTGAACGTCCTTGGATCATGTCCTATACCAAGATCACATCGAAGAACCTCGATTCAGCTGCAATCTTTTGATCAATAAGGGCCCTCACTTCTATCTATAAATATTCTCCTTTTCCTCCCTTCTCTGCTTGATCCTTCTCCAACCCCTAAAACCCCTCTTTCAAATGCGTGCGTGCTCCCAATGATAGATAGAGTACCCCCTGGAGTCGAGGCGGCGCCAGGAGGCTAGGAGGTGGTCCAAGGCAGAGCTCCGACAACGCCTCTACTCCCTGGTCCCCAGTAAGAGCTGCGCATTTTCCCTACATTTCTATGTAGACTTAGAATTATGTTTTATGTTCCCGTCTTTTATTCAATCCGCAGATCCTCAGTTTAGCTTAAATCTGAAAATCAAAGATCGTCGGAGCTCTTTGCTCCAACCATGTTTCGTCGTGTCCCCGCCTATTTTGCCTCATCATTTCTTGCCCAAATCATTCCCCTTCATATGCTCCATCTTTTCCTCCACTCGAACCAACTCGATCCTCTCTATATCAACGATTTAGAGCTTCACCTCCGCCGTATGCTAGAGATACTCCATTCACCTCACCCTCATGTGATTTAGCTTCAATTATGGTCGAGTCGAGTCTCCTCGAACCCAGGAACCTTCTTCTATAGGTTAAACATGCTAAAAATCCTTGGAGGATCAATTTCAACAAAGGAGGAGGTTCCCAGGACCCCCAGGTTTCATCAAGATTCATGCCTCTCCCCCATTGAATCATGGATCTTCTTAAGGGTGCCAACCCATGCGGGATGCTTCCAGGCACATCAGGAGCCCATCGATGATGGAGATGGTGGCCATAATGAGGAGATATAAGTGATCAAAGGGAGGGCAGGGAAGTGTTCTTCCATTTTCCTTTTCTTCCTCCTCCCCTGAGCGCCATCGAATCTTAGGCACGACCCATATCTAATCTAGGCTATTGATGGAAGGTGAACCGCTGCCTCGTCCAACTGCCCGATGGAGTTAAGTGCGCCTACGTGGCTCACCGCTAGCATTTCATCCGCGTACCGTCGGGGGGTAAACTTCACTCGACGCCCTTCACCTTTGTATATTTTTATTTAATCTGATAAATAATTTTTGTAGTGTAAATAAATAGGTAAGAATTACAAAGGACCCCTCACACTTAAATGTACTTTCATCTTGGTCCTTGCTAGGTCACGTCCCGTGGACCCCCACATGAGGGGACATTTTATATGTATACCCTTGTAGTTTATAATTCTAATTTAATTTACAAATTTTGGATTATAACTGTATGCTTTTGGGATATTTGCATAAGCCTCCCTATATTTATTTTTATTTACAAAAATGCCCTTGCTAGTTCAATTTATTTTTGTTCATGTTGCTCTAATTTTTATAAATATCATTTATGCTCCAGAAATCAAGAAAAATAGGAGAATGTACATGGATGCTTGTTCTTTCACGCCATGCATTTTAATTAGCATTTTATGCACATTGCATATTTATTAAAAATTAAATGGAACCATTTTATCCCCATCTAAATATAAAAATGGCAAAAATAATAAAATACCTTTAAAGATCACAAAAAAATTACAACATGTTTATTATTCCTACATTTTCTCCAAACCATAAATCCATGAAAATAGAAAAAGAAAATCTCTAAAAATTAAAAAGCTCCAAAATCTTAATAAAAATTATAAAAATTCGACAAAAATACCGAAAGATTAGTTTCTATCGTATAATTATCTATATATTATTTACTATAAGTAAAATTATTTTTGAGAAATTTTAAGCATATTTAGTATTTTTAACTCTCAGAGAAATTTGTCTTATTTATTTAATCCATGTTTTGGGATATTTTTTGAGTTTAACAATACTTAAAAATTAGCAAATATATGTAAAAAATAGCAAAAACAGTAAAAAAATAAAAAAACACAAAAATATTCATGTATTATGATCAATTTAACTATCCTTATAATTATATTACTATACATCTCAAATGTCTATATATAGAATTATTATTAATTATTATGTAAACCTTATAAATATTTTAAAAACAAAAGATGTATATTCATATTGTATAATAAAGGCTATAATTGTTAATACCTTTTGATTTTTATATGTATTTATTATATTTGTTTTTGATGTATATATCTTATATCTTACATACATATTTTATGTGTGTGTATATCCTTATATATACATATCTATAAAAACCCACTTTAAAAATAAAAATTACTTAGAAAAGAAAAGTCAAATAAAAATTTAAAAATAAAACCTCACATAAAAGAGATATTTATGTGCATACCATTTTATTAGCAATAATCATTAGGATACCATTGTTTCCTCTATGTGGTTCGACCTCTACATACTTGCATGATATACATCTTTGTTGTATAGTATAATAAATTGTGCTCCACAATTTTGTTTTTCATTGATTTATTATATGTTGTGGGTACCTGTTGATTGACTAGGCATTTTTCTTGTGGGTCGTCTCAACGACACTTTGTCTTCTCACTCCATGAGGATAATTTTTGGACCTGCATCAAATGGCACCATTGCCGAGGAGCAACACGTGTTGCCTAATTTTGCACATAATTTTCGGTTTCTTGTACATATTTATTTACATTTTTTTGCCTTATACCTTTTACTGCTTTTATTTCTTTGCACATATTAATTGATTATCTAGGTTAATACTATATATTTTATTGTGTTTGTTGCTAGGGCCCGCTACGCGAGGATGACCTCTGAGGAGGATGATGTAGACAATCTTGGTGGAGACTAGCCCTCTTACCCTGGCCAGTTGGAGAGGCAACAAGCAAAGCAAGGGGTCTACTTACCATATATCATTATCTTAGGATTTTATTTTATTTTTGGTGAGAGAGTGATTTATTTATTCATTATTGATGGTAATAATTTTCGATTTGGACTCTATTCTACTTACGAGGTCCACTGCCTGGGTGTTTGTTCACCTGAGGACCTTGTCGCAGTTTTCCAAAGCTTTCTTCGCCTTCAACCTTTATTTTTATCTATTTGTACCTTTATTTCATTTGTTTTCTGATGATTTGAGTTTTTTCTTTTATTTTTATTTAATTTGTGTGCATGGAGACCCTATATTTTAGGACTTCTTGTCTTAGTAATTAGAACCAAATGCTAATAATATATACGCTCATATAGCCTATTATGTTCGGATATAGTCAAATTACTAATTTTTAACTATTTGGACTTGAACCCACACGCTGAGAGAGGCACCATACAACGCTAGTAGGACCCATGGTGGCGGCCACTGAGGTGTCTCCAAGACTGGACTCTTGGGTCTATTTCTGAATAGTTGACATATGGTTCTTCAAGATTAATAACAACTACTATTTAGGGTGATTTTTTCGATTATACACCACCATGTAGATAGGTTTAAAAATTATGTACACATGGAGAGAGCTAGGAAGCACAATAAGTCCTCTAGCTCTACATGCAACATTAGATTCAATGGTGAGATTTCCATCATCGAATCGACATGCATTACTTTTTCGCTATCTCCCCTTATTTTGAGTACCTAGGACTTAAATAAGAATTTACAAAATCATTAGGTGCTTGTATGCAAAATATCCAAAAAAGTGAAAACCTTAAAAAATCTAAAACTATGGGATTGCTAAATAAACTTTAATCCTAATTAAAATCTATAATTGATATCATTGCTTGGAGTTCATAAAGACCTCATTGTTTTTAAGTACCTTAGAAGGGGACCAAAATCCCTCCCATGAGTGAGGTGCGACCCGCTACGGATTAGAGCCAAAAACCCAACCTGTAACTACCTTGTGTACTGTATAGATTTCTGAAGTAGTGGCACTTCTATCGTACATGACCGAGTAGGGCCTTGTCATGGATGGTATTCACGTCTTGTGTGGAACATCGACTTGGTCCGAAGTACTAAGCTTAGGCCATGCCCTCATGGATGTGTCTGTCTCATCGGTTTTTATCTAAGCAGGTCCTTGCACGCTCACATGTGATTCTTTTGCGAGCAAGGTTCGAAGTAGTGGTTTAACCTATCAGCTTCCTCCCTTTTATTCTTTGGTTGAGTAGGTATCCGGGAAGGATTACAAGGACCTCAAAAAGTGTAAACTATAGCTTATAAAGGAGGAGGAAATGTTGAAAGACCCCGTAATGATCCAGAAAAGGAGGAGTCAAGGAGTAAGAATCCAAAACCTATGCTGAAGGAAACTTACAATCCTAGAGAGAACTGGATGACCGAGTGGATCTGCATCCCAACTATGCATGCTCACTTCGAGCTCCGGCTTTAGTCCCTTGATCTTTTACCCTCATTCCATGGGAATACCAATGAGGAACTATACATTCATCTGCAACAGTTCCCTTGCATCTGCAGAATTACCCACTACTCTAGCTTCCCGTTAGGTGTAGTCAAGATGACCACATCCCCCTTCAGTCTCCATGACAAGGTCCTGTACTGGGTCAACCTTTTGGGGAAGGTCATGACGATCTGGGAGTAACTTAAGTCTGCCTTCCTTCATAAGTTTTATTTCTAGGTCAGCTCAACCAGATGAGAGATATGATTATCAACTTCTACCAGGGTGCCTACAAATCCATCCATGATGATTGGGACTGATTCACTAATCTATAGGAGAACTGTCCCCACTATGAGATATTTAGGACCAGCTTGGTCCAACGCTTTTTCAGGGGGCTGAATATTGAAATTCAGAGATTAGTTGACGCTGCCTGTGGGGGATCCCACTTTAAAAAGGAAGAATATGTAGTCCGGTAGATTTGTGAATAAATGGTCGAGGGAGAGGTCGCCCTCTCTTCATCACATGCTAATTAGAGACAACCCCAGATCCTCTAGAAGTCAGTGCCCATCGCAGCGTCTCGTGAGGTAGAGAGAGATGAGAGCTCCAACCTCAGCATCATTGGGGGCCATCTCTCCAAGGTAGACATCATCGAGAAGCTATCACATGATCTCAAAAAACTCATTGTGATCGAACAAAGAACCCAGAATCTGGACAAACTGAATCAAATCACCAAGCAACTGGAGTTGCAGGTGAGTACCATTAGTGTCTGCAAATCAGCAACTCCACCACCTTAGACTCTTATTGAGAAGAAAGATGAGCCAACACCACCATAGCACCCTAACCCAATCAGTAACATCAGGTAGGCTAACACGTGTACTACGTGCATGTTGGACATGCGAGCCCACGAGGAGCCATTATGCAATAAATATTATTGCGAATATCATTCTCTAATCTGAAATGAAGAATAACTAATTTGCATAATAGGTCCATTAGTACAATTAGGGTTATGTACCATGGCCATCTTAGTGATCATACTTCTATTGATTCAATTGTTGAATCATAGAGGCTGGTGCTTGGATGAATATCTAAAGAGTTAGATTGAGGACTCATCGAGCACCGTCAAATGATAATTAAGAGATGATCTCCATCCTGAGGAGGAGATGGAAATCCTCTCTCTGAAGGCTGATATCTAATCGACCTCTTGATGCAGGTCCTCTGCATAGGAATAGAGATTCGGAGGTATTAGATAAGTTAGGTCAAAGAGTTGACTTAGAGAGATCGAGATAACCAAAGTTCTATGTCGTATGCTATCACGATATAGGCACGCATCCTCTGATCGGAGACAGATGTGTTACTATATTTCTGAGTATGTACATTTGGCAGACGAATAGGTTGATGACCTAACCAAGGTCTATACACCGACGTGCTGGTGTGCATGTAAGGGCATATGAGTAATACTATCTCTTCACGGGATCATATAGATCCATTACTGAACCAGAAGACATGAGCTCACTCATAAGATATTGGGAAGAATCAAATTCCGTGCACGGTCGTCTCGCTTTGGAAGCTGGATTGAATTTGTAGGTTGATATATACTTTTGGAAAATATATGATCAAGACCTAGGTATGATATGCTTTTGGAAACTATATGATCGATACCAACTCCCAATGATCAAATGAGAAACTTACTGATAAAACCCTGAAGTAGATAGTGCAAATAGATCTTATACTTCGGGTTTATTCTGAGTCTTCCAATATGCAGGATGTACAGGTATTGGGAATACCTGAGGGTGATGTGATCATAAACGATTGTATAACCATGACGCTTCCATTCCTAGAGAGTAATGAAACGGGTCTGGATTTTATTGACTCCTCTCAGTAGAGAAGTAATCTGATCTTGGTCCAAATGTTGGACATTGATCTGAATGCGATTTAGATGCAATGAGAAGATTAGATTTGATCATTATCCTTGAAAGAGTTGAGGATAATTTCATTGTTGATATCATATATATCCGGAAATCTGATAATTAAATATGATTTGATTATCATGAATAATATGAATTTGATTCATATTATAAAGAGTTATCATAGATAATTAAATGTCATTTAATTATCAATGATGTAAATAATGTGAATGTGATTCATATTATTTGGGCATATGAGAATAGATATCCAAGATGATTAAATATGATTTTATTATTAATGATATGAATAATGTGGATGGCAATATCCAATTATTCATAATATATTACAATTGTGATTTATAATGTATTAGAGAGAGCTTATTATGATTTATATTTGTTGATTAATTATTGATGTGAATTGGATTCACATTGGATAATTAATTGAAAATGTAAATCACATTTTATTTTGGGTTGTGAATGTGATTCGCAAATTTCCAATGGCAAGATTGCAATATTCACAAAATAATTATGAACTATTTTTGTAGAATATTTTACGACAATTGTTGTTGTAAAATTGGAAATACATGGAATAATGTAATCTAAGAATATTACATTAGAGATGCCCCTTCCATATTGGAAGGAAGGGACGACCACCAATTCCTATTAGGAAAGGGTGGCCCTCCACTCCATATACATGGAAGGATGCACTCTCCTTTCCATTATCTCCATATGTTATTGATTTAATTTTGGGATTGTTTATATTGATTTATCAATATATATTTATTCTAAATTAAATTAATTGTTGTTGTGTTTTTACCAACAACATCTTGGCCATTAAAAGAAACACAAATCAATGTGAGCCATTGGATTTGTGTTGTCCATGGATTGAGATCCATGGATCTCAAAATATTATAAATAGAAGGGCACCCTTGCTCTTCATAAGTTAGCCAACATATGCTCTCTCTCTCTCTCTGTCTCTCTACATGCCCTCTCTCCCTCTCTCTCTTATGGTCGTCCACCCTGGAAGACCTAAAGAGAGTCTCCATCAATGCAGCGTCGTCGTTATACTGCCCGATCGCTTGTTTGTGGATCTCCGTCTCCTTCGACGTGCCTTGTCGTGAAGAAGACATCCTATCTCGTTTGACGATATCAGGAGATTCTTCGCTTGGATCATCAACATGGATTGCAAGGAGCACGTGTTTCATCAACACGCTCGCAAGCGTCTCCTCTGTCGAATCGGACTTGAGACAGGAGGTCTCTTCATTTAGAGACTCGATCGCAACCACACTTCAAGAGGTAATCCTATTACTTGTTTGTGGTTTAGATGAAATGATCTGAGAAGCGTTCTTGGATAATGTGGTTTCATCATATGATTTTTTTAATTTCCACTACCCGGAGAAACTAGTGCGACTAGTCGCTCCCGATCGCATACGACGCGATCCTCATGCTTCCATGATGCGCTTAAGGATCTTACCATATCCTTCAGTGAAAACTCCTGACCAAATACTACAACAACAACAGTTGATGGTTTACCAACCAGAATTCCAGTCTCCTTACGATCCATTCTCTCCTCCACTGCCTCTCGTTCAAGAGGTGAACGGTGTTTGTTCTAATGACACGCAGTTGGCCCATCTGGAGGGACCTTAGCAAGGACAACCTGCAAACTCACGCTCGTTCCCTCAACAATAAGGAGGGAGATTCGCTCAGTCTCAACGACCTCAGTACCACCACTTTCTACAATTCCATAACAATTGGAGACAGACTCAACAGTACCTATAACAGTTGTATCGCCCCTACCAGCCATATCATCCATACATGGCTGCCTCTCACCAACAGTATCCTCATCCTTCTCAATACCAACATCAATATCATCCTCCTCCACCTCAGCAACAGTACCAGCGACACCCTTCTCAACCTCCATACCATCATCCACAAAGTGGGCAACTTGTTGAACCCTTCGAGGCAGATCCTATGAACCCGACCCTCGATTGTCTAGCCGAGTTAGTAAAGGGCCTATCAGAGATGACTCAGAAGCTAGATGACCTCAAAGACATGAAAACTCCAATTCCGACCCAGGTCGAAGCCAACCCCAATAACTTTAAGCGTAAAGAGCACGTTGAATGTGAAATCTGGACTATGCTTATAGAGTCAGATGATCGTGATTTTGTTTGTATAATGTTTTTATTCTCAGGAGCGGTAGGACCTTGCGTCTGTTTGCCATATCATGGGGACGAATAAATCTTCATATGGTGAATCGTCATCTTCTACATCAGTCATGCCTGCCAGGTTCAGGTGAGGAAGAAGAAAAAGAAGGAACCATGCCAGCTACCAGCCACCACCATCTCCAACAAAAAGGGGAAAAATCAAAAAAAAATGGAAAAAAGACCAAAAAGATGATCATAATCAACGCGAGGTTGTGCCAACCATGGAGGAGAAAACCATAATGGTCGATCCAATGCTAGTCAATAGAGCAGAGACCACCGTTTTCGCATGTCCACCACCAATAGTAATAGTACCGTCATTTCCAGAATGTACACCTTTTTTGTAGTCATATTGTACAAAATATTGCGGACAAGAATTATAATATACATAAGAACAATGTTTCTGATTTCAGTTCTATAAATATTCCTTTTCCCGATGCAATTGAAAAATCCAAAATAAGTGTAAAATGAAAAGCTGCATTTTCTGACCCAAATATTGTAGATATTCTTGAGAAATTGATTGTCAAATTTCCTTTGCTAAAAGTTATGGAATACATGTCTGCTATGAAGAAGGAATTGAAGGAAGCACGTGCAAACAAGCATCGGTCAAACTGCAACAACAGATGCCAATAAGTTGAGAAGCACGTCCTCATCATGGCTATAGTTGCATCCATCAACAATCTCTCAAAGAAGAAGCCTGACAAAGGAGAACCTCTAATCATATGTGACATTTTTGACCAAGTCTTCGAGCGAACTTTGCTTGACAATGACTCTTCAATTAATCTTATGCACGCCTCATTGCTCAAAAAATTTGAGCAGCGACCGCTCAAGCCAACATGCACGATTCTTCAGTTCGTTGATCGACCAATCAAGAGACCCTGAGGTCTAATGGAGGGTGTTTTATTAAAGGTGCAAGACATGCAGTTTTCTTTCGATTTTATAGTCCTTGATATGGACACTCTTGCATCCTTACTCCTAACCCTAATTATTTTTGTCCAACCATTCTTGTTCATCACGGAGGTCGTGGTTGACTATGGGTCAGGGAAGATTACGTTCTGGTTAAGCAACAACAAAATCACAATGGATATGTTCAATGAACCAAAGGTCATGTCTGATCAAGGTCAAGCAGAACCGTCTGAAACAGACCGTGACTTCATTGTAGAGAGCAAAGACACAAAATTTTCTTTGAATGACACATGAGTTCAAGAAGCCCTCTTTCTAGAGGAGGACCTGGAAAGCACAATCTTCACATGCTCTGATGTCGACTGGGAGATATATTCCAATCTCCTGATGCATCTTTTTTGATTCAGAAGATTCATGCTAGCTCGAACATGATGAATTCATTGATGATTTGTTCGACTCATTATCAACAGAACCACTAGTGATCGAGGTGAGCAATACCTCCATTTTTTTGATAGATCATCCACCTACCAGTTAATTTCTGAAGTGACTGAGAAGTAGGATCAATCATAACTAGAACTAAAGCCACTTCCGACAGGACTCAAGTATGCTTTGTTTGCGGGTGCAACAAACATGTATCCAATCATCATCAACAGCCAGCTGACCCCAGATCAGGAATCCCGACTACTTGAGATTCTAGAGAAAAACTGCAAGGCACTCGGTTGGCTCGTATCAAACCTATATGAGATAAATCATGCTCTGTGCTTATACCATATTCATGTAGAAGAAGATTCCAAGCCATCATGAGAATTTCAAAGAAGGATGAACCCTAACTGTGGGACATCATCATAAACGAAATCATGAAATGGTGTGATACAAGATTTATTTATCCCATCTCCAACTCAAAATGGGTAAGCTCCTTGCATGTAGTTCAAAGAAATCAAGGCTCATCGTGGTTACTAATGAAAGGGGAGAGGAGATTTCCGCTCGGGTACCTGCATCCTGGCATGTGTGTTTTGATTACTGCCACCTCAATGCTGCAATGAAAAAGGACCACTTCCCCCTACCCTTTATTGTTTAAGTTCTGGAAAGACTGGCCGACAATGAGTTCTTCTGCTTTTTAGATGGGTATTCTGGGTATAACCATGTGGCAATTGCCCTAGAGGATCAAGAGCATATGGCCTTCGCTTGCCCATTAAATACCTACGCTTTCAGAAGAATGCCCTTTGGTCTGTGCAATGCACCTATCACATTCCAGAGATGTATGCTTGCAGTTTTCACCGATATGGTTGTCGGTTTTCTTGAGGTGTTTATGGAAGACTTCTCCATCTACGGTGACAACTTTGATTCTTGTCTTCGGCACCTAGATATAGTATTTTAGAATTTCTGAGAAGTCAATATCGTACTATCAAGGAAAAAGACTTCATGGTCACTGAAGGGATTGTGCTGGGCCATGTTGTTTCCAAGTGTGGCATGGAAGTTGACCCAACGAAGGTGGATGTGATCGCCAATCTTGAGCCACCTTAGAATGTCAGAAACGTTAGATTATTATGGGGCATGTGGGTTTTTACAGAAGATTCATGGGAGATTTCAACTGCATCGCCCGACCTCTAATAGAATTACTATGCAAGGAGACCGAGTTTCATGCTAATCAACATGTTTTCCTTTCATTTAATAAACTGAAGGAGTTAATCACTCAAGCTCTAATCCTACAGCCACTCGATGGTCTCTACCCTTTGAGATCATGACAAATGCATTAGATTTTGCAGTTAGGGTTGTGTTAGGATAGAGGAAAGACAAGGCACCCTATACCATTCACTACGCTAACAAGTCACTAGATGAAACACAACGTAACTACTCTGTTATAGAGAATCTGTGATTTTTGCCCTCGAGAAGCTCATATCCTATCTTCTTGGATCTAAAGTCACCACTTATACTGACCACTCTGTTATTTGCTACTTACAACAGAAGAAGGATGTGAAGCCTCGATTGATCAGATGGATCCTTCTCCTCCAGGAGTTTGACTTGGAAATCAAAGACAAGCTCGGAGTTAAGAATGTGGTAGCAGATCGCTTCTCCAGAATTGAGCATTAAGAACCTCCTCTGAATAGTACATCCATCATAGACATTTTTCCTAACGAATCGATTCTGGCCGTGGACTCTCTCCCTTGGTTTGCTGACATTGTGAACTACCCCGTTTCTGATGTAGTACAACAAGACTAGACGAAAATTAAGAAGGACAAGCTCTTGTCCACTATACATTTCTACCAATGGGAAGACCCACTCTTATTCAGGGAAGGAACATATTGCATTTGGCGTCAGTGTATCCCTGAGGAGGAGCATCATAGTGTCCTCAAGCATTGTCACTCACTCGAATATGGTGGAAACCACTCTAGAGACAAAACAACAAGGAGACCACCTAATTCCTTTCCATATTCGAGTTCCTGGAATTTCTTTTCTGGGTTTTGGACCATATATTATTAGAAATTAAACGGTCCAAGTCCTATCAATAGACCGTATGGCAGAAAATTAATTATTATTTGGAGACCATGGAGCATCAAATGCATGTTGGTGTGGCCTCTGGCAGCCTATAATATTTAAGGATGCGGCAACATATGTCAAAGGTTGTGTTGACTGTCAGAAGATGGGAGGAACCCTCACATCGAAAAACTCGATGCCCTTGAAGTTCATTCAGATTTCAGATGTATTTGATGGTTGGGGCATCAATTTCATAGGACCTTTTCCCAACAGTCACGGATTTGAGCACATCCTTCTCGCCATTGATCACATGAGTTGCTGGGTTGAAGCTATTCCCGCCCGAGCCACTGATAACTATACAATTTGTTGCTTTATGAGAGAGAACATCATTTCATGATTCAGAATACCAAAGAGTTTGATATCAGACGGGTGTAGTCACTTCATAAACAATATGAAAATTGAAGAGGGAGTACAACATTGAGCATTGAGTCGCTTCTACTTATCACCCTCAGACCAATGGCATGGTGGAGTTATCAAACAGAGAACTCAAGACAATCTTGCATGAGCTTCTGAGGTCAGATAGAAAGAATTGGTCCCAACTCCTGGACTATTTCCTTTGGGTATACAAGATTGCCAACAAGTCTCCCTTGGGCATGCCGTCCTATTATCTTGTATATGGAAAACTGTGCCATCCGCCAGTCGAACTAGTTTATAAATCACTATGGGCAGTAAATATTTGTAACCTGGACTCACAGAAAGGTGATCGGTAAAAAAAAGTGGATCTGAACAGGATCCTAGAATTCTGACTATGCTTATGATAACACAACTTGATGTACAAGGAGAAGGTTAAACACTGGCACGCCTAACACATCAGACGAAAGACCTTCGAGACTAGACATAAAGTGTGGTTATTCGATGCAAAGTTGAAGATATTGTAGAGAAAATTAAAGAGTAAATGGACATGGAACTTCAGAGTAAAAGAAGTACGTGACAATGGAAGCATCATGATATCAGATTTGTTTTCTGACGCACAACCGTTCCCCGTCAATGGTCAGTTACTGAAGCCATACCTTGAGCATGATAATTTCTTGTCGACTCAGTTCAAGTGATCTTCAACGATGAAGCCTCCACAACCGTAGAAACATCAAAAGATTCAAATAATGATCCTAAAAAACTTTTTCTTTATTTTTATTCTTCTTTTCTTCTTTTCTCATGTATTTTGTTCTTTTCATTTTTCTTTTTTTCTCAGTCGTCACCGTTATACTTAGGATATGCTTCATCCTAAGTATATGGGAGATGAGTGAATTCCACCGTTCACTCCTTGATCCCTCACCTATCTCCTCTCTTGTTAATATTCATGTCTATACTTAGGGATATTTTACCTTAAGCATAGGGGAAGACAAGACGAGTTGTTGATCTGTTCATTCCCACCTTCAACACTCCCTGCATGTAGATACAATGTGCTATACTTAGGATTATTTCATCTTAAGTATGGGGGACGGTTGACTTGTCATTCTTTGCTCCGTTATTCTTTAGTCATTGTAGTATACACTCTTTTATACCTAGTACGAGTCATGTCTTTTCTTTTCTCTTCATTTTATGAGGACATAACTCAAGCTAAATATAGGGGGGTCTATATACTTTGTATATAATTTAGCCATAGCTCATACTTTCATATTTTCAATAAGTATGCTAGCTAAAATATAATAAATTACATGTAAAGAACATACTTGTATAAAATTCTTTATATATACCGATTAATAAATCAGGAAAAAATGTTTTGCAATATGTTTGAAAAATGGTTTTGCTAATTCTTTGAAAAATATTTTGAAAATTATTTGAAAACTATTTTGTAAAATATTTTCAACCTTTGTAATTTTTTTGTTTTCAAAATCTTCTTTTCTTTGTTTGAAATAAAACACTTTGAAAATCTATTTGCAAATGTTTGGAAAATAATTGCAAAAATAGCTTGAAAAATCTATATATACTATTTGAAAAATACTTACAAAATGGTTTTCAAAATTTGTAAAATGTTTGTAAAAATTCTATGTCAAATTAGTTTACAATATAAGGTTTTCAAAATATTTGCAAAAATCTTTTTAAATTATTTTGAGAACTACACAATACATGCAAATAAAGCCCCTTTACAAACTTTGTTTATACAAATATGTAAATTCTTGAATCCAAAGTCTTGTAAATAAAAAGACGCATGTCCTTGTAAATATCTGCGCACACTCCCTTTTCAAATCCCTAAAATTTGCAAAATAGAAAATCCCAAAAATATTTGCAAAATATTTTCAAAAATTGAATAAAAATGTGCAAACCTTCCAAAAAAGTTCAAAATAAGGAAAATTACATCACAAAAATATTATCCTTTCATTGTACATTGCATTTGCATTTTTTTGTATTGGTATTAACAATTGAACTGGTCTAAGTAAAATCCAAAGATTGGTGCTTGGTTGGACCTAAATCTACTTAATCATTGGAACCTTATTGGAACTGGAATTGTGGCACTTCAAGTCTGCTAGACTTAATTCTTTGAGAATCACGAGACTTGGTTCAACATCGTCTTGAGTGCCTAAGTAGAATATTGTGGAGCACATGCATGATTATTGTTGATATTGACCTAGCTTACACACCTACAACGTACACTTTGCTCTCTTCAATTGAAGTGGTAAAGGTTTGGATTTTTCTTCATGAGACACAAACCAATGGAAACATCGGAAATCACATATTTGTGGCCATTGTACCCCAACCCGATCCAGTAGCAAAGAGGTTTAAAGACAGAAGTTGCAAGTTGCAATAAGCTTCAAATGAGGGATAATCTACTGGCTCAAGAGGAAAAAGTCCTTATGTAAATGTTGTTGTATATAGTATTAAAAAAACAAAATCAAAAACTCCAAAAAAGTGGATAGGCCTGATTGAAAATAAAATGCTTGCCGGAATATGCATATTTGTATAGCCAATAAGCAAGCTTGTAATTCAAAGTAATATGTATGTGAGCCTGCAGCCCGATGATTTGGCTACATTGGTCAAGCATCCTAGGATAGGTAGCTACACTGCTACCATCCATTCTTCTCTCCACCTCATCTTCTTGGGCCGCTTGTACTTGAACTTAGAAGGACATACCCCGCTTCTCGAAGAAAGAGTTGTTGGATTGGGATATTAGGATCACCATGTTGGACAAGACTGACTTTTACCGCTTTAGTCGAGGAGAGATACATACCTCACACACTGTCCAAGATAGATTCAAGGTCATAAGGGTTTGCGTATGAGTTGACTTGTTCTGACCTGGCTATTGAGACTTGAGCAGAGTTTTGTGATTCTAAAATGTTGTTGTGTTCCAAATCCGTTTCCCACTAAGGTTCCAATCACAACTAAAATCCAAAGGTCTAACTTAAGCTCCAAATTTGATTTTGTGAAGACAAATTTGAAAGTTAAAATCAATCCAAGTTCTTTCTTTTTTTTTATTTTATTTTCTACTTTTGCTAGGGACTACCAAAGGCAAGTATAGGGAGGCGATGAATCTCCATTTTATCACCTTTATTATTTCATTTTGGCCTTCAAACCCTATCTAAATGCATGTATATATCGATAATTTGTCAAAATAAATATTATGTAGATTGTATAAAATTCTGTATCAATTATTGTATAAATACTGTATTTATTGCCAAAATAAAAGAATAAAGATAAGAAAAGAAAAAGAATGAAGTGTCAAGGAAACTTAGTGACCCTAGCCCCCAAGACTCAGCCATCACAATGGCTTAGTCGACAAGGAATAAAGTAGGGGGAGATATGGCAGATAAATTGTACATAAATCACATCAAAAACCTCACTTTTTAATTCATCATTAATTCTTTTTGGGTCCCATTTTATTTTTATCATTTATACCTCAAATAAAGAAACTTTGTATATGAAAGTTAAAAATAAAAATAATAAAAAAATACAAAATTGATTTCACTATCATAATACACAATGTACATTTTATACTCGAAATAAAATTCCAAAATTCACATTAACATACCCATATCTCTCCATAAAAAACTCAAAATGCAATAAAATCACTCTTTAATTGTATATATCTTTTATTTTTCTATTTAATGAAGGCAGTTTCATTTAATTTGGAGTTAAGTTACAAAAGTTAGGTTTTAGACCCCTATTGTACTATATACGTGAATAAAATATTCAATTATGCATTCTTTACATTTTTCATAATTTTATATTTTTATAAGTTTAAAAATATTATTTAAAGTAAATGTACATATTTAGAATGCAATAAAATCATAAAGAAAATAATAAACATTGATGAGTAAACTATACTTATACCTTTATGATAAATACTCATATTTAATTAAGTATACAAATGAACTCATAAAAATACAACAAATATATATTTATGTGTCTCTGAATAAGTTATAAATATATAAATTAAGTATATAAAATAATATAATACAAAATACAAAATAAAAAGAGTTATATATAGGTAAATATGCATATTACTCTACTTGTAAATAATAACTCCTAATAAATTAACCCATAAAAATAAATAAAAATGGGGATAAAATGATACAGAAAATAATAAACATTTTTTTATTTTATAGCCTAAAATTAATAAATTCGTTTATCATTTTTAATTATTTAATATTTCCACCTTATTTTGTCTTGTAGCGACTTGAGGTGGAGCAATTACAAACTTCCAACCGTTGTCCCCATGTCAACAACCCCCTCTCTCTTCCTCGAGTCGCCAGTTTGTTAGGACCTAGGATTTTGCATTGTGCTCATGATGATCTGGCTAGGTGTGATGCACATTTCATGGATATTGAACATCCCTGAATCACGCCCTAGCCCAAGATCACATCGAAGAACCTTGAATCAACCGCAATCTTTTGATCAATAATGGCCCTCACTTATGTCTATAAATAATTTCCTTTGCCTCCCTTCTTTGTTTGATCCTTCTTAAACCCCTAAAACCTCTCATTTTGAGTGTGTGCAAGCTTCGGGTGATAGAGAGTACCCCCCGAAGTCGAGGTGGCGCTTGGAGGCAAGGAGGTGGTTCAAGGCGGAGCTCCAACGACGCCTTTGTTCCCTAGTCAACATGTAAGAGCTGTGCATTTCCCCTACATTTCTAGGTAGATTTAACATTAGGTTTTATGTTCCCACCTTTTATTTAATCCGTAGTTCCTTTGTTTAGCTTAAATATGAAAATCAAAGATCGATAGGGCTCTCTGCTCCGACTATGTTTCGTCACGCCCTCGCTTATTTCGCCTCACCATTTCTTGCCCAAATCATTCCCCTTTGCATGCTCCATATTTTTATCCACTCGATCCAACCCTATCCTCTCTAGATCGACGAATTGGAGCTTCACCTCCACCGTACGTCGGAGCTCCTCCATTCACCTCACCCCTTGTGCGATTCATCTTCAATTAGGGTCGAGTCAAATTGCCTCAAGCCTAGAACTCTTCTTCTGTAGGTTCAACATGCCAAAGACCTTTGGAGGGTCTATTTTAGCGTAGGAGGTGGTTCCCAGAGCCCCCATGTTTCATTGGGCTCCAGGCCTCTCCCCAGTGAGGACCAAATCTTTTTAAGGGAGCCAACTATCTCAGGATGCTTCCAGGCACATCAAGAGCCCGTCAGTGATGGAGATGGTGGACAGAATGAGGAGAAATACACGGTCGAAGGGAGGATAGGGAAGTGTTCTTCCTTGTTCCTCCTCCTCCCCTCACCGTCGTTGAATCTCAAGCGCAACCCAGATCTAATTTGGACCATTGATGGAAGGAGAACCACTTCCTCATCCCAACCTACTTATGGAGTTAAGTGTGCATACGTAGCACACCGCCAACCATTCATCCGCACCCCGTCGGGGTAAACTTCACTCAACCCCCTCTGCCTTTGTATATTTTTATTTAATTCTGTAACTAATTTTTGTAGTGTAAATAAATATGTAAGAATTGCAGGACCCCTCACACTTCCATGTAATTACATTTTGATCCTTGCCAGGTCACCTCACAAGGACTCCACGTGAGGGAACATTTTGTATGTATACCCCTGTGGGTTTTTGTAATTCTAATTTTATTTATAAATTTCGAACAGTAATTATATACTTTTGGAATATCTGCATAACTCCCTGCGTTTATTTTTTTTGCAAAAATTTACCTGCTAGTTCAGTTTATTTTGTTCATTTTGCTTAAATTTTTATAAATACCATCTGTGCTCCAAAAATCATGCAAAAATAGGAGAATGTACATGGATGCTTGTTATTTCATACCATACATTTTATTTGAAATTTTATGCACATTTACTATTTATTAAAAATTAAATGATCCATTTTGTCCATGTCTAAATTTAACAATGACAAAAATAACAAAACACCATTTAAAATCACAAAAAACTTATGGTATGCTTATTACTACATATATTAACTCCTGACAAAAAATACCTAGAAATAGAAAACGTAAATCATTAAAAATTAAAAGTCTTTATAATCCTCATAAAATTTTAAAAAGTCGACAAAAATACCAAAAATATTAGTTTATGTCGTATAATTATCTATATGTTATTTACTATATGTAAAAAGTAGTTTTGAGAAATTTTGATCATATGTGGTATTTTTAAATTTCAAATAAATTATGCTTATTTATTTAATCCATTTTTGGTATATTTTTGACTTTAAAAATACCTTAAAATTATAAAAATACCTAAAAATCATAAAAATAGTAAAAAATCATGAAAAACACAAAAATATTTTATTTCCTAAATTTTGATTATTTTACCTATCCTTATAATTATATTACTATACACTGTATCAATTGTCCATATATAGTATTTATATTAATTATTATATACCTTAAAAATATATTTTTTTTAAAAATGTTTATTCATATTGTATAATGAGTGCTATAGTTATTAATACTTTTGATTTATATGTATTTATTATATTTGTTATGATGTATATAGCTTATATCCTATATACATATTATATTCATATCCTTACATATACATATTTATAAAAACCCACTTTAAAAATTTTATAAATACTTATAAAGGAAAAATCGAATAAAAATTTTAAAATAAAAATACACATTAAAAAAGATATTTATGTACATAATTCATTTTGATTAGCAATAATCATTAGGCTACCATTGTTTGCTCTCTATGGTTCGACCTCTACATACTTGCATGCTATACAACTTTGTTGTAGAGTATAATAAATTGTGCTCCACATTTTTTTATTCATTGGTTCATTATATGTTGTGGGTACTTGTTGATTGACTAGGGCATTTTTCTTGTGGGTCGCCTCAGCGACACTTTGTCTTAACACTCCGTGAGGATAATTTCTAGACCCATACGATAAACGCCTATCATAAGCAGCTTGTCTAAAGCTTGGACCTTTGTGGTCGAATATTTATTTGATAGTTGGCTTCTTTCAGTATATATTTTTGATTGCTTTACACGAATATTTTATGCCATTGTAGATATAGAATCTTTTTTTCTGCCCATATTTTAGGGTTTTAGAAAAATTAAGCCAGTAGTACATTCTTTATCCGAGGCCTTATTTCAAATTGTACTCTAGTCGTTAGATATCCATGCTATAGAAAAAGAGACTCACACAGTCTTACAACACCTTGCCTGGGTTGATCTAAGTGCAAAGTGATAGAGTACATATTAGTTCCCTATTTAAGAGTCCTACATAGAATGAGGCGACCGGGTTAGACACTAAGAGTCGACGTTTGGACACTGCCATGCGGAATTCAAAGAATTAAGTCCAAGGACTAGAGCTTCTAAAATCGTATTTCTTTATGAAGTTCCTCTAATAATTAAGTGGATTAAGGCCAATTCAATACCACTCTCGATTTTTATTCACAACTCGATTCCAAACCCATGTCTTTTCACCAACGCAGATGCATGAAATGCCGAATGAAGTGCAGGTGTATGAGATTCATTTTTTTTTTTGAAAATTTTTATGTGCATTATATGCTTTAGGTTCCCCAGGTTTTACAAAAATTACCCACACCCCATGTTAGTTTTATATATCGAAAATATGATACAATATCGTACAATGCAATGCATAATTTGTACAAAATGTAACTCACCCTTTATACTTAGCGTATGCTAAGTATAGAATGCTGAAAAAAAAAGTGAGAGAGGGGTAGAAGTCATCTACCCTCTATACTTAGTATCTTGGTCAGCCTAAGTATGGAAGAGAGCGAAAATGGGGCAATCAAAGACAAGAAGAGTGAAGGTGGATATAAACAAGGTGGGCATCGGTTCCCCCCCATACTTAGGCATTTGCCTAAGTATAGAAAAATACAAAGGGAATCGATGGGATCAGGAGATAATGTACAGATTTCAATGAAGTTTTCGACAAACCTTCTTGCGGGCATGTTGCGGGAAGGAATAGTGATGTGAATGTGAAGAAGAAGAAGAATCCTATCCATCATTAGAGTCCTCATCAGAAGTATAATAGGTTTGATGGAGGCTCTCCGACTAACTTTTCTGTGCTTCCGCTAACCCACATGTTCGACCAACTCGACCTGGGATGATGGATGGTTTTGTGAAGATGTATCTGTCTGATCATATCTGATTACATCGGTCCATGTACAGTACCAAGAGCAGAGTCTAGAATAATTCATGCATATGGTTATGTACTTAGTCGGTTTTCCAAAACCTAAAGTAAGGAGAGGAGAAGGACTATGGTGCTTCTTCCCTCTACTAGCAACCAGACTAGAGGATGTGACCCTTCTAAACTGAGTATGTGAGGTACCGATCATTGGTTCTTCATCAGATAAATCACCATGTATGTTGTATATATCCTGTAAGGTAACTACACGTACCGGGTATATGATAGTGCTCAGAGTCGGTTTTGGATTTGTCGACTCAGGTGTCAGATCGCAATAATGATTAAGAAAGTACAAAATAACTTCCACTAGATTCAGTGAATTGGACGTGTCTAGTCATGCTCATTCACCTTGGTAGCAGCTTGGGTAGCTTCGATAGTCGTATCCTTAGGTGTATTTCCTAGGGTTGTTTCTGTGGTATGTGGAGAGGATTGTTCTTATAAAGGGTTTGTCTTGATGGTTTCCTCCTTGTCATGACTGTCGATTTCAAGTTCGATTGTCTCAAGGTCAGGTGTCTCCTCAAGAGTTTGATCATCAAGGTTTTGGTTCAGGAAGTTATGTCTTGAGTCTCATAATCGATAATCGCTCTAGTAGAGGATAAGAACGAATTTCCTAGAATGATGGGAGACTCAGACAACTCTCCTTGGTGCTCAATGTCTAGGACAATTAAGTCCACTATGTGTTTGATACCTTGGACACTCATAACGATTGAAACAATTCCTTTTGGTCTTTCTTTAGATCGATCAAGAAATTGAATGATCACTTTGGTCCTTTTGAGCGGTCCGAGTTTGAGTCGGTCAAACACAGACTTCAGAAGAATGTTTAGGGTGGAGTCATCGTCAATCCGAACATGAGTAAACTCGATGTTCTCAATTTCACAGGTAACCCTAGTCAACCATTTGACTCTATAGACTTTGCTCTTTTGGGTCATCACCATTGAACCGACCATAATGATTAAATTGTATTCGATTCTAGATCTTTTCTTGCATGCCTTCTTAGATGATAATCAATTCTTCACAAATCTTTGAAGATTGGGTATGTACTCTATGTCCTAGATTAATGGAAGTTCTAAGATCAGACTTTTGCAAAATGCTTCTACTTTAGAGTTATCTAGTTCTTTTGAATTTTATAATTTTTTATTTTTTTGGTATTTTTATTAAAATCAGTGGAATTGTTAGGGACTATTAGATGCCTGTGGTGCATGTGCTTGAAAATTCTGCACATGGTTTGTCTCTGGTTCACTTTGTAGTATCCTCACTTTTCCTTGTTGCTTGTCATATTTTTAATCATTTGGATGACATTACAAAGTTAACACGATGATGAATATAGAATCAGAGATACTTACTATGCTTCCTCACAATCTCTGTGTAGGATGCAAAACATAATTGAAATTTTCCTAACAAATGTGTCGAATGCATGCACGAGAAATCACACCTGGAACATGAATTTTTATTAGCGATTCACAGAACAAATTAATTTGGCTAAGTGAAATCCGATACAGTGCATCTAATTAATGTGAAAATGTGGGCCAAGTCCTACGAACATAGAAATAAACCTGATAACTCTAATAGCTACAATGTAGTCCTATATATACGTCAAACACCACAAATAATATGGCATGATAGGCCAAGTATCCAGTTCGTGTACAAACACAAATCTTCAAACAAAGACCACTGGAAATAGGAAATTATTACAAATTAATTACAAAATGAATAAAGAAAATCATTCTGTCTCTAAAGATAAAAGCAAAAAAATCATTCTCACCTCCTCAGGGGGCTTGGTCCATAGAATCGCCCACCTTCGGTCGTTTTGAGTTGCCTCGACTTTCGAGAGAGCCATTCCAAGTCAACAGGTGCCTCAAATGAAAATAAGAAAAATGAGTAATTCAGATATATTCATAAAAATAGATACAAAATAAAAGAGATAAAAATATTAAGAAATAAAAAGAGAAATAAATACAAGATGAACCAGGGGTCAAAATACTGAATGAAAAACTCAAAATTTAAAGAAATTTAAAAATAATACCAAATCATATATCTCCCTATTAACGAAGCCAATTAATGAGTCTTCGAGATTACCCTTTTTAATTATCACATTAATTGATGAATTTGTTGTAGTCGGGCAATCTAAGAACCATAAAAAATGACCACACTGAGGAATTAATATGGAAAATTAATCCTCAATGGGGTCGAATTATTTATTTTTCTTGGGTAAGTCCCAAGGTCAAACTTAGGGAGGTAATATGAGGCTTCATTGTTAAATAATTCGAAAACTTATGTTTTCAGAGAGAAATAATTATTTTTGGTGTTTTTATATATTTCAGATTTTTAGATATTTTTAAAAGATGTAACTAATCAATGAGAGAAAAATATGATGTATGTATTTTGAAAATAATTTTAATGCAAAGGTTAAATAATGCTATGCTAAGTAGTGATAAGTAAAATAATAAATGCAATATTTTTTTGATTTTTAAATGATGAAGAAATATGATGAAAATGTGATGCCCTATTCATCACTCTTTATTCTTTTATTTTAGCTAAATATTTTGGCAAAACACCATGTACATAGTTGTAAATATAATAAGTTACAAATAAGCATGCATTTTTAAATATCAATAATTAGCATGTATTTGTGCATAAATAAAAGAATAAAGAATAAATGAAAAAGAGGGAAATATTAGAATAAATATTGAGTGACCTAATCCCAAGAGAGGGCCCAACATGGGCCTGATAGCCAAATAAAATAACTAGAGAGAGATAGGGCCACTCAAACTTGTACACTTTCCCTTCTATGTATATATATATATATATATTTCAAAAAAATCAAAATAAAAATATGTTTGTACTACCTTGTATATATATTCATAAAAATAAAACAAAAATTATAAAAAAAATAAAAATAAAAATAAAAATAATTTCTCTCTCACCTTGTACATATTACAGGTATATATGTAACATATACCTATTTATTTAACACTTGTAAATAACTCATTAAAATTAAATAAAAATTATTTTATACTCCAAATTTTATGTTGTAAAATATAAAATTGGGGTATTTATACAAAAATAAACAAAATTAAAAATAAAATAAATAAAATTTTTTATACATGTACATAATGTAACATAATGTATATACCTTAATTTATTTTTCAAAAAAAATAAATAAAAACCACTAAAAAATAGTTTGAAAACAAGGAACATTTTTCATGTTGAACATATTTTAAAATAAAATCGTTTTCTATTTTTTATTCATTTCACAAATAATTTTGACCACCGAATTTTCTGATTGGTCCAGGAGGGATGTTGACCCCGGTCAACTCCCCCTCCCGGACCCCCTCTTCGCGGATCTGTCTCACGCGCCCGATTTCTCTGATTTTTCTGGACCAGATCTGACTCGCTCATACCCCGATTCCACCGCCCGCTTCATCCTGGTGGATCTGCTACCCTCACAGATCCCTAGGCAGAGGCGGATCACCCTCGGTTCGCGTACCCTCGCCCGATCTTCTTCGCCACCTGGGACTTGCTATAAAACCTCCCTTCGATTCTCCAGTCCCTCAGCTCGCACCGCACACCCTCCTACTACCCTAGTCTCCTTCCCCTTGGTGACATGATTCGACCGGAGCCTTTGGTGGCCGGAGAGAGTAGCTGCAACCGACACTCAAAGCGCGTGGCCGGAGATCCACCGCGTTTGAGCCTCCTCGCCTTCCGCAGCATGGTAGAGGAGAAGACCCATATGGACTTCACCCCCTGGAGCTGAGGATTCATCTTGGACCATCAGGTATACTTCATTTCAATCCCAGTTCCGTCCATTCCGATTCATCCATTCACTGCTCCGCCAGCTCTGACCTGGTGGTCGGAGCTCTATCAGTCATGTCCACCTGCTTAGAACTACTCCGCAGACCATCGTCACCCCTCTCCCGCAGCCTGATCACCCAAATCTTGGCTATCCGAGCCAGGATTAGGTCTAGGTTCCCTCCTCTGCTTCGCCGGAACCCCCCTTCACCATTCGTCGTCGCTTCACGTATCCCTAGGCCAAATAACCCCGACCGGAGTGTCCCTCCGAGTCGAAGCTCTCCTCTGCAGGTCAGGGCGTGCGCAGATACACCCCAGGACGCATTTCATACACCTCACTGGAGCTCGCTTAGGTCACGCACCCCTTTCCGGAGATCCGACCGTTGGCCGGACCATCAGACCAGTACACCCGACGTGGAGGAGCCCCACGACTTTGTTGCCGCTGCCTGATCGTTCATCGGAGCGTCAGATCACCGTCGGTTCTCCAACGAACTTCGCCCAGGCGGAGTTCTTCCAGGACCCTCCTCAGCTGTCAGATTTTCCCTCTCCGCTAGTTCACATCAGGGACGTCCATCGCCTGCTCCTGTCAGGCCGTTAGATCCAACATCTAACGGCCTCCGTACGCCCACGTTCACGCCCGCAGGACCGCCGTTAGATCTACCAGGTGTCAGCGCTAGAGCCGTAGATCTTCTTCCAGTCAGAGAGCGACACCTGCCACCCCACGTGACCAAAACGAGTTGATTGGGTAATTTGCGCCACCTCCCCTCCATTTCTTTTCTGTCATTGTTTAGTCTGTAAAATTAAAGTTGCGCGGTGGACTTATTTGCATTATTACCCCTGCAGTTTTTCGTATTTACGTTTTAGTCCATCCGTTGTGGTTGCACGTGCTTCGTCATGTGTCGTTTTGGGATATTTGCATGTATGGACATGAGTTTAATGGATGTTATGCTATGATACTTTAGTTTCAATATTTGCACTTATACCCTTGTGCGTGATGAGATTTGACATGTGCTGAATATTGTGTGAAAATTGCAGTAGTGCCCCTGGGTTTTTGACACGTGTTATTATTTAGTCTCTGGAAGTTACTTTCTTTGCAACTAGGTCCCTATCCGCTGTGCTTTTTTGATTGGCTTGAATAAATAGCAAATCTCATACAAATTTCATGAAATTTGTATATACGGCTCCTGCCATGGTGTAAAAATTTCTGTGAATTTTTTGGGCCCATTTTGTTTCCATTTGATAATTTTAAAATTCAAAAAACCTTAAAATTTTCTTCTGTCCAGTTTTAAAAATCAGCTAAAAATACTAAAAATCCTCTAAAAAACCCAAAAAAATTATAGACTGTTTGCTTTGTTTTATTTCACTTGTGTCCAATTTTTGTCGTACTCGGATTTATAAAAAACCATAAAAATTGAAAAACATTGAAAAAATAGGAAAATTTTTAAAAACTCCTAAAAATTTAAAAAATGCATTTCCAGTTTCTGTAGTTAGAGTTTTATTTTTAGTTTATAATAACATTGTTCCTCGAATTTTATAGCACTTTAGGTATTTTTAAAATGCCTTTAGATTCTGGCTGCACACTGTTCTGAATTTTAAGCCTTGTTTCATTTTTATAAAATTCATTAAAAATTAGAAAAATCCAAGAAAAATATCAAAAACATCTGAATATTTCTAAAACCCAAAAATATTTTTATTCAAATTTTCTGAGTATTTTTGTTGTGCTTAATAATTGTTTCATTGAGATTTCTTGAGTGTTTTTATCCTTTTTCATAATATTGAAAATTACAAAAAAAATTAAAAAATATAAAATCCACCAAAAATAGTTGTTTTTGAATCTCCATCTACTTTGTAGGTTTACCATATCGTGCTCCTTGTGTTCGACCTTGGTAGCTATACCAGGTAAAATAAAATAAAATAGCGAGACCGCTATTTGATTGCCTGATTGTTTGATTTTTATATTGGTGGTCTTTCTCATTTTTCTTGATCGATTCCGATCCAAGTGGTTGAGGTTGCAACAACCAGTGACATATTTTACCCTTAGTCACTTGGGTTTTTGGGTTATCAGAATGCCGTCGTTGTCGAGGAGCACGACTTAGTAGTCGGTTTTCCTGTTCTTTTTCGGCTTTTATTTTTGCTTGCATTGTTTATCAACATTCATTTGCATTCCATTTCATTCTATTTTATAATAATTGTGGACTGATACATTTTTGGTTTCTGCCTTTCCTGTGAGGGCCCGACGATTGAGGGTGGCTTTCTTCGGAGAGCCGAAGCACCCGCGGGATTCGGAGGCGGCTCATTTCTGCATCGAGCCGTAGGAGGACGTAGGAGAGCCGGAGCAGGAGTGTGGGGAGTTGTAGCTTAGTTTCTATTTCTGCACATTCTTGTTGTAATAATACATGACAAACTTTCGGACTTGCTAGTTATCTCGGAGTCTGTTTCGGCGAGCACCGGGTGCTCGGGGGACCTCACCGCAGATTTCTCACCGGCTTTGTTTTCACCGCTTTACTTACTGCTTATCTGGTTTCGAGGATTTAGCCTTAGCCTTTGGATTTTCGGTGATTGTGACATAATTAATTATGGTTAAACCCTAATTATCTGCCTGTTCCTATAAATCGATAATTGGACTTAATTAATTAATTCACAAAGAAAAAATCCGATTAATTAGGCTCGAGTCCACGTGCCGTGAGGAACCATATACAACGCATCATCTTGTTTGATCGCATGTAGAGAGTTGGAGTCAGGTACACAATTCTTACTCTGCACGCATCATCGTGTTTGATCGCGCATCGACTTTTTCGCCTTCTCTCCCAATTTTTGGACTTAAAATAAACAGGAGAATCGAAAAATCGGTTAGGCATTGCTTGCTTGAAAAATACTTAAAAAACAAAAACTATAAAATTGGGACTGCTAAACACACTTGACCCTAAAAGACAGATCACCGAAAAATTTGTCTTGGGAGAGTAAGCCCCTCATTGTCTGGTTTGGATGAGCGAGGGAGTGACCCGCACACTAGGCTAGAGCCACATCCAATTTCTTGACAGACTACCAGCCTTTTATACGGGATAGTCTGTTGGGAGTATAGGATTCCTATCAGCTCGCTTAATCGCTCTGAAAGACCGTCTGATCACCTAAAAAAATTGACAAGATAATCGACCGAGCTTTTACGGTCTTCAGCTTCACGTTGAGTAGGTGAATCGGGGGTTTGCTTTCTCATCTTGTGTGTTTTCCAGATCTCATCCGCATTCACTCGCCACATCAAGATGATGGGCAGGAGGTCTCTTAGGCAGCCTTTGGCTGCACTGCTTTATAGCACTCCAGCCCGCTCATCAAGGTTGGTTCGTGAGAGCCAAAAATCGCTCTCCAAACCCGAGTTTGATTCCACCATGTTCCCCCTTGACCACCCTTCTACCAGTCCTGAGGTGCCCGAGCAGAGACCACAACAGATATTAGATGATTTATCGACACCTGAGTTTGGGTCTTTTGCTTTTGCAGAGACCATGACCAACAACGAAGAGCGCACTGATGGACCCCGTATTACAGAGACTTACGTATTGGATCAGGGTGCCATCAACAACACCTTGTTAGCCTCTCTGGAGACGATGCAGCATCGGATCAGAGACCATGGGGATTTCATGGTGGATATGCGCCGTGAGATGGAGCAGTTGCGAGCCGACAGAGATCGCCACAGAACCGTAAGAGGAGGAGGAGGATATATCCCGGATGACAGAGATCCTAAGGAGCCAGTACAGCTAGCATCACCAGCACAACCGATGAGGGAGTTGTACAACCCTGGTTTGACTCTCACCCATAGATGGATAGTGCTGACAACGATTGTGGGGGACTTCAAGTTTCCACCTCAAACGATTTAGCTTCTTCCCCACTTCCATGGGCTCGCCACTGAGGAGTCATACCTCCATCTCCAGGAGTTCGAGATGATCTGCAGTACTGTCCACTATCGCCTTGTGGACGAGGACACCATTCGGATGATAGAATTTCCGTTCTCCCTCGTAGATAGAGTGGCCAACTGGCTGAAGCATCTAGGGAGATTTGTTACCACATAGGAGCAGCTCCGAACAGAGTACTTGAATAAATACTATCCACTCAGTCAGACAAATGCAGCCAGGACCCTGATCAGCAACTTCTCCATGCTCTCTAATAAGCAGTTTTACGAGGCATGGGAGAGGTTCAGGGAGCTCACAGACCGGTGTCCACACCATGATATATCCAAGCCCAACCTTGTCCAGAGTTTCTTCTGCGGGCTTACACCGGAGTTGCAGGAGCTAGTCAATGCTTCTTGTGGGGGTTCCTACTTTGCCAAGGATGAGGATCAGGTCTGGGCCATCTACGAGGATATGGCCGAGAACTATAATGTGATGTCCCAGACCAGATTGTATACTCAGGGGAAGCCCCACCCACCAGTCGTGTCCTATTAGAGGATAGCATGAGTTGAGGCCAATCCTTCTACATCTGCAGCAGCCGCAACACATGTAGAGTTTACCACCGCTGATATGGGGATTATCAGCGAGAAGTTGGACCGGATAGAGCTGATAGAGAAGAAGCAGTGCCATGGCATGTCATAGATTGATCAAATGGTACAGACACTGAGTGACCTAAAGACCCAGATCTTGTGTCTCTAGGAGGCACAGACGGCTTCTCAGCCCCGTCTCAGGTCAGGAGCAGATCCGAGCAGTAGCGACAGTTCGTCCCAACACTTCAGCTAGCCCAGACAGGCCCACCATGTTCAGGCAGAGTCGTACCAGTAGCCGCAACAGTACTACCATCCACCACCGTCTCAGGAGACTCAGATGGTGGTCTACCAGCCAGATCAGCCCCTGACAGTTCTTCCCCCACCCACATATGAGCAGGAGTCGTTGATGGATATCAATGGGATCTGGTATGACCGACCTCAGCCTGGGATCCGATGAGACCATCCTGGATTCCGTTGGTCGATCGGAGGTACCGGCTCCCAGTAGCAACCTCTAGTTCAGGGTGGCCAGTACGACCAGCATCGAGAGCAGTCCCAGTTCCCACAACAGCAGTAGGTACATCCACAACATTAGTACCAGCAGCATGGTCCTCGTCCCTATCAGCAGGGACGATCTTGGAGGCAGCAGTAGCAGCCTCTGCAGTATCACTCCCAGTACCCCTCTCACTCTCATCAGCAGCAACAACCTCAGTTTCAGAGAGGCCACCCATCAGGTTCTCATGGGCCCACCTATGAGAACCCCGCTTTGGATGATCTAGCTCGCCTCATGTCCAAGCAGCAGGCCACCTTCCGATGGGAGATGGACGAAATTAGACAGGAGATGAGAGAGATTGTGATAGGGAAGGCCGCCATTCCTGCACAGATTGAATCGAACCTGAACAACCTGAAGAGGAAGTCTGAACAGGTAGAGTTTACTGAGGTTACCACTCCTAGTGATTCACTTGGTGATGTTTCTGCATATCATTTTGATGCTGAATTTGTTAGGAGCGGTAGGATGCCAGCCGGCAGCGCCTCATCTGAGCGACGACCACTCGCAGCTTCAGGAGCGCCAGATGAGGAGGAGAGCGGTGCTGATGCTGCTCGAGATGATGATGATGACGGTGGTGCTAATGCCACCGAGGATGTTGATCCGGCCGACGGTACTGAGGCCGTCACTTCACCAGATACAGGAGGAGGTGGTGCTGATGCCACCAGTTTCTATGCTGAGACAGAGTGCGGTACTGATGCCGCAAGTCCAGATACCGTAGGTGGTACTGAGTCCATCATTTCTGTTCCTATTGCATTTCCATCTGTTTCTGTATCTCAGTACAATTCTAGAAATAAAGGAAAGGGTTATTCAGTTGTGAGTCCATCTATTTTGCTTGGAGATATGTGTATGGATTCTATTTTATCACAGCAACAGTGACCCGATCCTAGCCCTCCTTTTGAGGAGGGCCCAGCCATCTCCGTCCCCCAAGTACTCAGCTTGGCTAAGGGGACTAAAAAAGAAAATCCAAAAAATCTCATTAGTTAGAGTTCAACCAGCAGATGATAGACAGATTCCAGATACAACTGACTCTACAGGAGGCCTTAGAGAACATCCCCCTTTTTTAGAGGAACTTTAGAGAGAGGACTACCATTTGCAGGAAGAGGAGGAACCACCACTCAGAGATCCATGTGCTCACTTGTGCCACCTGCTTTGCCATCCAAAACCGTCTACCAGCCAAGAGACCATATGCAGGAGCTCCCTATGTCAGATGCCACATACAGGAGCAAAGGTTCGATGGGACTCTATTAGACAGCGGTTCTTCGATTAACCTACTTCTGACAACCTTACTAGACCGCTTCAAGTTTGACCCTCTTAGACAGAGCAGGACAATATTTCAGTTTGCTGATCGATCTGTCAAGAGGCCGAAGGGGTTACTGAAGGACGTGGTCGTCGTAATTCAGGGCCTGTAATTCCCCGTGGACTTCGTAGTGTTGGACATGGAGATCACTGAGTCTGTGACCGATACCCCCATCATTTTAGGATGCCCGTTCTTGGCCACAACCAAGGCAGTATCTGACCATGACAGTGGGAAGGTATACTTTCGCTTCGAGGGCGAGAGTATACAAATAGAGACGATCAATGAGACTAGAGCGCAAGATTCAGCATGCTCAGAGCCACTCACAAATTCAGAGCAGATGAAAGAGGTAGAGCGAGACGTCCACCAGAAGTGTGATTTTGTGATCACAGACGACAAGGCAGTTTGGGCAGACCCCGTTTCACAAGCCATCCTCTCAGATTCAGACCCCGCTGATGCACAGATTCCAGTAGAGGAGAGCTTGGAGAGCGCATTCCTGACAGAGGGCAACTTTTAGGCAGTAGACCAGGTTCCCCATAGCGAGGCAGTTGATTTGTTTGATTCAGATTCAGATCCCTCGGAGTCAGACACTGATTGGGCAGAGTTTGATGATATGATTCCGTATCTGATTTCCACAGAGCCAGCAGCTAGGGTGGAGACCGAGCCGATTCAGAGTACAGAGACACTTGCAAGGCAGTCTTCACCAGACCTTCAGATACCACGAGAGTTCTCCCATACAGGTTTGGTTGCGTTCACTCAGTCCTTTCAGAGACCAGATCTTCCAGTTCCCAGTTGTTCAGAGCGGAAGGCCTTGATTGCTGAAGTATAGGTTCCTTGCGGGTGAGCATGAGATGCACCCATTTATTATCTCAGCAGATTTGACTGGAGAGCAAGAATCTCGTTAGATGGATATTCTTGAAAAGAACCGCAATGCAATAGGATGGAGCGTAGCCGATCTCTAGGGGATAAGTCCGTCCCTGTGCTCCTACCATATATATCTCGAGGAGGATGCGAAGCCGTCGCGTGAGTTCCAGCGACGGCTGAACCCGAATCTTCGAGAGGTTGTCATGAAGGAAATCTCGAAATGGTGGAGCGTCGATTTTATCTACCCCATCTCCGACTCCGAATGGGTTAGTCCATTACACGTGGTTCCCAAGAAGACGGACATCACTACAGTTGTGAGTGAGTCTGGAGAGGAGATCGCTACCCAGGTACCCACTTCTTAGAGTGTCTGTGTGGACTACAGACGATTGAATCAGGCCACCAAGAAGGATCATTTCCCGCAGTCTTTTATTGATCGGATTATAGAGAGGCTAGCAGGGAAGAGTCATTACTGCTTTCTTGACGGGTACTCCGGATACAATCAGGTGGCCATTGCGCCAGAGGACCAGGACAAGACCACATTCACTTGTCCCTTTGGGACATATGCTTTCAGACGCATGCTCTTTGGTCTATGCAACGCTCCGGCGACATTTCAGAGGTGTATGTTGTCCATCTTTTCGGACATGGTGGGTGAGTGCTTGGAGGTCTTCATGGACGACTTCTCGGTCTATGGCGATGGGTCGATTCTTGTCTTGAGTGCCTAGACTGCGTCCTACATCGATGCATCGAGGTCAACCTTGTTTTATCATGGGAGAAGAGTCACTTCATGGTGAATCAAGGGACGATGCTTGTCCATATCATCTCCAACAGGGGCATGGAGGTTGATCCGTCCAAGGTGGATATCATTAGAAAACTCAGTCCACCGTCCAACTTGTGATAGTTACGGTCTTTTCTGGGGCACGTCGGTTTCTACCGACGATTCATTCATGATTTCAGCAGGATTGCTCGGGCGTTGACTGATTTACTGACCAAAGACACCGAGTTCATAGTTGATGATAAGTGTCTTGCGTCATTTGAGACTCTCAAGAGTCTAGTTGTTGAGGCTCCTGTCCTTTAGCCGCCTGATTGGTCTCTCCCATTCGAGATCATGACGGATGCCTCTGATTTTACTGTAGGGGCCGTGCTGGGACAAAGGAGGGATGGAGTATCATTTGCCTTTCACTACTCTAGCCGTACATTGGATGCCATACAACAGAACTACGTAGTCACAGAGAAGGAGATGCTAGCCGCTGTCTTTGCCCTGGATAAGTTCAGATCGTACATCATTGGCTCTAGTGACCATTTTCACAGATCATACCGCCATCAGGTACCTCATGGGAAAGAAGGATGCCAAAGCGAGACTTCTAGATGGATCCTTCTACTCCAGGAGTTTGATATTGAGATTAAGGATAAGCCTGGAGTCAAGAATGTGGTGGCGGATCATCTCTCCCGATTAGAGCATCTTGAGGATTCTCAGCAGATTGATCCTATATGTGAGACCTTCCCAGATGAGGCGATCCTTGCAATCACCTCGCTCCCGTGGTATGCTGACATTGTGAGCTAACTTGTTGCCAAGAAAGTTCCACAAGGTTGGCCCAGGAAGAGACTTGAGACCTTCTTAGCGAAGGCCAAGTCTTACCATTGGGAGGATCCCATCCTTTACCATGAGGGAGGGGATAGTGTCTGGCGACGGTGCATTCCTCAGGAGGAGCATCATAGCGTCCTCACCTACTGCCACAAGATGGAGGCAGGAGGACATCACTCTGGGAGGAGAACGACACAGAAAGTGCTCCAATCTGGCCTATGGTTGCCTACTCTCTTCAAGGATTCGGATGAATTCGTGAAGAGATGTACTGACTGTCAGAAGATGGACACTTGTGGACAACGTGACATGATGCCGATGCAGCCCATTCACTTCTGTGAGGTTTTTGACGCATGGGACATCGATTTCATGGGTCCATTCCCTAAGAGTCAGGGATTCGAGTACATTCTATTGGCCGTTGATTATGTGAGTCGTTGGGTTGAGGCTATCCCCGCCCGAACCGCAGATGCTAGGACTGTATGCAGATTTTTGAGGAAGAATATCATTTCATGGTTCGGGGTACCTCGAGTTTTGATATCTGACAAGGGGTCTCATTTCGTTAACGACAAGGTAAAGGCCCTTGCTAGCGAGTTCAACATAGATCATCTAGTAGCCACTCCATACCATCCTCAGACCAATGGTCTTGCTGAAGTGTCGAATAGGGAGATCAAGATTATATTGCATAAGGTCGTCCGACTTGACCGAAAGGATTGGTCAAAGCTTTTGGACTCGGTCTTGTGGGCATATAGGACGTCCTTCAAGACTCCTTTGGGTACATCTCCTTTCTCCTCGTTTATGGCAAGCCCTGCCATTTACCTGTTGAGCTTAGACATAGGTCACTTTGGGCTGTTACAGAGATACTTTTGGATCCAGTGAGTGTAGGAGACCAGAAGAGGGCAGAATTGGCAGCCCTGGAGGAGATTAGAGATGATGCCTTTTCAAGTAGCCTACATTATAAGGAGAGAGTGAAGGAGTGGCATGATTCTCATATCAGCCACAAGCAGTTTGAGCCAGATCAGAGAGTATGGTTGTTTGATGCCATGCTTAGATTATTTCCAGGGAAGTTACAGAGCAAGTGGAAGGGACCATACCTGGTCTGAAAGGTACATGACAATGGGAGTATCGACATATCTGAGATGCCATATGAGTCTACCTTTCGTGTCAACGAGCAACGACTCAAACCATATCTAGATCATGAGCCACTGGTCGTTGACGTCGTCCCTATTCATATTGCGTGAGATGTGATCTTTGACTCACATCTATTGCATCTCACGCCTGATTATCACTGTCTTCCGCCTTGTATGGATCCAGTTGTCCATATCATTCCATTCTTTAGTCCCACACCCCATCTTCTCCTATGATTATGCTATACTTAGGGTGTGCTTTACCCTAAGTATGGAGGGGGGGGGGGGTGTAGGACTCTTGAGTATTCTTTTGATTCTTTCTACCTTTGTTTTGCTGCTTATACTTAGGGATATTTTACCCTAAGTATAGGGGAGGTAGACCCTGTACATTCTTCCACTCAGATTTCCCTTTATGTACATCTTGCTATACTTAGGATTACTTGATCCTAAGTATAAGGGAAAACACCGAATCCTCTTCATTCTATTCTTTGATTTGTCCTTGTAGTATACTATTCCTTTTCACTTCCCTATACTAAGCACAAGTTAGGTCTCATTCTTCGCTCTTGATTCACTCTGAGGACATCATTCGAGCTAAGTATAGGGGGTGTCGTATATATTTCATATATACTTTAGCCATAACTTGTACTTGTGTGAGTGTGTTAATAAATAAGATGGCTAAGAATCTTTTATCCAAAAACCATAATAATTTAAAATTTTTCCTTGTACATAAAAATTCTTTATTGCACATCATAGCTATTTATAAAAATTATTTTTGCACAAATGTTTGTAAAAATGATTTTATGTAAAGAGTTTGTAAATATTTTGATATCAAAATTATGTATATAGTACAAATTTTTTGTAAAATGTTTGAAAAACAAAAAGTTTGCAAAAATCCTTGTGTAAAAATTTGTAAATATTTTGCAAAACTTCATGCATTCATTCATTCAAACATTAAATTTTGCACATTTCTAAAAACTTGCATAAAAACATTTTTGTATATATTTGTACAGTTTTTCTGAATCATGATTGACATTTAAACTAGCCTTGAATTAAATTGGAAAATAGATCTTGGTTAAGACCTTATTCCACCCAATTCTAAGAGGAACCTTATAGGGCTTAGGGTTAAGACTTTTCAGATCCATTTGGGACTTAATTCTTTGAGTCCACTAGGCTATGATCATATGTCATCTTGATGAGCCTAAGTAGAACACTTAACAACGCACACATGACTCTCAGAGACAATGACTTTACTTGCACCAACACATTACACATAGCTCTGCACGGATGAGGTGGTGAGGAGGCAGTCTCCTTTGGCTTGGGGTAGCATATGAGGGTAGTACTTCTAGGCGGAACCTCTCTTCTTCTTATAGTGAAGGAAGTGCATCTCAACTTGGTCTGGTGGTGTTGACGTATAAAGACAGGAGTTGTGGGTTGCAATAAAGCTTCAAAAGAGGGATAGTCTACTAGCTCAAGAGGAAAAACTCCTTATGTATATATGCTGCACCATGTAGATATGTTGTACATATGCACATCGAAAAAAAAGTGCAAAGAAATAAAAACTCCAAAAAAGTGATGGGTCTGATTGAAAATAAAATACCCACCAGAGTATATATAGCCAAATAAAGCAAAATCTTATGTTACCCATTCCCATCTCATGAAGCTTGCAGTAGGGAGACTTAGCTACACTGGTTGGGCTCCCAAGGATACATGGCTACACTGGTCATGGTCCATTCTCTTCTTCCTTCTCTTCTTGAGCTGGTTGAACTTGAACTTAGAAGGGAATACCCCGCTCCTCGAGGAAAGAGATGCCAGACTGAGGGATTAGAGTTACCTTGTTAAGGGGGTTGTCACTTTGTCATTCTGAGGTGGGGAGCTACATCTCACTTACACAGTACAAGTAAAGATTCATGGTCATTAGAGTTTGTGTATGTAGACTTGTTCTGATCTGGATTATTGAGGAGTATTGACCATATATTGGTGGAACTTAGAGGTTGTTGAGTTTTAAGCTTAAGTACAAATAAGGTTCCGACAAATTAATAATCCAAAGGCCTGACTGAGCTCCATACTTCAATTTAATAAAGGCAAGTTTAATAATCAACCTTGATTTCCCTTCCTTTTCTTTTTCTTTCTTTTCACTTCTTTTTCAAATAAGTGTTTGCTAAGGGACTAGAAAAAGTAAAGCATAGGGGGGTGATGAATCCCTATTCATCACTCTTTATTCTTTTATTTTAGCTAAATATTTTGGCAAAACACCATGTACATAGTTGTAAATATAATAAGTTACAAATAAGCACGCATTTTTAAATATCAATAACTAGCATGTATTTTTGGATAAATAAAATAATAAATAATAAAAGAAAAAAAGGGAAATATTTAGAATAAATATTGAGTGACCTAATCCCAAGAGAGGGCCCAACATAATCCTGATCTCCAAATAAAATAAGTAGGAGAGATATGGCCACTCAAACTTGTACACTTTCCCTTCCATGTATATGTGTGTATATATATATATATATATTTTATTTTCACAAAAATCAAAACAAAAATATGTTTATACTAACTTGTATATATTCCTAAAAATAAAACAAAAATTAGGAAAATAAAATAAAAATAATTTCTCTGTCACCTTGTACATATTATATGTATATATGTAACATATACCTATTTATTTAACACTTGTAAATAACTCATTAAAATTAAATAAAAATTATTTATACTCCAAATTTTATGTTGTAAATAAATAAAATATAAAATTGGGGTATTTTTACAAAAATAAAGAAAACTAAAACTAAAATAAAAATAAATAAATATTTTATACATGTATATAATGTAACATAATGTATAAACCTTAATTTATTTTTCAAAAAAATAAATAAAAATCACTAAAAAATATTTTGGAAAATAAGGAACATTTTTCATGTTTAACATATTTTTAAAAAAAATCATTTTCTATTTTTCTTCATTTTACAAATAATTTTGACCACCGAATTTTCTGATTGGTCCAGGACGGATGTTGACCCTGGTCAACTCCCCCTGCAGGATCCCCTCTTTGCGGATTTGTCTCACGTGTCCGATTTCTCCGATTTTTCTGGAGCGGATCTGACTCGCTCATGCCCCGATTCCACCGCCCGCTTCTTCCTGGTGAATCTGCTACCCTTGCGGATCCCTAGGCAGAGGCAGATCACCCTCAATTTGTGCACCCTCGCCCGATCTTCTTCGCCACCTAGGACTTGCTATAAAAACTCCCTTTGATTCCCCAGTCCCTCAGCTCGCGTCGCACACCCTCCTACTACCCTAGTCTCCTTCCCCTTGGTGACAGCATTCGGCCGGAGCCTTTGGTGGCCGGAGAAAGTAGCTACATCCGACGTTCAAAGCACGTGGCTGGAGATCCGCCGCCTTTGAGCCTCCCCGCCTTCCGTAGCGTGGTAGAGGCGAAGACCCATATCGACTTCACCCCCTGGAACTGAGGATTCATCTTGGACCATCAGGCATACTTCATTTCGATCCTAGTTCTGTCCACTCCGATTCATCCATTCACTGCTCCGCCAGCTCCGACCCAGTGGTCGGAACTCTATCAGTCGCGTCCACCCGCTTAGATCTACTCCACAGACCATTGTCACCCCTCTTCCGTAGCCTGATCACCCAAATCTTGGCTATCCGAGCTAGGATTAAGTCTAGGTTCCCTCCTCCGCCTTACCGGAACCCCCCTTCGCCATTCATCGTCGCTTCACGTATCCCTAGGCCAAATAACCCCGATCGGAGTGTCCCTCCGAGTCAAAGCTCTCCTCTGCAGGTCAGAGCGTGCACATATACGCCCCAAGACACATTTCATACACCTCGTCGGAGCTCGCTCAGGTCACGCACCCCTTCCCGGAGATCCGACCATTGGACGGACCATCGGACCAATCCACCCGACGCGGAGGAGCCCTACGAGCACCGGATGACCACCGATTCTCCGGTGAACTTCACCCAGGCAAAGTTCTTCCAGGACCCTCCTCAGCCGTCAGATTTTCCCTCTCCGCCAGTTCACATCAGGGACGTCCATCGCCTGCGCCTGTCAGGCCGTTAGATCCGACATCTAACGGCCCCTGTACGCCCACGTTCGTGCCCGCAGGACAGCCGTTAGATCTACCAGGTGTCAGCGCTAGAGCCGTAGATCTTCTTCCAGTTAGAGAGCGACACTTGTCACCCCACGTGACCCGCACGAGTCGGCTGGGTAATTTGCGCCACCTCCCATGCATTTCTTTTCTTTCATTATTTAGTCTGTAAAATAAAACTTGCACAATGGACTTATTTGCATTATTACCCCTGTAGTTTTTCGTATTTACATTTTAGTCCATCTGTCGTGGTTGTGCGTACTTTGTCACGTGTCATTTTGGGATATTTGCATGTATGGACCTAGGTTTAATGGATGTTATGCTATGATACTTTAGTTTCAATATTCGCACTTATATCCCTGTGCGTGTTGAGATTTGACATGTGCTGAATATTGTGTGAAAATTACAGTAGGGCCCCTGGGTTTTTGACATGTGTTATTATTTAGTCCCTATAAGTTACTTTCTTTGCATCTAGGTCCCTATGTGCTGTGCTTCTTTGATTGGCTTGAATAAATAGCAAATCTCATCCAAATTTCATGAAATTTGGATATATGTCTCCTGCCATGGTGTAATTTTTTTTAAATTTTTGGACCCATTTTGTTTCCATTTGATAATTTTAAAAATTTAAAAACCTTAAAATTTGCTTCTGTCCAGTTTAAAAAATTAACTAAAAATATTAAAAATCCTCTAAAAACCCAAAAAAAATTAATGATTGTTTGCTTTGTTGTGTTTTCACTTGTATCCAATTCTTGTCACACTTGGATTTATAAAAACCATAAAAATTTAAAAACATTGAAAACTTAGAAAAATCATTAAAAATTCCTAAAAATTCAAAAAAATACATTTCCAGTTTCTGTAGTTAGAGTTTTATTTTTAGTTTACAGTAAAATCGTTGCTCGAATTTTATAGTACTTTAGGTATTTTTAAAGTGCCTTTAGATTCTGGTTGCACATTGTTTTGAATTTTGAGCCTTGTTTCATTTTATAAAATTCACTAAAAATCAGAAAAAATCCAAGAAAAATATCAAAAACATCTGAATATTTCTAAAACCCAAAAATATTTTTATTTGAATTTTTCTGAGTATTTTTGTTGTGCTTAATAATTGTTTGATTGATATTTCTTAAGTATTTTTATACTTTTTCCTAATATTGGAAATTCCAAAAAAAAATTAAAAAATATAAAATCCACCAAAATAGTTATTTTTGAATCTCCGATTACTTCGTAGGTTTACCATACCGTGCTCCTTGTGTTCGACCCTGATAGTTATACTAGGTAAAATAAAATGGCGAGACCGCTATTTGATTGCTTGATTGTTTGATTTTTATATTGGTGGTTTTTCTCATTTTTCTTGATTGATTCCGATCCGAGTGGTTGAGGTCGCAACGACCAGTGACATATTTTACCCTTAGTCACTCGGGGTGTTTGGGTCATCAAAATGCAACAAGCTGAGTGGGTTCAATTAAAATCGAGCAAGTACAACAAGCAAAGAGCCAAGACAATCACATTAGTTCAATGAATCCTCTAGCACCCTTCCCTTTATTAATCTCCGTAAATAATTAGTCAATTAAGTTCTGATTAATGTCCTAAAAAAATCCTGACAAATTACTAATTATTGAGCAATAAACAATAATTGACTCAGAATAAATGTGTTCAAAATTGACAAAATAACTCTTCAATTAATTTATGCTCCCTAAAGTCTTAGAAGATGAAATCGTGTTCTACGAGATAGGGGATTAAATAAGGATCAAGTCGACATGTAGAACACACAAATCACAATCTTGATGCTCAAGATATGAGTAATCCAAGTTTTAGGGGTATGTGAATACATTGAATAAAATAGTCCCAAATATACCCTTGTTGGGGCTGATATGCAATTTAGTAAAATTGTAAGAACCTATGTGTCAATAACCATATACAGGGGTATGTGCATAATTTCTGTAACTCCGCATGGTGTAGATACAATATTTCCTCAACCTCGTGCACAACACACGTGGTGGGTTTCTCCAAAATTACAAATGGATGGGGGTACGATGCGCAAAATGCCTAAGATGGTCGTATGTAGCACATGACCGATGATTCGGTGGTGGTTCGAGGTTCGGGTACCAGAGGCTTTAGTCTCCATGTGTCTTTGCCTCATTGGTTTGTGATGGTTGAGGCTCTATGATCCTATGCGGGCTCGGTTTGATTTAGGGTCGTTCGATGAAGACTTGATCCAATGATTGAAGTTTGGGCATCTTCCGACAGTTGAGATCTTGTGAGTTATTGATCTGGTGGTGGCTGTATCTTGGACCTAGAGATGTTCTTTCTCCGTATTTGTTGTTGGCGGTGATGGAGATGCTGCTCTGATGGTGGCTTGGTGGTGGAGCAAAGTGGTCAACGAAGGTGTTGGCTCTGGGGTGTTCGCTTGAGCGTAGAGTGGTACTTTTGGTGTTTGGGTTGAATACGAGATGCGAAACAATAGAATAAAAAGAGGGAAAAGAAGAAGAAGGTGATTGAGGGGTATTTCGCCTGAAATATGGAGGGGCACGAGCTCAAAGCTGGTCGTCGACTCGAGTCACGGTGACATTGAGAATCACTAGAGGTGGAACGATGCGACAACAAGGTCGAGACGACTTTGGATCACTCCTGGGAGAGTTTTCTCTCCAAAGATAGAGGCCCATATCACATGCCTCTCCATCTAGCTCTCTCTTTCTCTCTCCCTCTCTCTCATTTCTAATATGGATAATTGAGGATCCAACGAATCCCTTTTGAAGGTTGTCGAGGTTAGGTTTATATAGGGAGTAAGATGGAAATGCATAGATGTCGTGGGTTTCTAACACTCAGTGAGAGAATAATGATAACAAAGGTTTTGGTTCGTCAGACATTGGGAGAGGACAGAGTCAGTCAAGGCGTAAAGAATTGGGTCTCTAACGATCGACGGTGGGATTAGATTTCAAGATTTTGGAATTGATTGGTTCCAAAATGACGGTTAGGGTTTTGATCAGGGATAAGACGAGGATAATGGTGTTGGATCTTAAGGTACCGATCGGAGATAGTGGTGGTCTCGGCCAAGGTAGCGGCACAACGACAAAGGTGAAAGGATGAAGGCGGCATTGAGCGAGAGATAGGGGGAGGCACAAGTGCCGTTAGATCGTATCTTGATCCAACGACTAGAGGGGCTTCACATGTTACACACATGAGGAAGGGGAAGGGCAGAGAAGAATCAGCTCGTCGGATTAAAATCGATCCAACGACCCACGTGGAGGGCACTATAGGACAAAGAAGCTTTGATAGGTGCAAGCGGGTTTGATCGTGTGGCTGAATGGACCAATGCGAGTGTGTCGCGTGGTGCGTGTTGACCTTTAACCAGACTGCATACTAGTGATAGAAAATTAAATTAAAAATAGTAACTGACATCCAGTGCAAAAATTAGAAGAATGAAAAATGTGCAACTAAATGTAATTTATAATGTACGTGAAGGGATCCAATGTAAACGGAATGAACTATGCAAGATATATGCTTTTTTGGTTATATTTTATGTATATAAAGTACTTTAGTTTTGTAATTTTTATGTGATTATATATATAAATAAATGCATGCAAAAATGAAATACGATGTGAAATAATGTAAGGGACACAAATACATTTTTTTTGGAATTTTCGTGAGCTAAAAATATGTCAGAAAAATTAGGGAAGTGGATTATATATATGTGGGTTAGGTCAGTAAGCTTAAGTCAAAATATGTCTTTTTATTTGTTTTTTTTATTTTTTTGGGTTTTGATTTTTATGTAATTAGTTAAAACACAAAATAAAACAAAGAAATGAAAAAGAAAATAATCAGAATGAGTGGAATATGCACATGAAATGATAGGTTAAAATCAGTAAAAATGCACAATACACAGCTAGGTCCCAAAACTCAAATTCCACAAATAAACTTCGATTCTTTTGAATTTATATCTTGATTTATAGATAATTGAATGGATATTAATCAAAAAGTGAGTATAGTGAAATTGGACATTGTAGGAGAGAGATATCAGCTTTTGCGGCCTTTTGTCCTAAAATTAGAGTTTGGGTTCATTTCAAATGTGTATAAGTTAGTATTTTTTAGGATTTTTTATTGCTTAAGGTTAGTGATGGTACACAATGAAGTCAGTTCATGTCAATTGGAGTTAGCATGAATTAGCTAAAATGCGTTAGTAAGTGAAAATGTACAGATGTTTATGGATGCAGAAATGAATGCTAATATATGCAAAATATTTACAAGTGCATGAATGTTAAATTTATGAAATTAATAGATGAATGAAACTAATTTCTTAGGATGAAGATCTATATTCAACTAATATATACTTAAACCTTGCTCATCACTGAGCAACTAAAAATGAAGAGGTGAAATGAGATTGGGTTCCATACCGAGATCATGAGAAAAAGGTGAAAATGGATCTAGACTCCCTTTGGATAAATAATTTGGCAGAACTCGCGTGAGAACTAGAGTTTCAAAATCAACAACCTCAAAATTCTACATATCATTGTTACGGTTTCAGCTCAGAAGTCATCTTAGATCAATCCTCCTCCCAAAGCATACCCCATGAACATTGAGCAACTATATCATGTGTGTGAAGGGTGTTATATCTTCCTATATGAAATGTCGGATTACCACGCAAGCCTCTCATCCAGTAACTCATCCTCAGGGAGTCAGGTATTTCCTTCTATGTTCAGGTATGCACTAGTTCACAATGAATATATAGGGAACAATTTTAGAAGCAGAGGAAAGAACTGGAGGGTGACCAGTGTAATCACCAGTTCTACGAAGCTCGACCAGTGTAACCAAATTTCCACCAAGATATGCGGGTTGTATGAAGCTTGGACCTTTGTGGTCAAATATTTATTTTGTAGTCTGATGAATCTCATATTCATCATGCTAAAAGTCAATAATTAAAACCCTGGCTTAAATAAACCACTAAAATTCACCAATAATTCATTCATTTTATCTTGTATTATATTGTATATATTTAACCTGTATTATTGTATTTAATTACTTTGTAATTATTTTCTTATTAAAACCCCTAAAAATTAGGTTGATCAATTGTCTAAGTGCTTAACCCTTAAAAAAGACTAAAAAATGCAAAAATAATTAAAAACCCAAAATTCGGTGTTTTTAACCCCTTAAAAATACTCCCAAAAATACTTTTTGTACAAATGACCTCTTTTGGCTTTTCGTCCAACATGAAACTTGTAGATATCATCGAGACGAACAACTTTCGTGTTTTGACTTTTTCTAATTCCGCCTCTAACTAATTCATTTGTATCTCTAATTTTCTGATTGGGCCATGTGGCGCCCTCTGGATCGCCCATGTGGACCAGTCCTCCTTTCTCCACCTGTCACCTCTCCTAGACCGTCAGATCTTCTTCATCCCGCCTCCATCTCGACCGTCCAGCCCCCCTGCACCCTCAATCGTCCGACCTTCTCCAGATATCATCCTCACCTCTCCTTAGTGCCTTCCTCACAACCATGCGATCGTCATCCCATCCCACGCTCCTCCTTGCGCCACGTCATCCCCTCAGTCCCCACCGTAGGATGAGACACCCAAATCGCATCTCGATCGCTCCATCACGCCTCACTTCTAGCAACTCGATCCCTCCTCATACTCCGGCCACCATCTCTCCACATCACCCCTGCTCTCACAACCCTTAGATGCTTCCCATCTCTCCGTCTTAGCCCTTCTTCATCTTCTAGCTTTCATCCGTTCGATCAGATCCTCGGATCTGATCGTAGCCCTCCGTCCACACACCCATAAAAGCTGTTGGATCGTGAGATCCAACGGTTCGATCATCGTCTCCTTCCTCCCAACTTCCCCCTTCCTAGGCGTTACGCCTGGTGAGCCCTATGCCCCTTCCAATTATGGCCGACAACTCCGGCCATTTTCCTGCCCTGTAACGCCTCTCCTCCATCAACCGTTCACCCGCCGTCCTCACACACCCTTCACTAACACCCTCCATCACTCCACGAGATTAAAACCTCCATTGAAAACCCCCAACCATCACCATAACAGCCGCCTCCTCCATCTATAAAATCACCCCCACCGCCTTCATCACCTTCGTCCACTACTCAATACGCTCAGCCCCAGCCATTCTCCTCCTCCTGTAACAGAAAGAGGACGGAGTCGATATGCGACAATGGTGCCCAGATTCAGGTGTTGACCCATGGCTGCTCCACCGTGTCACAGCGCCTCTGGCGTCCGCTGAGCACGAGGCAAGGTCGGCCTTGTCGTGCAACGATCGGAGGGTCGATTCGACCCTCATCATAGACCGTATCCTCCACCATCGCTACTCTTCCATCATGTGCCCCCTTCCCTCGATTTATCCTTATTTCTTGTATTTAATACCACACACCCGATGCAAATCACCCGCACCTGACCACCTCTTAAGATTCGCCACCTATCAGTCACCCACACCGAAATCCTTGCTCACCACCTTCCCTTCTCCACAACCCCGTTCACCTCACCTAACTTCACTTCCGCTTCGCTGGAGGTAGAGACCCTGGATCCCCGCTCTTGCCACCTCCATGGATCCTCAGTACACTCACTTCACCCATACTTGCACATACAACAAATGCTTCGGCTATCCTAACGATTACAGGCTCTCAGAGCTTCAATGGCCAGACACTCGCACCCATCTCCGATATGTCGCTCCGTCACTGTCAAGACTTCATCGACCAGCCGATCTGATCGCCTCCTCTCTTCCACCGTACTTTAAAATCTCTCGCAAGAGTTTCCTCCTTCTTCTCCAACCATCTGGCACACGTCTAGAGCCCAATGGAGCTCTGGAATGCTTACTGGATCCCCGCCTTCTCCGATGGCTTGCGAAGGAGTAAGAAGATACATATACCATTCGATTGTGTTGATCGGACTACCATGATGAAGCCACGTGGTCGGCCCGAGCCTCCTGCCGAACCCCTAGGCTCGAGTCCACCGAACCTCAAGCAAGCCACCAAATGCTGCCATGCGGATCCAAACCTACGTTGAGCCCTAGCCTGGACCCCTCACGTGCACCTCACGTGAGGGCCTGGGTAATTTCCATGGAGACCCTAGATACTTTCGATATCTTCACTTTGGTCCCCAAGCGTGTGTGTCACGTGCGCGCCTAGGTATTTTACAGGGAGGTCCTCGCATGTTTCAGAAATTGCAGGTATGCCCCTGAGCATAAATGTAAAAATTACAATGAGACCCAGGTGGTTTTTCCATATTGCAAATAGGTCCCTCCAGGGATCTATTTGTAATTATTTATTCTTTCATTTCCTACATTTTTATTAAATTTATTCCCTTGCATTATTTTTAGCATAACTTGAGTATCGTAGATCCGAATTGCATGATTTTAGTGTCGTTTTAATCTTTGTTTCTTCATATATGTTATGACATATCTAATTTTCTCATCTAACACTATTTTTGATATGATGAATTTTTAATGTTAGATGATGTCTCTTGCCCCAATGTCTTGTCATAAAATAGATGTTTTCTCATTATGCTATGCTTGAAATGACCTTGATTTCAATCCATTTTCTATTGCTCAATTTAGTGATCCTTTTAGGGCATATTTGTAATCCTTTATTTTGAAGGCATTTACATTGTATCATTGTCCATGCGTCATTCTAAAATCGCATCGAAAAAGCAACTAAAAAAATTTGCATGCATCATATATCTGCATTGTTTTGCATTTTGCCTTGTGCATCTGCATGAAGACCTGAAATTGAGAAATAATTCACACATGCTCCTGATTGATCATAATTCGTTAAATAGATAGAGTAGCTCGTGTCCCTGTGTTCGACCTTGGTAGACTTACCAAGTAAAAATAATCCACAACATTCAAAGATTGTGATTTTTGCTAAACTAGATTTGCCTCCTATACTACGACATTCTCTGATTATTAAAGAGGAAAATTTCGCATTCATCATAGTCATCTTCTTTTGGTATGGATTTTTGGTTGCTCTACATGGATCTTTTATGCCCCGATAGATATATAATCTTTGGTTCCGCTCATGTTTTGGGGTCTTAGAAAAATTATTCTTGAAATCCATTCTTTATTTGAAGATTTATTTCACTCCGGTCCTTAATGTCCATGCTACTAGAGAGACTCACACAGTCTTCCGACACCCCATCTGAGTTGAGCTAAGTGCATACTGCTAGAGTACAGATTATTTTCCTATTCAAGAGTCTTACTCAGAATGAGGCAACCATGTTTGACACTAAGAGTTGAAGTCTGGACTCTGTCATGCGGAACTCGGAGATTTAAGTACAAGATCTGAAGCTTCTAAATCCTATTTCTCGGTGAAGTTTCTCTGAAAATTAAGTGGATTAAGGCCAAGTGAACACAAATCTCGGTTTCTGTTTGCAACTTGGTTCAGAATCCAGGTCCTTTCACTAATGCAGATGCACGAAACATCGAATGAAGTGCACGTGTATGAGATGTAATTTTTTTTTGAAATTATTATTTACATTATATGATTTACATGCATTCCTTAAGTTTTAAAAAATTACCCACAACTCATGTTATTTTTATTATAAAAAATACGATACCATATCATACAATGCAATGTGGAGTATGTACATAATGAAACTCACCTCCTATAGTTAGAGTATGTTAAGTATAGAAGAACACAAATGAAAAAGTGAGAGAGGGGTCGAAGTCGGCTGCCCCCCTATACTTTAGGCTCTCGATCAACCTAAGTATGGACGAGGGTAAAAATGGGACGATCGAAGACAAAAAGAGTGAAGGTGGATGTAAATTGGGTGGGCATCGGTCCCTCCATATACTTAGGCTATTGCCTAAGTACAGAAGAAGTAAAAAGGGAACCGATGGGATTGGGAGAGAATGTACAGGGTTCAAGGAGGTTTTCGGCAAACCTTCTTGTGGGCGTGTGGCAGGAGGGAATAATGATGCAAAGAATGTGAAGAAGAATATTCATAGCCATCATCGGAGTCCTCCTTAGAAGTATAATAGTGTTTAATGGATGCTCTCCGACTAACGTTTCTGTGCTACCGCTTACCCACATGTTCGACCAACTCGACCTTGGATGATGAATAGTCTCGTGAAGATGTATTCGTCTGGTTGTATCTGATTACATCAGTATGTTTACAATACCCTTGGTGGAGTCTTCAGAATAATTCATGTTTATGGTGATGCACTTAGTCATTTTGTTAGAACCTGAAGCAAGGAGAAGGATCATAGTGCTTCATCCCTCTACTAGCAACATGACTAGAGGATGCGGCCCTTCTAAACTGAGTCTGTGAGGTACTGGACATTGGTTCTTCATCAGATGAATAACCATGTATGTTGTATATCTTTTATAAGGTCAATACACGTCACGGATATATGATGGTGCTTAGAGTCGATTTAGGCTTTGTCAGCTCTAGTGTCAGATCATAGTAATGATTAAGGAAGTATGAAATAACTGTTTCCATATTCAGTGAATTGGATGTGTCTAGGTCAAGCTCATTTTCCTTGGTAGCAACAGGGGTAGCCTCGATAATATGATACTTAGGTGTCTCTCCTAAGGTTGTGTCTGTGTTTTGTGGAGAGGTCTGTTCTTGTGAAGGTTCCATCTCGGTGGTTTCCTCTTTGTCAAGATTGTCGGTTTCATGTTTGATTGTCTTAGGGTCTGGTGTGTCCTCGAGAGTTTGATCATTAAGATTCTGATTTGGATATTTTATGTCTTGAGTCTCACAATCGATAGTCGCTCTAGTTGAGGCTAAGAATGGCTTTCCCAGAATGACGGGAGACTCGGACAACTCTCCTTGGTGCTCAATGTCGAGGACAATGAACTCCACTCCGTGTTTTACACCTTACAAGCTCAAGAAAATTGAAAAATTCCTCTCAATCTTTTTGTGGATCGAACAAGAAATCGAACACCACTCTAGTTTTCTAAGCGATCTAAGTTGAAGTCGGTCAAATATGTACTTCGGGTGGATGTTTATGGTAGAGTAATCGTTAATCCGAACATGATTAAACTCGGTGTTCTCAATTTCATAGGTAACCCTAGTCAAGCGTTTGACTCTACAGCTTTTACTCTTTTGGATCATCACCATTGAACCGACCATAGTGATTAAATGTTATCCATTTCTAGATCTTTTCTTGCTCGTCTTCTTAGGAGATAATTGACTCTTTGCAAATCTATGAACATCGGGTACATGCTCTATGGACTTGATTAATGGAAGCTTTAAGATTATACTTTTGGAAAATGCTTCTATTTCAATGTTGTCAATGGACTAGTCAGATGCATGTGGTGTCTATGCTTTAAAATTTTGCACATGATTTGTCTTGGGTTCGCTTTATAGTATCCTCACTTCTCCTTGGTTTCCTATCATATTTTTAACCATTTGGATGACATTATCAAGTTGTTCAGTTAATGCATCCATTCTTTGATCAATCCGAGCTATGTCATTTGCTAGCGTCTCATGACTCAGAGATGAATAACCATACTTAGGTTGTGACTCTGGCATGCAATCTTGAGCTGAGTAATAGTCATTCTCAGTGGTAGTGGCTTGGTCACGAGTCCTATTTCCTTGACTCTGAATCTCAAATGTTTAGTCAATGGAAAACTGGTCGTACTTGGAAAGAGAGTCATCCCGAGTAGGGGATGGTTTAAATAAGATTCTCAATCATAACCACAAATCATGTTTCTTTGTCAAATGCGGCTATACTCATGTACATTCTCGATTTCACTCGCTCCATTGTATCCACATAATATTCATTCTTTTCTGTGAGCGATTTATATCTTGAAATATCAACCAAGGAATGAGTGTGGTGGAATGAGAGTGGAGTGGATGATGGATGGGGAATAACCGACTCAAAGGGAGGGTTATCATGATATGAGAATGAAGAAGAAGATCATGATTCAATCATGCAAGATCGATACACAAAGTCTGGGTAAGAATACCAATATTAGGACATCTTCAAAAAGAAAGGTGGAGTTTGATTCACAAACCTCGATATGTGTATGTAAGTGAAATGATCTTCGAATGCACACGATTAAATACACAATGCAAACCCTAAAATCCACCAACTTCACATATTGAATGCTGTAAATGTTTAACTGATTATCTTTTCAATTTTAAATTGGTGATAAAATAATCTTTGAATCTGTTATACACAAGTGCGTTGCCTTGAATCCTATATTTGGTTCTAATACCCCTCAATCAAAGGAATGATCTGTCTGGGCTACCAGGTTATATCACAACCTAAAGGAGATCGCAGACAAACACCCAAAATGTTGACTATGGTCGGAGGCGAGATCTTTCAGCTCCCAAATATGCAAGAGTCAGACCTGGGGATTTAGGGCACAAGTCCAGAGTTTTGGGCTCTAACCTTATGGCTACGTCCTCACCACTCAAAGTTTGGAGGTATGTACCTATGCATAAGGATGGGGTTGCTATCCCATAATAGATGATACTCAATATTTATCTGATTTTAATTAGTCAATAATGTTTACCAATTCCCTTATTTTAATTTAATTATCACTTTGAATTTGAGCGGAGAATGAAGTACATCTACAAGGGGATTCCAATTTCCATTAAATCTTAGATGAATGAAAATTGAGGAAGAATCGAAAAAGTCGTGCAACGAAAAATACAATGATGAATGCAGAATCAGAGATACTTACAATGCTTTCTCGCAATCTCCGTGCAGGATGCTAAACATAATTGAAATTTCCCTAACAAGTGTGTCTATTGCATGCATGAGAAACCACACTTAGAACATGAATTTCTATTAGCGAACCGCAAGAAATTAATTTGGCTAAGTGAAATCTGACCTAGCGCATCTAATTAATGTGAAAGTGTGGGCCTAGTCCTACGAGCATAGAAATAACCCTATTAACTCTAATAGTTGTTGTCTAGTCTTAGATCTACGTCAAGCACCACAAATAATATGGCATGATAGGCCGAGTGTCCAGCCCGAGTACAAAAACGAGTCTTCAAAGGAAGACCGTTGGAAATAGGCAATTATTACAAATTAATTACAAAAATGAATAAATAAAATCACTCTCTCTCAAAAACAAAAATATAAACAAAAAATTCTTCATGCCTCCTCAACATGCTCTATCCATAGAATAACCTGCCTTAGGTCGCTTCGAGTTGTGTCAGCTTGCAAGAGAGCTGCTCCAAGTTACCGGTGCCTCACACAAAAAATAAGAGAAATAAATATTAGAGATATATTTACAAAAATATGTACAAAAATAAAAGAGATAAAAATACTAAGAAATACAAAGAGAAACAAATACAAGAAGAACCGGGGGTTAGACTACCAAGGATGGAAAACCCAAAATTTAAATTATTTAATTTATAAATCATATACCTCCCCGATAACGATGTCATTTGACGAGTATCCAAGATCACCCTTTTTAATTATTGTCTTAATTGATGAAGTTGTTGTAGTCGGGCAACATAATAACCGTAAAAAATGACCACACCTAGGAATTAATATGGAAAATAATCCTCAATATGGTCGAATTATTTATTTTACTTGGGTAAGTTCCATGGTCAAACTTAGGGAGGTGAATTGAGGGTTCTGAATTAATTGTTAAATAATTCAAAAATTTTGATTTTTGAGAGAAATGATTATTTTTGGTATTTTTGTATTTTTTTCAAAAATTTTAGGGATTTTTAAAAGATGTAATTAATCAATGAAAGAAAATATGATGCATGTATCTTGAACATAATTTTAATGCAAAAGTAAAATATTGCTATGCTATGTGGTGATAAATAAAATAATAGATGCAATATTTTTTTGATTTTAGATGATGAAGAAATATGATGCATATGCAGCACACCGCGTATGTTCAATCTAAATCAAGAAAGCAAAGAGCCAAGCTAATCACATCAATTTATTGAAGCTCTGATTAGTATCCTAACTAAATCATGACAAAGCATAAATTATTGAACAATAAGTAATAATTGACTCAGAATAAATGTGCTCAAAATTGACAAAATAACTCTTCAATTAGTTAATGCTCCGTAATGTCTTAGAAGATGAAACTCAATGTTTCGTGATATAGGGGATTAAATAAGGATCAAATCGACATGTAGAACACAAAAATCGAAATCTTTATGCTTAAGGTATGAGTAATCCAAGTTTCATGATTATAAATGTAAATAAATTAAATAAAATAATCGCAAATATATACCCTTATAGGGACTGATATGCAATTTGGTAAACTACTTAGGCCTTTGTTTAAATTGCCACATGCATGGGCATACTCATAATTTCTTGAACTCTATAGGGCGTAGATGCAAAATTTCCCCAACCACGTGTGCAATGCACGTAGTGGATTTCTCCACAATTACTGATGAACTTAGGGCACGATGCACAAAATACCCAAGATGTGTGTGTGTAGCACGTGACCGGTGGTTCGACAGTGGTTCGAGATTCCAGTACCTGAACTGTGGATCTTGTCCATGCGTCTTCGCCTCACTGGTTCGTGATGGATAGGGCTTTAGGCTCATAGGTGGGTTCAGTTCGATTTAGGGTTGTCTGATGAAGACTTGATGCATCGATTGAAGTTTGGGCAGTTTCAGACGGTTGAGATCGTATGAGTTCTTGATCTAGTGGTGGCTATAGCTTGAACCTGGAGATGTTCTTTCTCCGTTTTCGTTGTTGTCAGCGATGGAGATGCTGCTCTGATGGTGGCGCAGTGGTGGAGCGAAGGTGGTCGATGAAGGCGTTGGCTTTGGGGAGTTCGCCTAAGAGTGGAGTGGTACTTTTGGTGTTTGGGTTGAAGACGAGATGCATGAAAACAAAAGAAGAAGAGGGAAAAGAAGAAGAAGGTGATAGGGGGTAGTTTGCCTGGAGGATGGAGGGGTACGGGCTCAACTCCGATCTTCGACTCGAGTCGCGACAACAACGATTCTCAGCTGTTTGAGGGGGAACGATGCGCAACAACATCGAGACGACCTTGGATTACGCCTGGGAGCAAGGTCGCACCTAATTAGAGGCCCTCGAGAGGGAACACGGATCAATTATGATTCACGATCCTCACAAAAATCTTGTAAGACTGGAAAAACTACTCATTACATCCGCGTTCGAATGCTAATTTTATAACCATTCTCTCTCTCTCTCTTTAATTTGAATCTCTTATTTCGTGCGAAGCAAATTATCATGCTAAATTTATTTCCATATTAATCATTTAACTCACATCGAGTATAACTCCGGACTTGTGGTCGTCGCTCGTCATCTCTGATATTCTATAGTCAACCACATCGAGTTCACTTCTTTCCTGATCAACCTATTCAATTCTCGTGGATTTTCCATCATCTTCGACAAGGAATCGTATGGCTTAATGATCTCGATATCATGTAGGGTCAAATCCAAGCTGCTCATATTATTTTCATTTCCCATTATATAATACTTCAATTCTTTTCGTGTTACGTTCATATTTATTAACAGTTCCGTCAATTATCAGATTTCAAAAGAAGTTGAAGACTGCTTGTATTGCTTTATCCCTGAATCTCATGATTCTAGTAGTAATCTTTACTCTTCAAATATTTGGATGAGTAGTTTCTATAATTGAAGCTATTTTTAATTTCAATCTTACTATCTTCTTTCATTAGGTCGGAGTTATAATATTGATATTAGGTTGCAGTGGGCACTATCTTTAGACACCTTGTATCCAAGGTTGCTATGAAAGAGGTAGGTAAAGAGATGTCTAAGTATCTTAATGATTTTCAATTTGGGGTTGGTGTATCTGAAGGAGCTGAAGCCATTTTACACATCACCAATCGGCTTTTGAGCATGATTCATGGTGATGGATCTATCTCTATGCTTAATGTAGATTTTTCTAATGCTTTCAACATGATAGATAGATCTTTGATGCTCTGTGAAGTTCAAAGGCGGTGTCCATCTATTTTTTCATGGGTGGAGTTTCTGTATGCTCAGGATGCCAGACTATATATTGGAGACAATCATATTTGGTCGACCACCGGAGTACAGCAAGGTGATCCCCTCGGTCCACTTCTATTTTTTCTTGCATTGCACCCACTTATTCATGAGATCAGAGACAATTCTAAACTCCTTCTCCATGTTTGGTATCTTGATGATGGGACCATCATCGGAGACACATTAGAGGTGGCCAAGGTGCTTGACATTATACAATGCAGAGGCCCTGAGTTGGGACTTGTTCCGAATATCAAGAAAATTGAGCTTTTCTAGCCTTCATGTGATGGATAGAAGGTCCGCAAAGGACTATTTCCTACTGATATTGGAAGGCCCGTGCTAGGAGTGAAACTGCTTGGAGGTGCAGTGAGCATGGACAAATGATTTGTTAAAGACTTGGCTACAAGGAGAGCCACCAAAGTTGTTGAATTAATGTAATTACTCCCCCAATTGGATGACCCACAGAGTGAACTTATTTTACTACGATCTTGTATCGATTCAGCCAAGCTCATGTTTGGCTTAAGGACATGTCAACCCACATGCATGGAGCAAGCTGCTGCTCTGCGTGGAGCTATTGAGGAGATTGTGGTTTGTGGAGGTCCTTTCTTTGGCAACCTTCAATGGCGGGTGGCATCCCTACCAATCAAGCTCGGTGGCTTAGGACTGCACTCCGTTATTGAGGCTTCTTCATATGCTTTTGTGGCATCTAGAGCTCAATCTTGGGTGTTTCAAGACTATATTTTACGAGACAGTGAGGTATATGATATTAATTCTGATTTTTTAGATGCCTTGGAAGGTCTACATGTCAAACTCCCATCTTTAGATCTTACATATTTTGCTAACAAGGATACCATCCCCCCTAAAGCCCAGAATGCTTTGGCGAGTTCCCTTTTTGTCAAAATTGTCAAAGAAATTGAGGATGAATTTGACATGACAGCTAGACAAAAGATAACTTTTCGATGCTTGCAATCTGACCATGCTCAAAATTTTATTCTAGATATTCCTATTGATGGTCTTAGAATGCATATATCACCTATTGAGTGTCGTACTATTCTCAGATATCACCTTATGATTCCTTTATTCCCAGCAGATGAGGCATGCCCAGTATGCCACAAATCTTGCCTAGACTCCTTTGGGGAGCATGCCGTTCATTGTCATGAACTCCCAGGTTTTAAATATAGACATGATCTTGTCAAAGATGTCCTATATGATGTTCTCAAGAAGGCTGGGGTTGCGTCAAAGAAAGAAGCACCCGTGAATTTTTTGTCTGATCCACACGAGGGGAGATCCACACTTAGACCAGCAGATATTTTAATTTTTGGTTGGGATGGAGGAAAATATGTATGTGTTGATTTAACTGGAGTGTCTCCGTTAGTTGGTCTGATAAAAAGTGATTTTACTGCGGGATGCACTGCACAGAAAGCTGTCTCAGCCAAAGTTGCTAAACATGAGAAGGCTTGTATTGACAATCAACATGTCTTCATCCCTTTCGGGTTTGATACCTTTGGGTTCTTGGAATCTGAAGCTGTAGAGCTCCTTAAGAGGATCAAGAAAATTATGCATAGCAATGTTATGATTCCCAGGTCGATGGATGTTGTGTTCCGAAGAATTGAATTTTCCATCCAAAAGGGATTGACGACGCAACTTGTTGCCCGTCTCCCAACAGTTTCTTTATAATATGCCCTGATTTACAAAAAAAAACTTTTAAAAGTTCCGAAAATATGGTTTCTTTGTTGAATGAGTCAAAGTTACGGTTCTTTCAATTAGTTTATACTGTTGGGACTTGTTCAATATCGATAGTTGGGGCTATTGCCAACTATCAATTCAAGGTGGAGATTGATAATATGACTTGGATCCTAACTACTTGTTGGGATGCTGATGTGGTTGATCTATGTCCTGCATTTTGATTGGATGAGAGCTGTTGGTTAGGATTGCTGATATGTCTGATCAGCCTCCTGAAGCCTGATTGGCTGAGAGCTGTTGGGATGGATTGTTGAATACAAATGATATTCTTCTGCTTGATTATAAAAGGGGCCCTCGGGCCACTAGATACTGCAATCCTCATTCTAATCCTGATTCTCATCCCACAAATGTACTTGCTCAATATCTTTTGTATTACGTTTTCTCCATATAGTGAAATCGATTGCCACCGCTCAAGGACGTAGACCAGTTACGGGAGAACCTTGTGTATCCGTGTATTTGCATTTTGCTTGTTTAAGCGTGTTTATGCGTGTTTGCTTCCACGATTTGCAAGACTTAATTGTCTCCACCTTCTCTCTTCTTTTACATAACAATAGAACATATAGGTAAGTGGAGGGGATCAATGATGTCGTTGACATTAACACCGTGTGAAGATGGAGAAGATCAAGCTATCACCATCAACACATAGTGTCTCGTGGTTTCAGCGTTACAAGGGTCCGGGGAGATGGAGGCAAAGCTGCGTGGAGTACGACGAAGGCAAGGTTGAAGGACGTGTCATTGGCGGAGATGCGATGATGGTTGCACAAAAATGAAAGTTTACAAGCGGTGTAGGTGCACATAGGAGTTGTTCAACGGAGAGACATGTACTGTTGCATTGGGGCGAAAATCGATGGAGGTGACATGAGAGCGACGGAGAGGGAAGCCATCACCATGTTACTTCACCTTATTACAAAGTATATTATGATTTTAGAATGATCGATTAATACTTTGTGTAGTTGTATAGCTTGTTAAATAGCATGCTAGTTATTTTATAATTTTTTTTATTTTCTCACATTACATTCTTGAAATACTAATATACTATTCTTTTTGCAGAACAATCTTTTTGCAGAACAACATACAAAGTTGCGAAGAGGAAACACATTTAACTTGAGAATTATCGGTTGATGATGTAACAGTAAACAAACTGAGATTTCATTTTACAAACCAACATAGAATTTAACAATGGGAATTTGAATTTTACAAAGAGCATTGCTATTTTGCAAAATGTGAAACTTATATCATGTTGGCAGGAAACTCCATCAAATAAAAGAATCGCAAATAACAAAAAAAGATATCAAATTAGGCGGGTTAGATATAGTAGTTTGAACTATCAAATGAAATTGGTAATTAATATCGAATATTTGGATTTTTGAGTGATTGTAGCATCTATTTCATATTTAGATTTTTTTTACTTTCTATATCATTTTTAGATTCGTATTAAGTTTAGTTGTAATCAATTTATTCTAGTAAATCACTACAAAAAATTTGAATTATAGTGACGGTTTTTTTTCAAAATCTATCACTAAATTAGTCGTTGTTAAATATATAACGACGATATTAGTTGTTGCGAAATAAGTTTTCATACTTAAAATTAGCAACGAATATCATATATGTCGTTGTATCATTAGCAACGTCCACATAGCGACGCTTATCCGTTGTTATTTTTCAAACTTCTAATTAATCGGCGCTTAAAAAATAGTGACGATTAGTTGATATTTTGAAAAATAGCAACGGATAAGCGTCGCTATAAGGATTGTTGCTAATGATACAACGACATATATGATATTCGTTGCTAATTTTAAGTATGAAAACTCATTTCGCAACGAATAATATCGCCATTATATATTTAACAACGACTAATTTAGTGACGGATTTTGAAAAAAACTGTCACTATAATTCAATTTTGTTGCGGTGAATGTATCCAAATTCGATTTTTATGGAATAACATAACACGATATAGACACATACATACACCCGTATACCTCTCTCTTTTGTCTATAGCAAAATGATCACGTCCATTAGTATACAAGGAAAAAAATCCAAAATGACGTGGAAAAATCGGGTCGGTTACTATCCAGACGGTGGGACCCACTTAACGACCTGTCTTACCGGTTTTTAACGATATTTTGAAGTTCCATAATTTTAAACCAACACCATTCCCAACGACTGTCGCCATGGCCTCTCGCAAGAACCAGACCTCTCTGCTCCGTGATGATCCTTCCGCGATGGAGAAGGCCACTGCGCTGGAGGAGGATCCCGCCTCCGACCCTCATATCCAGTTCATGGACAACACTCTCAAGAATCTCCCGCCGCTCGAAGCCGTGAAGACCTTGGAAAGCTACAGCTTCCCACGCTCCCATGCCGCCCAACGCCACTTTTCCTCCATCTGCTGCAGGCTATCCGATCAAGCGTCCACTCATCTTGTCAGGGTCCATCTCTTTGGGTATGCCTTAGGAGCTGCCAGATCCGCGTGTTCCCTTGCTCCGCAGCGAATCGAGTACGCTCTTCACTTGGCTGAACTCCTTGCCAAGATTGCATACGGAGACCGCAAGCGTTGCCAGAGGGTCGTCACTGTTTGCAAGGATGCACTGGCTGTCAGGGACCCGCAAAAGGTCCCCGTGCGGACCTATTCAGTCGAAGATAGGGCTCTCGTTGAGGTGGGGAGATTCGACGAGTTGATCGCCAAGAACCGCGGGCGGCTCCGTCAACTCTTGAGAAGATTCGAGGTGGATGAGGACGAGTGTCCCAGGAATGACTTGATGGCAAAGAAGTTGGGTGATCGGAAGAAGATGAAGCAGGAGGCAGAAAGAGCAATGGTTTCAGAGCGGATCGAGAAACTAAAGAATTACTGGAAGGAGAGGATGAGCGAGGGGCAGAGGAGAGAGTTCTTTAAAGTGGGAGTGGAAGATATCAAGAAGCATTTCTCGATGGCGTTCAAGCCCACAATAAGCATTGCGATGGAGCCGATTCTATCTGAGGCCTTACGAGATCTGGAAGAGCACGGCACTCTCAGATATTGGTTCTGTTTATACTGCATCCATATTAAGTTTACAGATGCCTCCCATTTGTTGGATCATTGCAAGAAAAACCACAACGAGCCTGCAAATCTGCACGCACTTATTCCTGTCGAAATCGATCAGACATGGAAGGATATGATCATGAACGCCACGTTCAAACCGATCGATGCACTTGCAGCTGCAGAGATGGTAGAGACTAAACAGTTAAACCGTTGGCCTATATCAGAAGATCAAGATCGCACGGATCTACTTGTCAAGATAGAATCAATTTTGCGTTCTCTGGTTTCAGTGAATGGGCTCTTCGAGTCGCTCCTGAAGAAAATCATTGATTATGCAAAGGAGAATGTTCATGTAAGATGCCTAAGCGAGCTGCAGGCGGAGCTTCAGGTGGATGAAACAACGATATGCATGTGTCTTCTTGAGGTCCCAGAGCTTCAGCTTGTGCTGAGATTCTTGCAGGCGCTATGGGTGCTTACAACGATAAGTGATTCAGATGATGACGAGGAGAAGAATTTCACTCAAAAACACGAACTCAAGGAGAGAATTTATCTTGACCGTGATATGTCAGCTTTGGCATTGGATGTGAGGATGTTCTCTAATGAGAACAACACTGATGATGTGGATTTGGAGAGAATGATGTCATGGTTATATCAAGGGGAAAGTGCTGATAAGATTATGATTGAATGGGCAATAAAAATGGAAGGGATATTAGACAAAGCTGTACTCATCACCAAGTTAATCAGGGAGGGTTATGTTGCACTGGATGAACTATGTAAAAAGAAACGAGGTATGCTCGAAGAGATGTTCGGGGAGAAAGGAAACGATCTCAGGGATGACTGCTGGACGATGAAGGAATATGCGTCTCATGAAGACGATAAAGTGATGAAGGTTTTGCCTGGGATAGTGTTTTCTTGCACGTTCAGCATGATATGCTTCAATGATCTGCAAGATGGTAATATGTCATTATTGCCATTATTTCTCACATTGAGTTGTTCTGTCGACAGATTGTTGAAGTAGACATATTTATTATCAAGACGTGGAAAACTATACAACAGGATGAAGAAAGGCTTGTGCTGTTATCCGAAATGGATTATAGCGGGTTCGTCGCATCATTCATGAGATCCATCATGGAGGCAGGACAAATCTTTATTTTGCCATTTTCAAACCGATAATCAATGTTTGTTTTGATAATTGTATTCCTCCAGGGTCGATTAGTAGACCAGATGGACAGAGACTCCATGGAGAGATCTGTGGCTGCAGGATTGGAATGGCTCAAAAGTGATGCAGATAATAACAAAGTGGACGGACACAAAATAAAGCAGAAATCAAAAAACAAAAAGAAGAAAAACAAGAAGAAAAAGAAGGGTGGAGGAAACATCAGAGCTAAGGTGTTAGAGCCATGTGAATTTTTTGCATTGTTTTCTATGTCACATTTGATGGTTTAGTTTATTGCTATTGGTAGGTAGAAGATAGCAGGAGTCCTCATCATAAGGGATCTGATGAAAATATGTAGGTCGTTTTATATGAAGATTAATATTTTTAATGAGAGAATAATAACCCTAAACATTTGTTATACATTATACAAGAAGGCGCCTCTATTTTGAAATAATGCAAAGATCAAACCTTTAAATGTAAATTTAGTTAACAATTTATCTCATTTCTGTTTCAACGTGTTCATCATTGTTAAAGATCTGCTTCTTCGTCTGATGATGATCATCCGAAGCCTCAACAACTGTCACACAGCAATATACAAATACATGAACAGGTACAAGACGATCATGAAATCAATTTCGAAAATGCATCTTCTTCGCCGATGCGTAAAAAAGACCATACAGATGATCACTGTATGGAAGAAGTATTCAGAGAGACAGCGAAAGATGAAGAATCACAAACTTCATCTAGGTACGATCTACACTGCGAACACTTCTTTACATGCTTGAGGGTAATTGTTTTCATTTTCTCTCTCTAGTGCATCTAAGACTGCAATCCATCTGAAAAAGGGTGAAGATGTAGATTCATTTGTGATTAGTAAATACCTTAAATTTTCTTTTCATTCCTCTCGAAGGATCAACTTTTTATTCATGTAGGCATCATGAGCATAAGCCTGATTACTGTCAGCATGAGATAGAAAATGTGGATGAGAAGTTCAACATTAATGACAGTGAGGATGATGAAAGAAATAGGAAGAAGGGAGACACAAATTTTGATGGTGAACAAGAGAGTTCCAGTAACATAGAGCCCATGAATATCACAGGGGAGATAACCTCTCTCATTCCAAATGCTCATATTAATGACACTGGAGACCACTCGAACATCAGCGATCAAAGCAACTTACCTATCGATGCTTCTTCATCCACATTTGAGCAAATTTGTGACAGCAAAGAGGCAGAAGAAATCCCAAACTTACCAATAGATGCTTCTTCATCCACATCTGAGCAAATTTGTGACAGCAAAGAGGCAGAAGAAATCCCAAACTTACCAATAGATGCTTCTTCATCCACGTCTGAGCAAATTTGTGGCAGCAAAGATGCAGAAGAAATCCCAAACTTACCTATAGGTGCCTCTTCATCCACATCTGAGCAAATTTGTGACAACAAAGAGGCAGAAGAAATCCCAAACTTACCAATAGATGCTTCTTCCTCCACATCTGAGCAAATTTGTGTCAGCAAAGAGGCAGAAGCAATCCCAATTACATTCACAGAGAAGAATTCCTTTTTAATAGGAGCAATTCAGGTTTTTTATTCTTCGTCAATGCTTAAGAAGGCCCATAAAGATGACCACTGTATTGAAGAAATATTCAGGGAGACTAAGAAAGACGAAGAATCCGAAAGTTCATCTAGGTACGATCTGCATTGTGAAAAATCCTTTACATGATGAGCTAATTGTTTTCATTTTTCTTTCGAGTGCATATAAGACTGCAAGCCATCTGGAAAATGGAGAAGATGTATATTCATTTGTTCTTAGTGATTCCCCTAAATTTTCTTTTCATGCCTCTTGAAGTGTCAACTTTGACTGCATATCTCATATTATTAACCGGTAGCTTGTAGACTTCATAGTAGATGATTGGTTTGTAATTTCTATCCAAAGTTGATCTTATGTAATTATGATCTAATAGTAAAGCAGCAGCAGCAACAACAACAACAACAAAGCCTTTTCCCACAATTTAAGAGCTAATAGTAAAGCAAGTATATATTTTTTTACCTTCAGATTCTAATATATGATTGAAGTATGAACTCTATCTGTAGTTTAACAAAAGATATCAATCGATTTCATGATTTCTACAAATTGTGCTGATATGCTTTGAATCTTAACTATCTGATCCAAGTTGAGGAACCGTCATAAGTACCCCCTCCTGCCGTATCAATAGCCCGACAAGATGGGGGTCTCGCTGTTTCAGGGATCCGTTTGTTTCAGGCATCCATCTGTACGGATGTTGTGTGTAAACTCCCTAGGGTTAGGGCTCCCAGTATCTTGTATATTTTCTTCTTCCCCACATAGTGAAAATCGATTGCCTCCACCCACGGCCCAGTTACGTGTGAACTTTGTAAATTCACCTGTCTTCTTGCTTGCGTGATTGATCTTGTTTGTGCGTGCCTCCACGATTCGCAACAAATTGGATATGAAAAAAATAGTCCATGTGATTCCTCGCATTTAAAAGGAAAGAGTCAAGAGAAAGAGGTGAACAAAATAAGAAAAATCCATCTTCTCAATAGGTTGTTACAATGTCCTGTAACTCCTTAATGAATGACTAGTAATTAAGGTGAAAGATTTTCTTATTTAATATGCTGAGAGTCTTTGATGCCTAATTGTGCGATACAGGGCTTATTTTGTGACAAATATTATGATTCATGCAGGCATGATGATCATAAGCCTGATTACTGTCAGCAAGAGAAACAAGATGTGGAAGAGAAGCTCAACATTTATGACAATGGGCATGATGGGACAAATTGTATGCAGGAAGACATCAATTTTGATGGCAAGCAAGAGAGTTCGGACATCAATTTTGATGGCAAGCAAGAGAGTTTTTGTGACATAGAGATGCCCTCTCTCATTCCAAATGATAATGTGGATGCCACAAGAGGCCACTTGAACAGCAGCGATCAAAGCAACTTACCTGCCGGTGCTTCTTCATCTACATCTAGGCAAATTCATGACAGCGAAGACGCAGAAGCAAATTCAATTACAATCACAGAGAAGAACTCCTTTTTAATAGCAGCAATTCAGGTTTTTTCCAAACCAAAATATTTCCATTCTAGTTGATGATATATTGACTAAAACATTATTGTGAATGTCTGTAATTCCCAGTCTCTATGGCATTTTCCACGTCTTTCATTCGAAGTCTCGAATGCACCACATCCTCACAAGCATATCGGAGAGGTCTGCGCTGCATGCGAGTTGTTCAGAGCATTCGATTTCATGAATAAGACATCTGAAGACAATTATGCTATACCAGTTGACCTCACTGGTTTGTGCTCTTCTTTTCGCTCGATGTATTCTGACAGAAAGTTCTTTCAAGAGGTACAATTATCTCCTATGTCCTAATCGAAGGCGAGAAATTTCCGACAAAGAAACACTTACACACACTGGACATGTACTCACATAGGAATGTTCTTACATCCACAATTATTTACAGGAACATGCAACTGATATTTCTGATGCACTGGAAATAATCTTTGACTGCCTACATCGTTCCCTACATTTTCCGATCTGCGAGGCACAATTGGGCACTAGCAGCGACCACTGGGACTGCATTCAGGCTGCAGCTTATGGGATGAGAATTTATGAGAATATTAATCATCCTGAATGTGTTTTGTGCACTTCATTGGTGTACAATCATATCTCTAACATGCTGATTCCATGGAAGGTAACATTAATCATGTTTCCTATTTGAAAAATAAATGCCAATTACTGTAATGAGACCTTGAGAAATCTATGCAGGACCCTCGTCCATATGATTTCGGCACGCTTTTGGAGAAAGGCTTGATGGAGGTAACACCTGATTTATATCAATCTCCATCAGGTAGGTGAACTCATAGCTGTTAATACATTCCAATCATCTGAAGCATATAACTTCTTTCCGCTGCCCTGTAATCCTCCATCGCTTCTGCGAACTTCAATGTCAGATCCAAATGCACACGACCAATCTTCTTCCATGGGATTCAATCGGTACTTGGTGTCTCTGGTATGGAGGATTTTATGTTCAACATAGTTGTTTAAGTGATGCTTCAAAGTTGAGAAGGAATAAGATGTTTTTCTTTCAGTTTATGAAAAGTGTCAAACTTGCAGATTTGCTCTAACGAGCATAGCTACTATTGCTTTGGGTTCGATCCTGAGCAAAACCGATGGATCTTGCATCTAAACAATGGAGTAATCAAGGCAAGGTTTTTTTCGTTAGTTATTTGAGAATATGCATATCTGTAATCACATGATGATGGTGCTTCTTGCAGGTGATAGGTTGTGGCCATGATCTGATCAGCAAGTGCAAAAGCGAAAATCTATTGCTTAAACTGATGTTCTTTCAAACAGGCAGTAGGGTACCTACAGTTTTCATTCATTGAGTATGTGTGAGGTCAGTTGCCTTGCACAGCTTTACCTCAATCCTTTATAGGATACACTGATTCACATTTTTCTATTGGAGTAGAGGGTAAATCAGAGAAGCAATGATAGATATAGCTATATTTCACTATGAACTTAAGAGTACCTTTTGTTGAGTGCTATGTAAATGGGTAATCGGATTGCGGGGTTCCCTCGCCTCCTCCACACTTCACCGTATCTTGCATGGATTGAAAACTAATGGATGTGCATTCAAGAGCCAAAAAATAGTGATTGGTTGTTTTGGCAAGTTGCCAAGTCCATGCATGGAGTTAAAAACAGACATGCACTATGCGACTAATAATTGAGTCGTGCGTTTGGATGCATACTGTACGAGACAATTGTTGGCGAGGACGTGTGAGAGAACTAAGCGGGCTGCGATCATTCTTCCGTTTTTTTCTTCCTCGCGATGTCTCTATATAGTTGTGGTTGCTTAATAGTTTTTTTATGCAATAGCTTAGAGATACGTTGTTCTTCTTCTTGGGGAATTGTTTATTTCCGCTTATATTCACACATATCAATATCTTACGCTACGATCCTGCACATCAAAGTTGTATCAAACTCACATAGGAGCTTAATACCAGGTGGCATCCCTTATCAACTGGTATCAGAGGAAAGGTTTGCTATGTCATGGTGGTTGATAGAAGAAGAAGATGGGGGATCTCTTATTTGTAAGAGATTTGTATCACCCCATCGAAGGAGATGAGAAGAGACCAGAGGGCAAATCAAATGAAGAATGGGACAAGCTTAATCGCAAGGTCATGGCATTTATTCACCAGTGGGTGGAGGACTCCGTCCTCCACCATGTATCGACGGAGAAAAATGCAAGCAACTTGTGGACGAAGTTGAGATCCTTGTACGAGCCAAGCACAATGCAAAACAAGGTGTTCCTCATTTGGAAATTGGTGAATCTGAAGTACCTACATGGTTCCTTTGTCAGCAAGCATCTGAGTCGGTTTCAAGATTGTGTAAACTGCTTTCCAATCTGAAGATGAACATCGATGATGAGATGCAAGCACTTCTCCTCTTGAGCTTGTTGCCTGATTTATGGGAAATGCTGGTGGTTCCCCTAAGCAATTCCACGTCGAGTGGAATGCTCTCCATCAACACCGTGAAGGATAACATGATGAACGAGGAAATGAGGAGGAAGGAACACGACAAGGATCATTCACAGGCCTTGGTGAATGAAGGGAAGGGTCGCTACAAGAGCCGTGGTGATGGTTCTCAAGGGAGAACCAAGTCTCGAGGACACTCAAAGTTGAGACCCCACAAAGACATCACATGCTTCAACTATGGGAAGAAAGGGTACATCAAGAAGTTCTGCAAAGAACCTAGAAGAGAAGATGCATGGGAGATCGGTGAGGCTAGCTCTTCAGCCGTGGCTAGCCAAGAATAAGTCGTTATCATGTGGGCCGTATGGTCAACCAACATCTCCCTTCAAGAGTCTGCATGGGTGGTGGATTCTGATGCTTCCTTCCACATCACACCTAGGAAGGAACTCCTCTTCCTACACGCCTGGTGACTTTGGCATGGTGAGGATGGGCAATGATCATAGTTGTCCTATTGCTGGTCGTAGGACAGTGGTTTTAGAGATGCCAAACAAGACCAAACTCAAGCTGAACAATGTGAGGCACGTTCTCGGAGTACGCATGAACATGCTATCCACTGGCACACATGATGAAGGATATACCGACAAATTTGGCAGATGCGGATGGAGACTCTCCAAGGGCACTCTAATAGTTGCCCGAGTAAAGAAAGAAGCCTTATTGTACATGACTCATGGTTAGTCATGTGGGAGCACCTATTCAACTAAAGGAGACAAGAAAACTCTTTGGCGTCATATCCTAGGACACATGAGCGAGAAAGGTATGCAAATTATCGCTAAGAAGAATGTCATTCCATCCACCGGAGTTCTCTCAGAGGTTTGCAGCCATTACATTGCTGGCAAACAATGATCGCACATCATTTCAGATGCGAACGTCAAGGAGGAGACACCCACTTGATCTTGTGCACACAGATGTGTGCTCCATGGGCATAAAGACTCTCAAAAAGAGCAAGGAGTTCAACCTTGTCTCCCTGCCTGAAGGAGCAAAAGTATCAAAGAACAGGTGGATTTGTAGTCTCAAATGCGAAGCTGATGGCTCAAAAAGGTTCGAAGTACGTCTTGTGGTCAAAGTCTTCGAACAGAGGCAAGGTATCAATTTTGATGAGATTTGTTCCCATGTGGTAAAAATGACTTCCATCATGATGGTGTTAGCTCTCGTCGCATCTCTAGATCTTGAACTAGAGCAGATGGATGTGAAGATCACTTTCCTCCATGATGATGTTGAGGAAGAGTTGTACACGGAGTAGCCAAAAAGATTCCAATCCAAGAAGAAGACTCACCTTGTTTGCAGATTGAAGAAGTATTTATATGGATTGAAGCATGTGCCCAGGAATTGGTACATGAGGTTTGATAGTTTCATGTCAAACCAAGGCTTCACAAGGAATACTGCTGACACATGTGTGTATGTGCGAGGTTATGGGCATGAGAAACTTATTCTTCTCATATATGTTGATGATATGCTTATAGTAGGCAAGGATAAGGCCAGGATCAGCATGTTGAAAGAAAATCTAAGCAAGTCCTTTGCCATGAAGGATTTAGGAGCAGCAAGACAAATCCTTGATATGAGGATAATCCATAATAGGGTGAATCACATGTTGTGGATCTCTCAAGAGAAGTACGTGGTGAATGTACTTGAGAGACACAACATAAATGTATGCAAACCCGTTAGCACCTCACATGTAGTCCATTTCAGGTTATCTAAGGATTACGCACCCAAGACTGAGGAAGAGAGTCAAGGTATGGACCATATACCTTATGCATCTGTTGCAGGATCATTGATGTATGTCATGATATGCACACAACCAGATAGTGAACATGTTGTGGGAGTTGTAAGCAGGTACATGTCGAATCCAAGAAGACAATATTGTGAGGTCTTGAAATAGATTCTTAGGTATCTCAAAGGCACGTCCAGCCAATGCCTTTGTTACAGAGGAAGCTTACATGGAGGCATACACAGAATCGGATTGGACAGGTGACGTTGATGGTAGAAGGTCAACATCATGATACTTGATCGCTCTCGCAGGAGGAGTCGTAGCTTGGCAATCCAAGCTACGAAAGAGTGTGGCATTGTCCTCTACAGAGGTCGAATACATGGCAGTGATAGAGGCTGGGAAAGAACTTCTGTGGTGCAAGAAGTTGCTACATGGTTGGGATCTATACATGATAAATACGTATTGTTATGTGATAGCTTGAGTGTTATTTATCTTAGAAAGAATCACACGTTTCACTCTAGGTCAAAGCACATTGAGTTGCGGCACCACTTGATACGTGATGCATTGCAGAGAAAAGATTTGCAATTGGACAAGGTGGACATGGATGGCAATGGGGCTGATATGTTCGACAAGGTGCTACCACAATTGAAGCTCCAAGAAGGCAAGAAGATTGCTGGGATGAAGGCTCATGATTTTTTTTTGCAAAATTTAAAGCATTTTTATAGGTATAAAGAAAACATATCCAAATAAAATTAAGTTTAACTACATATACTCCTAAATACAAAAAAACCCACTCCTAAGTGGTGGATTGATTGTGCCACACCGAAAATGTCTAAAGTCTGAATTTCTTATAAAAAGGGAAAAAACCACAATAAATATACTTGGTAGTCTTGAGAAGATTGTAACCTATGATGAAACAAAAGAAAAAGTCAGATCACGAGATGTAAAAATAAACCACAATAAAAATAAAATACATTAGTAAATGCATATAAAGCCACAAGAGTGCCAAAATATGATTATTTGAATAGGATACAACTGCAATTCATTTTTATCTTTATTATTCGGTATTCATGGTGTATTTAAAAGTGAAACATAACGATGCTTGATGTGTGCATATGATACCTAAAATTGATCAATTACTATTTAGTTTATTATTATTATATTGAAATTATATTTTTCTATTTAAATTTCAAGGCAAATATAAATCAACAGGAAAGATGGTCTTTCTATTTCTCTCAATATCTGAAAAATGATCAAAAAATGCAAATAAAAATAAGAAAAAAAACAATTATATGATATTTTTAGGATTTCTATTCATTTTTGAATAGCATAGTATTATGTAGTTTTTAAAAAACAATAAAAAATGAATGATATTTTATTTTATTTTTTGCATAAACTAGACAATAAGAACCACGATTAAAATTTTAGCTTGTATTTTCATATTTTTTATAATTTGTTATGAATTACTGCTTCTGCGATTCACAACAGTGAGAAACAAATTTTGACATAATTTATCGGAAAATCTTCCAACTTCGAGCCCAATATCAAAGACGCAATATTATTCTCGTCTACTGATAGATTTAATCTATGAACATATTTATCTTGTTTTGTTAACTGACAACCCAAAGATTTGGATAGCGATTGGATTTTGCTAAGTTTTGAAGCGTACCATCCAAAAATGTTCATATTATTTATGTTCAGGATATTGCGAGCCACATATATTTTTCATTGTAGATGAAAAGACTATATAATGTCCTAAGAAACATCACGTGATGAAAAATATAACGTGACAATGCAAATAAAAATAATAATGCTCTTGATGTTCTATGTAACACATATAAATTTAATGGATTTAAGTTGTTTTAGGCCATAGGTTTATTTTTAGTTCAACTTGTATTTTAGAGCAATAAACGTCAATTACTTAAAACCCAGGAAAGCTACATTTGGCTTATCATATACAATGCTTACTTTATATATGCGTGCATGGAAACATGGCATTATTTTATTGGTTAACTTGGCGTGTATGCATTATACGGCTCATAGGCTACACCCATTAAGTTCGGTTTATATGGTAATAACAAAAAGAATGGTTGTACCTTTACAAAAATAGGAGACATAATACACAAAAATAATGTATTTACGATAAAGCTACTTCTCCTTCACATATATATGAGTTGTAACAAATTGATGCCTTAAATTCAAGTAATATAAAATCTAGATAGCTCGTTGCTAATCACAGAAGAGGAACACACACACAAACGATCAATCCTGCAAGCACGAAGATACACATATTTAAAGATTCACCCGTAACTAAGCTATGCCTTTGAACAACGACGATCGGCTTTCACTATGTGGAGAAAGAAGAATACAGAGAATAGTGAGAGCATATTGAGAGCCCTAATTCTAGAGGAATTTATATAGTACTCTACTAAGAAGAATACATTGAGACTCCCATTTTGTTGGAGTATAATACATCATGAGAGGGTACATAAGATAATTTTTAACCTAGGACGGCTGACCCAGTCAAAACCCTCTTCTTCCTTCTTCTTCTCCCCTTCCCCTTCCTTCCCTCTTCCTCCAATAAATCCTAACCGACCTAACTACCATTCCTTTGCCTCTAAGAAACGACCTCTATGTCGGCAAGAACCCCGACGATCCTGAATCCCGTCCAGATTAAACGAACATGAATCTTCTTCGCTATTCATACCCCTTACTTTCGAGCTCCAAGATCTATCCACCGTTTGCAAATCTTTCATCGATGAGCTGAGAGAGAGAGAGAGAGACTCAAGAGAGAGTGACATCATTTAGTTTCATGTTGTCGAAACGAGGTCGAGAGGAGGAGATCTGATGCGATCACTCCACTGGCATGAATAAGTAGCTCCACTGCAGGAGCTTCCCAATTGTCGTTGGTCGATACAAGGATCATAGGAGCTCTGTTGAGCTTCGGTTCCCAGGCAATTCACCCATTGTTTATCTCTATTTCCAGGTTAGGGCTTCTATCTCTTCTCTTCTTGCCCTATTTTCCTATTTTCTCTTCTCGATCTCACTATTCTTCTCTCAATCATCTCTTCCTATTTTCGATTTTGATTTTAGCATCATCCTAGTCCGACTTCCGACCATCATTTCACCTTCCAAATTCACCCATTTCCGTTCCATCTCATGTAGTTGATCACCCTTTGACCGCGCATGGTAGCCATAGGCTTGGAGCTTAACCTTCCTTTAGAAGCTCTGTCGTTCATCCTTTTGTTCCTATTCTGGACCGGTACGATCGTCTCGAGTCGATTCATGCTACATGTAGGTCACATCCATCGATTGGATCTTGAGCCATAAATCAACACCATCCATAGATAAACCAATGGCCTCTTTGGATCTATCCCCCTCGCAGTTGGTGTGCTCGATAGGGTGGAGTGCTCTCCCCAAACCCATTTCCAAACAGAAGCAATTGAGATCCCAAGATCTGATCAACTACAATTTAGCATCTGAAAACACATGGTCTATCAACGAATGAAAGAAGCATCAACAATCAAAGCTTCATATAGAATGAAGGTTATGGAAAAAAATCCTTGAGCGTGTCACGGAAGCGTGAAGATTGCATCATATGTGATCGGGTGCGAACAGTCGTACTAGTTGCTCGGGGCAGTGGAATTTAAAAAAAATTTAAAGTGATGAAACCACATGATCCAAGAACACTTCTCAGATCGTTTCATATAAACCACAAATAAGATGTAGGAATATCTCTTGAAGCATGGTTGCAATCGTGTCTCTAAAGTAGGAGACTCCTTCCTCAAGTCCGATCCAACAGAGAAGATGCTTGCAAGCATGTTGATGAAACGCGCGCTCCTGGCACTCCGTGTTTATGATCCAAGCAGCGAATCTCTGGATCCCATCTCATGAGATCCAATGTCTTCTTCATGAGCGAGGTACACTGAACGAGATGGAGATCCACGAGTAGTCAAAGCGGAAAGACGACAACATAACGACGACGACGATGACTCTCTCTAGGGCACCAAGGTAAACGGTCACCATGAAAGAGAGAGATAATAGATGTGTAGAGAGAGAGAATTGTATCTCATATTGTGTAAAAATAAAAGCTAGGGAAACCCTTCTATTTATACTATTTTGGATGTCCATGGATCACAATCCATGTGCTCACAAATTCAATGGTTGAAATTGATTTGTGCTTTCAATCAATGGCCATGCTCTTATTACGTTTTAGTTACCAATAATAAATTTATTGGATTTTAATTAAATTAAATATATTTAAATCAATAAATACATTTGAATTTAAATCACACAATGAAGGATGGAATTACTAGAACGAATGGAGCCCCATTCCATGTATGGGGTGGATGACCACTAAGTTGAGAGAGCTCAACTTGGTCGTCCACACTTGTATGGTAAGAAGGCTTCATCATTCCAATTTTGTTAAGATATTATTATCCGACAATAATTCCACATATGCAATAACTTTTATTGCATAGTTATTCATCAAAATAATTCCAAATTATTTTGTGACAATGGTGAATCTTTGATACATCATATTAATTCCTATTTATTATTCTCTTAGACTAAATAAATCAATAAAAACCACAACCTATCACTAATATTGAGTTATAAATAATAGACTTTAATTGTTATATAAAACTAACACTATAACTTTAACAATAACATTTTTTATTTTCTTTATTAAAAATCCCAAAAATAAGTTAGATAGATATTTATTTTGACTTCAAAAAGAAATAAAAATACAAAAAATCGCAAAAATTTGAAATATAGTATTTTTAAATATTAAAAATACTTCTAAAATATTTTTTGCATAAATGACCTCTTCTAACTTTTTAATCAACATAAAACTTATATATCTCCTTGAGATCTACAACCTTCATGTTTTGACTTATTGCAATTCTTCTTCCTTTTATTTCTTTCCTATTTTCTATTCATTTCCTAATTTCTGAATAATTTGATTAGGCCATGTGGCACCCTCCAGGCCGTTGATGACGCGCCTGACAACTCAGATTAAGTATGTAAATAAACAATGGTCGTCGTGACCCAAATCACCAAGCGTGGTCAATCAAGAAAATATTTGTATTTAAACCACTTAATAAAAGATGAATCAATAAAACAATGTAAGCAATTTTCGCTCTGGTATAACGACCAAGGTCGAACACAAGGAGCACGATTTAAAAACTATGCAATCAATTTTCAGAAGTGAATTTTTAGTGGTTTTTATTTTTATAATTTTTTTATTTTAAAATAAGGCACAAAGTGTAAAACACACAAAACCACACTCTTTTTGTATTTTTCAAAATGATAAAAAATGCTCAGAAAATTTCAAAGAAAATGTTTTTGTATTTTATATATTTTGAAATATTTTTGGTAATTTTTTGAACTTTTTCTGATGTTTTTGCGATTTTCTAAAAATCAATTAGTAGAAAACAAGGAAACAGTGGACATCCAAGATTATTTTGCAAATTAAAAATACTTTAAGGGCCCAATAATCATGGAAATTATTTTAATAGAAACTACAAGACAATATCTACAATCAGAAACTGAAATTATAATTTTTGGATTTTTCTATAATTTTCTACAATTTTTTTAGAGTTTTCATTGTTCGCAATTGTTTGGAGTTTTATAAATGGAAAATGCACAAAAATTGATCAGAAATTAAAAGACATCAAAATACACTTACACTAATATTTTATAAGTTTTAAGCAATTTTTTGAATTTTTATGAATTTTGCAATTTCAGGCAGTTAAAAATTTACTGTTTTTGATTTTTTAAATATATCAAACGACAATAAAAATGGATGAAAAATTTATACAATGTTAAGGCACATAGCAGGAACATACATGAATTTCCGCAAAATATTTCAACTCATAAAAATATTTATTTCATTGAAAAGATCAAGCAAGTCGAAGTTTGTAAGTGCAGAGACTAAAATGCAAATGTTCAGCAATTTTACACCAAAACATAACAGCAATTAAGTGGGGGAAACAAATTGCAAATTACCCAGAAGGAGGGCGTGCGCGGTACTTTTGCAAATCTCGAAACTCTCAAGGGCAAACTTATACTTTTGCCAATCTTTTTTTTATTTTAACCGCCGTTGGAGGGCTGGAAGGACGAGGGCGGTGCGAGGGCGACGCGCACTGGTGGGAGGCCGGGCGTGGGGATCTCGCTGGGGCAGCGCTGCCGCGTGCCGCGCACGAGCGGAGATGGAGGGCGTTGCGTGGCCCGCGTATGGGCTGAGCGTGGGGCGGCGCACGGTGTGTCGTAGGCGGGCGGGCGGAGGAGTGCGGGGCCACGCGGCGCGGCGTGGATGCGCGCGCAAGGCAGCGCTGGGTTGCGGGGACCGGGCCAGGCGGAGATGGGGCGAGGACGACGCGGGCCAGGGCGACCTGGAGGGGTTCCGCCCCCGACGGAAGTGGCGAGAGGAGGCGCTGCGGCTGAGAAAGGTGGAGCGGCGGAGGGCTGGTCCAGCACAGTGGGAGAGGCGTGGTGGCACCACGCGTGAGGCCGCGGGGGTCGGACGCGTGACAGAGGGCTGCTGGAATGTCGCGAGGCAGGTGGTGGCTCGCACGGGTCCGCGCGACGGAAGGGGGCACCGCGGAGGGGCCCACGCGCGGGCCGCGGGGTGGTGGTGGCGGTGCGGCTTGTGGGCGGCGCCCTGCCGTGGCGGAGGGCCGGCGCGCGTGGTGTGAGCGGCAGGGGTGGTGGCCCGCCGCCTGCTTTGCAAGTTTTTTTTTATTTTTTTGTTTTTTTTACATTTTTTATGAAAACTGTAAACAAATAATGATAAATAAATATTTTTTGTGTTTTTTATGCCAGCAGAATAAGTAAAAAAAGTTTTTTTTATTTTTTTATTTTGACTTGCAAAATAAAGATTAGAAAATACAACAAAAAAATTATTTGCTTTTTTTATAACTTTCCCTGTAAAAATAAATGTGAGATGAATGGGAAAAACAATTATGTGATTTTTTTTATTTTTTATTTATTTATGCACAATAATAGGAAGTGTGAACGGTCGGATCTTGCGGTCGTGGTGGAATGGATCCGGAGATCCGACCACCGTACGTGGTCCGATGTGAGAGGTTGTGCGAGGTAGAATATGAAATGCGAAGATTAGAAAATGAGATGAAAATCGGTTTCGGAGGCGGATCAAAGTGTGGTGGAAAATTTTTGAGATTTTAATGTCTAAAAATCTATAACGACATCTACGCAAAAATTAAAACTACGATTTATCTAGGAAAAGACAGGAAATAAATTGGATCTCACCTCGGGGTTCAGAAATACACGATGGCCTCGACGAGGACCGACGCGTTGTCACCGGACGGCTCGAAGGCTAGGCACCCTTCTTCAACAAGAAACCTCTCGGAGATCGAGCTCCTCTCCATCAAGGATTGATCAAGGAGAAATGAGGGAGGAGGAGCCCATTAAAAAGAGACAAAAAACAAAAATGGAAGATATTTACACTTAAGGAAGATGTTTAGTGGTTAATTAATAAAATAATTAAATAAATAATTAATTAATTAATTAATTACGAATTTGGAATTTAAATAAATTAAATAAATAAAGTAATTTATGGAAATCAATTAACCACCTTAATGTTGGCCATATAAGGTGTGGAATAAAATCATATATACAAGGAAAGCTATTAAATCAATTAATTCAAAGAAATCCAATTAATCAAATAATTAAATATAAATTTCGGAAATAAATTAAATTAATTAATTAATGAGAGATATTTTATTTTTTGGTGATTTTTATATAAGGAAGTTAGTTGTATACCCATATTATATACATATAATACACTATACATATATACACATAGGAAAATAATTTATAAACACAATTTTTTAATTTTATTATTTATATTTGTTTGTTTTTATTTTTAATGAAAATAATATTTACAATAATATTTATATTATGTAAAAATAAATATGAATCAAATATATACAATAAATAATGGGAAAAGTGCACAAAACACCCTAGAAAACCGACTTTTTACCCGTAACTTCAAAAATTATGAAACCATAGACATTTGAAAGATAATTTAATTTAGAGAATAATGGAAGTGAGTTTGGTTCAATTTGTGTTTGTATGGAGCCAGAATTGGTATTTCAATGATCGCATTGTGGTTTTATCTGAGGATGATTATTTGTAATATATACAATATTTTTCTTGTCAATTATTTTTATTATTTACAACATATTTTTATTTACAACTTTTGTCTATAAAAATAATTAATTTGATGTCAAATTATGTACAAATAAAATAGTACAAGTTTTATACAAATATACAAGGAATTTATGCACAAAATATTTTTGAATTTTTGACAGAAGATCCTATCTCCCCCTACTTTATTCATGGTCGATCAGGTCAAGTCTTGACCTTCTCTCGAGGTTTGGGTCAGTCTGTATTTATAGCATAAATACCTCCTTTATTTTTCTTTTCTTCTTTATTCTTTTATTTTTGTACATAAAAGTGTTAAAAATGCAATTTTAACAAATGCATGCAAAATGATAATTTTATTCAATTAATGGATATTTATAGGCGTTTGACTAAGAAAATGAAGCTAAAATAAAAGAATAAAGGTGATGAATCATGGATTCATCAACCGCCCATGTGGCCCCTTCTTCGCGTGCTATCTGGCCTCCCCCTGGATATTTATATCACTTCCTCTGCCTTCATCTCTGTTGTTCATCTCTGGTTGATTCTCAACCTTATGATGAGATCATTAGATCTCATCAGAGCTGCCCCTTCCCACCATTAGCTCACTCGTTGGATGATACCGCATCCAGTGGCTGAGCTTCCTCTACGTCGCCTCTAATCCCTTAGCAGATAGATGATGCCCTTTGCTTCACCTCGACCGCATGCCCCCACTCCTCTAACAACCCTTAGATCAGATCTCCTGATCTGATCTAGACAGTCCGCCCATGCTCCTATTGAAGCCGTTGGATCACTCGATCCAACAACCAGAAGATCATCTCCCACCTCCAACGCCATCTTCGCCCAGCCGTTTCACCTCGCCACAGCCCTCACCCCTTCCATTTTTAGTCTCCACCTCAACCATCCTCTCCACCACCCAAATTCTCCCCCACGTAGCCCTAACTTCCCTCATTCTTTCCCTATCATCACCGTACTCCAGATCCGCTTTCCACAGCCAATCCAACCATCCCAATTTCCATAACTAGCCTATTGACCACCTATATAAAGCCCTCCTCTTCTTCTGATAGTCCTTGTCCGCCATTCCTAGTGTTAAGGCCTAGCTATCCTCTGCCTCCCTGTGATAGACGGAGGTGGATGGATTGACCATGATGGCCCATCACCCCAATGTGACCCATGGTCACCATGACCATGCCACGACCACCCTCGATGCTGTTGAGCCCGTTGGACTTGTTGTCTAGCTCGAGAGATGACCAAAGGTTCCTTAAGAACCTCATCCCAAGCTCCTCCTTCGTCACTTGTCTTCTCCGATCAGGTAAGTTTCTCACCTTCCTTTTTCTTTGAATTCTTCTTATTTCTCCCCTGCATATACTACTTTCCACCTTTAATTTTCCTCGTACACACCTTCATCGCACTCCAAATACCTTCGTACCAACCTCCAGTCACCATATTCTTACAATAGAACCCCCTTCATCCCATGCATCATTGGAGGTAAAGGAGGACACATTACAGAAACCCACATTCTACGCCTTCTCTGCTTACCATTCATTCCACTTCACCCATGCACATGCCTCGGCTACGCACATCTAACCTCCTACAGGTAAACACATCAATAGTCATAGCTTCCTCTTAAGCTCCGTTCTAGAAGCTCTATGCCCGCGAGGAAGCACTGTCCCAACAATTAAAGACCATCTGCGACAACCAATCTCATCCACGATCTCTACCGACATACCAGCGAGCCTCTTCGATCGTCTGTGCATCACTAAGAAGCTGGTGGGGCTTACGAGGTCTCGCCGAAGCCCCACCTCCACTATTGCACCGGAGGAAGTTGGAGGCGGAGCATGCCGCTACATGCGTCGTCCATTCTGAAGGGTACAGGAAAAATCCTCAAGCGCATCACGGAAGCGTGATGATCGCATCGAATGCGATCGGGATTGACTAGTCTTACTAGTTGCTCGATGCAGCAGAAATTAAAAATTTTTTATGTGATGAAACCACATGATCCAAGAACACTTCTCGGATACATCTAACCCATAAACAAGTAGTAGGATTACCTCTTGAAGCTTGATTGTGATCGAGTCTCTAAACGAAGAGACCTTCTGTCTCAAGTTCGATCCAACGGAGGAGACACTTGCGAGCGCGGGGATGAATCACGTGCTCCTCACAATCCATGTTGATGATCCAAGCGGCGGATCTCCTGATCTCGTCACATGAGATCCAATATCTTATTCACGAGCGAGACGCACCGAAGGATGGAGATCCACGAGTACATGATCCGTCAGCATAATGACGATGTTGCGTCGATGACGACTCTCACAGTGGCTCCATGGTGGACGACCATTATAAGAGAGAGAGCCTTGGCGTGTAGATAAAAGAGAGAGAGAGCATTCATAATTCATTTTACCTATTTTAGAAGAGCAAGTGGTGCCTCTTCTTATGTAGGGTTTTGGGAGTCCATAGATCCCAATCCATGGACAACACACAATCAATGGTTGAGATTGATTTGTGTTTCTTTCAATGGCTATGATCTTGTTGTAAAAACACAACAACAATTAATTTAATTTAATTTAATGTATATTGATAAATCAATTTATTTAAATTCAAATCAAATCAATTTATTATCCTTGGATATAATGAGGGAATAAACCATATCCCCTAAAAATAGGGGACGACCACTCTTCTCATGAGATGTCATTTACCTCATGAGATCTCATTGTCTCATGAGATCTCATTATCTCATGATATATCTCCAAAATTTACAACAACAATTGTTGTAAATTATTTCACAAATATAATTCACAATTATCTTGTGAAATATTGCAATCATGCCATTAAAAAATGTGAATCACATTCACATCCCAAAACAAAATGTAAAATATATTTTTAATTAGTCATCTAATGTGAATCCAATTCACATTAATAATTAATTAACAAATATAAATCACCATATGCTCTCTGTTATATATTATAAATCACATTTATAATATATATGATTAATATGGATAGTGCTATCCACATTATTCATATCCGTGATAGTTAAATCACATTTAGTCATGTTGGATCTCTTTTCTCATGTGCCCAAATAACATGAATCGCATTCACATTACTCATATATTTGATAATTAAATCACATTTAATTATCTTAGATATCTCTCCTTATAATATGAATAAAATTCATATTATCCATGATAATTAAATCACATTTAATTTTCAATTTTCTTGATGCTTGGATACTTATATCAACAATGAAATTATCCATGAACTCTTTCAAGGATAATGCGCTTTCTCCACGGGTACTTGGAGATAAGGACAGAGAGATTGTATTGTTCCATGTATAGTGACTTGGATATTGAGATCACATCTCAAATCCAGATCTCGGGCCTCCCAGAGATGCTTGATTAAATCAAGACCGCAAATCTAATCTTCTCATTGCATCTGAATCACATTCAGATCAATGTCCAACATTTGGACCAAGATCAGATTACTTTTCTACTGAGAGGAGTCACTAAAATCCATACCCGTTTCATCACTCCCTAGGAATGGAAGTGTCATGGTTATACAATCGTTTGTGATCACGTCACCCTCTGGTATTCCCAATACTACTTCAGGATTTTATCAGTAAGTTTCTAATTTGATCATTGGGATTTGGTATCGATCATATACTTTCCAAAAAGCATATATCATATCTAGGTCTTGATCATATACTTTCCAAAAGAATATATCAAACCTACAAATTCAGTCAAGCTTCCAAAGCGAGACGACCGTGCACGGAATTTGATTCTTCCCAATATCTCATGAGTGAGCTCATGTCTTCCGGTTCAGTAGTGAACCTGTATGATCCCTTTGAGGGATCATATTACTCATATGCCCTTATATGCACACCAGTGCGTCGGTGTATAGACCTTGGTTAGGGGAAGGTTTGCCAAATGTACATACTCAGACATATAGTAACACATCCGTCTCTGGTCAGAGGATGCATGCCTATATCGTGACAGCATACGACATAGGACTTTGGTTATCTCGATCTCGTTAAGTCAACTCTTTAACCTAACTAATCTGTCACCTCCGAATCTCTATTCCTATGCAGAGGACATGCATCAAGAGGTCTGTCAGATATCAACCTATGTGAGAAAGGATTGCCATCTCCTACTCAGGCTGGAAATCACATCTTAACAATCATTTGACGGTGCTCGATGAGTCCTCAATCTAATTCTTTAGATATTCATCCAAGCACCAACCTCTATGATTCAATAATTGAATCAACAATTGTATGATCATTAATATAGCCGTGGTACATAACCCTAATTGTACTAAGGGACCTATTATGCAAATTAGTTATTCTTCATTTCAGATCAGGGAATGATATTTGCAAATAACATTTATTGCATAATGGCTCCTCGTGGGCTGTCATGTCCAACAATCTTCCACTAGCCCAAAGAGCCATTAATGGGCTAATCATTTAAACCCACACTCATGTGACAATCATAGGCTATTTAGAAAGTAGCTAGATAAGCTGATCAGTCACTCTGTTCCCAAAAGACTATGCCAAGTTCTTTTATGGCACTTGCATATCCCTAGGTGACAGTGCTCGCATCCAATGCGAATGTTGCATCTTATGCAACAAATACTCAATCTTGTAAAGCAATTATAGTGTCCTTGACACTATCGCTCAGTAATTATTATAACCAATATTTCCATAATCCTTATCAGAATATCCTTATTCTTGGAGATCACTATCTCTTAAGGTATCCACAATTAAGATCTTTTTGTTCTCCATTTATAAAGTCTTAGGTTATTGATGATGAGACTTTGAGATCATTATCTCTAAGCCTTGTCATCTTTGAAGATTTTGTTATTACCGCAATCAAGTGTTTTCTCTCCATAGTAGGATTAACAACTCTTTATTACTCCCACTGTATGGCATATATCTGGCTTTTGTACACACTTAGCTTCTCGTAACTGATACACAAGTGCATGCAGTTCTAGCATTCACTTCCTCAACTCTTTGAGGTGTTAGATAGATCAGTACCATATCTTAAGGAAAGGAAGCCTTCCTTGGGGTTTTCCAAGAATGGAACATGTCCAAGGTGTACTACAAATGCGTCAGTCCCAATATCCTCTTCTCTTTGCTTCTGAACAACTTCAGAATTAATATCTAAGAGATATCCTTGAAATCATATTTCAAGATATGGAATAGCTAGTCTATAAATTACTTATTATCATCCTTATATCATTCCAAATGATTAGGATATTATCTACATTTAGCACGATGAACACAATGGCACTCCCACTAAGCTTCATATGGTTCATCAAGATTCTATCTGAAATCATAACATCATCAAATCTTATGTTCCAACAAGGAGCTTTTTGAGTCCATAGATGGATTTCTTTAGCTTTCACACCTTACTTTCCCCCAATCATGAAGCCCTGGGACTACTTCATGTGAATATCCTCAGAGAGGCATTAATAGAGGAATGCAATCTTGACTTCCATCTCGAAGATGTCAAAGCCAAGTTGTGTAGCTATAGTTAGCAATAATCCGATGGGTTTAAGCATGGTTACCGAAGAGCAAGTCTCATCGCAAGCAATGTCTTCTCTTTCAGTGTGTAGCTCATGTCTATGAATCGAGCTTTGAAGGTCTCTACCTTATCATCAAATTCCCTTTCTCTTGAAGATCCATTTACACCTTTATGGGTCTTACCCATATAGGTGGATCCTTGAGGGTCCATATACAACACTTGTATATGAAGTCTACTTTAGACTTTATTGCTAATATCCATCTTTCCATGTCATGATCCTTAGGAGCTTCATCACATGAAGTTCGATCATTGTCAGACTTAATTGACACATGGAATACATCCTCAAACTCATTTGAAGATGTATTAATGTTTCATCTTTTATTATCCTTTTAGTTTCCGATTTCAGGAGCCTCATTATCATCTCAAGATTAAATGAGTTCCTTTACTTCATTTTCTTCTTGATTCTCAAGAGTCTCAGCCTCTAAGAATCACATTCTCAGAGGTGAGATATTTTAAGAATCTCAAGGTCATAAAGTAGGTATCTTATACCATCCTTTATTTTCCTAATGAAGCAATACTCTCTAGTGCTTAATTCCATCTTACTTGCATGGAATCTTATTAAGGATATATAGTGTAATCTCTACTACGTATATACCTGGAAACTAAGAGGTAATTTTGTTAAAAAAACATCATTGATCAAATCATGTCACACATGATCTAATTGTATCTCCCTACAACTCTATTGAGTTCAGGTTTATCAGGAGGAGTGAGATAGAAATGATATTCATATCTCCAAAAGGTATTCTTTGAATTTTATCTAACAGGTACAAGCTACCTAGGTTAGATCAAATTCATTTATTCTTTCTTCAAACTTTAATTTTAACCAAAATTGTGAAATCTTTGAACATTTCAAATGTTTCTTAGGTGAAGATAAGAAATATCATATCATACATACTCATCAATAGATATCACATATCCATAATGTTTATTATGATATAGATGATCCGCATACATCAATATGTATGAGATCTTGAATACCTCGACATCTAACACCATTCCCAGAGAATGGTGTATTGGATATTTTACTTTGAATACTATATTCACAAGTATGTAAGATTTGAAATTTTAGACATTCTAAAGTTTCATATCTTACTAGTCCATTGATCTCATCAACAGATATATGTCCAAAACTTGATGTCAGATCATTGTCAAATGATATTGATCCTCCTATTGATCTGTTAAGGTTTAATTTTCAGTATTAGAAATCTTAATGAACCATTCATTAATTTTCTAATTTTGTGGAGTCCACTAGTTGTTAGATTACTGTCTGAAATATATCCATCACAACCTTTTATGATAATTCTATCTCAGAATTCATGTTTATTTCCAACATTTAGAAACAAACAATGAGTGTATTCTAATATCCAGGTCATAGAGACATTCTCTAAGACTAAGGGCTCTCCCATTGAAAATATGAAGTCCATCTATCCAATAGAGATTGTTGCAACAATTGCATCAATATCCATGTAGATGACTATTAAACCTGAAGATCAAATTCTCCAATCTTCTAAAATATATGCAACCCATTGCAAGTGTTATAAGATTGAGATACAATTATAAGACTTTATCTTGTTCAATAAGCAAGTCAATATCAATGATTTATGTAGATTATTCTGATGCTCCATCTGAGTCCTTCACTAAGGATTTTAGACAGACTTGATAGTCATACTATCAAAACACCAACTTATTGCAGTATCGGCATTCATCCAACTCTTTGGATGTCATATGGAAGTCATAAAAGTACAATCAACTCTTTGACTATCCTTCTCACATGGGTCCAACCCACGCTTCCACTGTGCTCTTCTTCATCTATAAACAACCATTGTTCAAGACAAAGAATCTCTTATGTTGAATTCAAAAGATTTCAATGTAAGAGCATTTCAACATTTATACATGCTTCATTTAATTCATACAATATGAATATTATGAAGATTTATGAATGACTTGAATATAGACAATAGAATGATGACATTCATCATTTCTACATCCATCTAGACTCTTAAAACTTTGGTTCAAGTAGGTATTCAAACATTTTGAATACATCATCTCTTTCGAGCTACCATTCTGCATAATGCAGAAAACCATGTCATTCATGATTAAATGTCCAGAGCACATATGTATGCCAAAATATCTTCTTTGATTTTATAATGATTATTCGACAATTACGATCACCATCGACATGTCACTTCCAAAGTACACTCGATGAAAGATCAATACTATGGAGACATACGAACCCTAAGGTGATGTCTTATTGTCTTATTTAATTGTCATACATCATTACGTTGAGGAGTGCAATGCAACCACATACATTATGTGTCCAACTGCAACTACAATATCTAGATCATGAGTCCAATCCATGCTATTTTACTGGTTATTATTGAGTATAATATTGAGTGGGTTTAATGAAGGATTATCTGAAATAAGAAATTTTCATAAGTGTATATATATACATATTTTACTTTGATTTAGGAGTTTTTATATCAAATTTGTCTTGTCTTGTCAACACTGAAAGTTCATTCCCTTAATCACTTTCAATGTAAGAGATATACTTACCATTATATCTCAAGCAAGATCTGGGATCTCCTTCCTTATCTTTGTCACATCCCAATAATATGAGAACTTGTGACTCCGATAAAAAGAAGCGGGAACACATTCCACCTTGCAAGTCCAACTTGCATCTCCCAATTCAGTCTTTAACATCCGAGTCCACCACCCCTAAGGAGATGTTGACTCGTTGTTAATTGAAACAACCGTCAACATGATTAAAACTCGCTATGCGCAATCTAATATCGCCCTAATAATATGAGGACTCGATATTGGGGTCACTACGCATACATCCTTACTCTTTCGAGAAGCAAAGAGCCAGATCCAGATGCGCTTGCATACAAGAGCTATCACTTCGGACAGGCGTCTCCTACATACAATCCCTGGTCACGGAACCCTTCGCCTTGACGGGAGACCATGGATGTCACTTATGTGATCCTCCATATCATATTCAAATTCTAATTAATCATCATGAATCACATTCATTATGATCAATTCTTCCAAGGGAAATACACATCTATTCATATAGAGTACTTTTAATTGGATAAAATCAATTTAATCACATAAAATTAATTATCAATCCAATTTTCAATCAACAAACTTGATTATTACTTGTATAGTAGGTATAATATCAAACTACGTATTATTCAATTTTTAATAATTAGAAAAATACACTTTGACTTCTCCGGCATTATCGACTCCCTACCCGCTGTCATGGACAGTACCGACGAGAGTAGGACGGACCACATACGTTGCAACCGGCTACCCCAATGCTCTCCGACTAGACACCATATCCACCTCAGGAAAGGATAATGCCAGATAGATCATTGAGATGCTCATCGGTTTTTCAACCGAAATTATACCATATAATATACATCAAAACAATTTTGAATATATTATAAGGAGATTTGCTAAACAAATCCCCAATCCTATTCAAGCAATAGGGTTTTGCATGTAAAAGTTGTCCTACAACTATTGTAGGATAAACTAGAGTTCTGCATGAAAACAATGTTTGTTGATGATTTCATATCAACCAATCATGATCAAGATCAACTATCTTATCATTTTGGTTAGTGAAATGTCATTCAAGAAATTAATTATCATCTTTAAATATTTCACAAATATTTACCAATAATCATTTCAGAAAATTAACAATTAATTTTCATCAATTTATTTGAATGACAATCTCAAGGTTTTGGATAATCATGCAATTTCCAGCAGTGACCCTCACTAACTAAAAATAGCATATCTCATTCATTTTAAATCCAAAATTAAGCAAAATCAATTTCCGGAGATTGATAACTTGATTTAAAAACGAAAATATATGATAAACAGCATTTCCAGGCGTTTTAAAATCTCAATTAATATGTTAATTACGTCTCTAATCGCCATCCCCGAAACAGTAGATATATGGTTAATAAAACGACCATATCTTGAGCAAACAGAATCCAAATTACGCAAACTCAAATCCTACTATTTCCTTAATTAATGGGGAATATTATACAATTTTAAATTTTGTGTTTTAAATATTTTAAACATGGCCGAAATTTTATCACAAGACAGGTCTGCGAAAATCGAAATGCTAAAATATTACGAATCCAAACGAGCCAAAATTTTCGTAGGTTCATGGATCTAATCCAAAACCTTTGACAACCTGACTCTGATACCACTTGAAGGATACATGAAAAATCCTCAAGCACATCACGGAAGCGTGATGATCGCATCGAATGCAATCGGGAGCGGACTAGTCGCACTAGTTGCTCGATGCATCGGAAATTTAAAAAATTTTATGTGATGAAATCACATGATCCAAGAACACTTCTCAGATCGTTTCATCTAAACCACAAACAAGTAATAGGATTTATCTCTTGAAGCGTGGTTGCGATCGAGTCTCTAAACGAGAGACCTCCTGTCTCAAGTCCGATCCAAGGGAGGAGACGCTTGCGAGCGTGGGGATGAATCGCGTGATCCTCGCAATTCCATGTTGATGATACAAGCGGCCGGATCTCCTGATCTCGTCACATGAGATCCAATATCTTATTCACGAGAGAGACACACCGAAGGAGATGGACATCCACGAGAACATGATCCGACAACATATGATGATGCTGCGTCGATGACGACTCTCGCAATGACTCCATGGTGGACGGCCATTATAAGAGAGAGAGCCTTGGCGTGTAGAGAAAAGAGAGAGAGAGCGCATTCATAATTCATATTACCTATTTTAGAGGATCAAGGGGTGCCTCTTCTTATATAGGGTTTTGGGAGTCCGTGGATCCCAATCCATTGACAACACACCAATCAATGGTTGAGATTGATTTGTGTTCTTTCAATGGCTATGATCTTGTTGTAAAAACACTACAACAATTAATTTAATTTAATTTAATATATATTGATAAATCAATATATTTAAATTCAAATTAATCAATTTATTATCCTTGGAGATAATGAGTGGATAAACCATATCCCCTAAAAATAGGGGACGACCACTCTTCTCATGAGATCTCATTTATCTCATGAGATCTCATTGTCTCATGAGATCTCATTATCTCATGATATATCTCTAAAATTTACAACAACAATTGTTGTAAATTATTTCGCAAATATAATTCACAATTATCTTGTGAAATATTGCAATCATGCCATTAAAAAATGTGAATCACATTCACATCCCAAAATAAAATGTAAAATAAATTTTCAATTAATCATCTAATGTTGAATCCAATTCACAATTAATGATTAATTAACAAATATAAATACCATATCTCTCTCTTAATATTATAAATCACATTTATATTATATATGATTAATATGGATAGTGCTATCCACATTATTCATATCCGTGATAATTAAATCACATTCAATCATGTTGGATCTCTTTTCTTATGTGCCCAAATAACATGAATCACATTCAACATTATTCATATCTTTGATAATTAAATCACATTTTAATTTTCTTAGATATCTCTCCTTATAATATGATAAAATTCATATTATCCATGATAATTAAATCACATTTAATTATCAATTTTCTCGATGCTTGGATACTTATATCAACAATGAAATTATCCATGAACTCTTTCAAGGATAATGCGCTTTCTCCGCGGATACTTGGAGATAAGGGACATGGTGATTGTA